>JAOXNR010000031.1:11145834-11168500 GCA_028571225.1 Parsonsia alboflavescens | reverse complement strand
AGGAAGACAATAAATAAATAAAACATATTATTTATTAATAAGATAATTACATGCTCTAGGGCATACTAATATAACATCAAGAACAGTGATGGCATAAAAATAAGAGATTATGTTGCTCCCCTTAGATGTGTCAATTGGGGCCGACCTAGCCTCGGCTTCAGCCTAGCAGGGTCAGTCCATTTATAGGGCCAACCCAGCCTAGCTCCTCTAAAATAAGGGTTGACACAGTCCAGCTAAACCCAACTCAACCCCGAGCCAACCCTTCAAAAATTATGGAATGAAGTTTTTCAGTAAAAATAAATTTTATTTATAGCAGAAGAAAGAAGTAAACATAAATTAATAACATATAATCTAAAGAACTAAAAAATAATACAAAAACTAGAGTATATTATAAGGTAATGAAAATTACTATAAACCCAAAAGTAGTTCAGCATTTCTAATCCTACGAAACTCTTTTACTAGAAACAAACTTTAAAAGAGCCAATAATTTTGTCCCTAGAACACTTAAATGAGAAGAATTTTTACACAACAAGGATAACAAATGAAATTTTGATAGATTAAATGTTAGAAGACATCAACAAACTAGTACAGTAGATAAAGTAACTGAAACTCCTAATGGTAGTATTGAAATTGAATTCGGAAGACCTATTCAAAGAATTGATACTACAAGATCATTTTCTAAAGCATCTACTAGTTACTCACCTAAATTAGAAAAGGCTAAAAGTATTCACTCACACAGACTCAGTAGAGTTGACTTTTCTAAAGAAATATCTAAAGTAAACTACGAAGATAATAATAGTCAAAACTCAAGAAGTCCTACTTATTCAGAAATGAAAATGGAAGATAATCAATTATTAGTAATTAGTTTTGAAGATGAATTTGAACTAGATAAACCATGATTGAGAAAGTGTTTTAATAGAGATGAAAATAAAATTAAAAGAAAGCGGTACTTTTCAAAGGTTGAAAAATAGACACAAATTGAATTAAGAGACAAGTATTATAAAGATATGATTAAAATGAGAAAACATATAGACTTCTGCAATTGGTATGAATACTCAGGAAAATATAATAAACTAGAATCAATTAATATGATAGCTCAAAAATTATATACTAGAGAAAACCCAAAAAGTTGAAGAAAAGAAAGTCAAAAAATAAAGAGCAAATCGAAGAAAAAATTAGATGTTTTTTATGTGGAAAAAGAGGACATAAGGCTGATAGTTGCCCTAAAAAGGCTAAAAAGAAAAGGACAATTAGTCAATTAGCATTAGATAAAGAAATAGAAGAAAAATTATATCAAATACTAGACAATTCTGATTCTGATAAAGAATTAGATACTAAAGATGCACTATTAGAAATATTAGAATCTTTAGCAGTGAAGCAGTATCTGAATCATCATCATGTGGATGTACTAGTATATGTGTATGCAATAATGCATTCACATGTACTAGTATATGTGTATGCAATTATGATGAATGCAGCATTAATATGAGAAGTTTTAATAAAGTCTCAAAAGAAAATACAGGATTATTTTTTGAAATCTTAGAAAAAATTGAAGATTCAAAAGTTAAGAAGGAATATTTATTTAAATTAAAAGATTCATTATTAAATAATAATATCCAAAATAAAGACATAGAACCACATAATATAAAAGAAGTATTTTATAGATTTAAATCTATGCAAAAGTAAAAACAACAGAAAAACAATTTCAATAGATAAAGAATATGGAACTCTTCAATTGTCAAATAAAAATGCTATAGACTTGCATATTAGTAAGCAATATAGATATTTAATTTCTTCTTTTAAGAGTTAATCTGATTAAATTTTGTGATTATAGTTTTTTTCTTTTAAATTATTAATCTGTTTAGCCTTTAGTCCTATTAAGAAGGGAAAGTGACTTTAGCAAATCTTATTTTAGTACGGATTTCTATTTGATCTATTTCAAATGGATAAATTTGATTAAGGAACGGCGTTCCTGGTACAACTCCTTTATTAAGATTTTTATACATACGAAATCATTATATAATTTGGTTCAAACATATGAATTCAAATAAACGAAAGCCTTAAAAAATTTGACAACAATTTCATGAACTAAATTGTTAATTGTTCTTGAATTAATAAAAAAGCATGAAAGTGTATAAATTCATCAAGCTAAAAGCCAAATACTAGTAAATAGGGTACCCAAAACGTGTTATATTATGAAAAAAATATAACTATATATAAGATTCAAGATTATATGATGACATTTAAAAGATTAGTCAATATAATACTAGGAGGTGCATCATAAGTTATGACAACGAATGTTAGACATAATGATTAGTAGTGAAAGTTAGACGTGGTAATCAATTTAAGTATTGAAGTCTATCGCGATCCATGCAAACAGGTGTAAATCCTACTAAAAAAATATTGAAGACATATGTATTTTAATATAATATGATCACGGAACTTTGAGACATGTTAACTTGATCATTTTAGTTTGTGAATTTTTGATAATTTAATTATTTAATATTGTGAGATTAATTTAATCATTTTAATTTTGTGGGTTTTGACAATTTTGACAATTAATTTTAATAAAGATATACCATGCAATGGTTCATTTTTCAAAATATTCAAAACGAAGTGGTCAATTTGATACGTTTATCCAAAAAAAAAAGGGGGTTGCAGCTTCTGTGGTTATACCTTGAAAGTTTATCAAAATTTAGCTATTATGGCCCATGTGAAGCCATTTTAGTGACTAAGTTGGGTATGACCATAAATTTAATCATTAGAAAGGAATTCTACTAAGTAGATAACTATCTATCACATCATTATTAAGAAATAAAATCTCAATCAACAGAATCATTTTTCATATGCAATCAAGTTTAAGATTAATTAATCATGTTTTAATAAACTTCTATGGACTTATTTATAATTAGATTAATTATTATAATTTTTTCAATTACCCAAATTAAAATGGTATATAAGGTATTTCAATTACCTAGTTAGCAACTCCTTGTTATAAATTTTTTGACTTAAGGTCTATGTTGATGATTATAAGTATCTATTCAATGACACAAATCACATATATAAATAAATAAATAAATATATATATATTATTTATATTGAATGCTTAATCAAGAAGGATATATATGCACTTCATTATTAGGAAATAAAAATTAATGAATGAATGGGTTGACACTTAGAAGTGTTGAATCACATGCTAAAATCAAATTTACAAGATAAATTTATGTGAATTAATTGATGTAATACTCTATGAGGTTTGTTAAACATGTAAGAATTTATTTCGTCTAGTTATGCCAACCCATCAATTAGATAAAATTTGTCATTTATAGGATTAAATTAATTCATAGGTTTGTATCAAAGATATGTTTCCATACACTTAGCCATGATTTCTCATTATTTGAAGGATGTCTATTCTTTTCAATAGCATTCAATCCTCAAGTCAGTGACAGAGACAAGTAGAAAGAGGAGAATATGAAAGAAAAAAATGTTGCTGAATTTGATGGAAAAGGGTTTGAATCAACTTCTCGGGTGCGGCTTGATCTCAAGTTATCAAATGATAATTTATGTGTACCGATAGATCTTGAACTCAACCTCTTCAACTCCTCAAGTAAGGTTTCTTCCGATACCAGTGAATCGGGGAATAATAAAGAGCAATACCAGAAAAAATCCGATTCTAAGGTTTTCACTTGCAGTTTTTGTAAGAGGGAATTCTCTACTTCTCAAGCCCTGGGAGGGCATCAAAATGCTCATAAGCAAGAGCGTGCTCTTGCAAAAAGAAGACAGGGAATACTGGATATGGATGCTTTTGGTAGTCATTCTTCTTATCCCTACTATGCTTACTCGAACCAACTTTCTCCCATATCTACTTATGGCTCTTCTTTTAATGGACCTTTCGGAGTTCGGTATGATTCCCTAATTCGGAAGCCTTCTTATTCATGGTCTTCTTCATCAGATTATAATTATCCTTTTAGTCTCGGCAAGTTGTCAAGATCATTTACAAGAAATCTTCATGAATCCCATGACAAAATTAGGGTGGACAACCTCCAAGTACCAAAAAATAATTTTGGACATATTCTGGCATCGCCAAGATTCCCTAGAAATGAAATATCTCGTGGGTTATTAGGTTCACCCCTCAATCGCAATGATTCTGAATTATCTAACCTTGATTTGGATCTTAAACTTTAAATGAAAATCAAATGTTTTATCTTCTTGTTGGTTTAGTTCTTTGTGCCCTCTCTCCCTCTCCCCCCGGTTTCTTTTTCCCTTGTGGTCTTTTAGATCTCCACATGTATTGTGTTGTCAAAGTTTATGTATAGTATATTTGGTGTTTGGCTATCCATAAAATCTTTTCTTCATTATTTGTTACTGATACGATTTGGCTTATCACAATGACTTGATAATTTATTCAAGTGTGTACCATTCAGCTATTGCCTGGGGAATTGGTATGGATGGAGCTAGATGGATCATGGATGTTTATGAATTTTTCATAGCAGAAATCCGAAATATGAATCCTGCTGCATTCAATTTCACCTTTGGAAATACATTGCCCGATGGAATAAGGGTTTTCCTGCAATGGTTATGAAAAAAAGAAAGATTGAGTGAATCTCTTAATTTACAACTGCATACAGTCAAAATTCCTTCTTGTTTGTGAAGTTCATATCCACCCTTACCAAAAACAAACTTATCAGAACAGTTTTTAATGATCGGCCATTATTTTTTTTCGTGTTCCAATATCATTCCACAGTTGAAAAGCCATTCCGGCCATAGATCTCCAAGAAAATCGTTAAAAAAAAAGAGAGAGAGAGACTTTGTTGAGAAGGTTTTAAAAATGTATGGCGATAAATACAAAAACTATTCCTAGAACTTTTGATAATGATTATAGACGAAACAATTTTTAAATCATGGCAAAGCCATTCCCAAATGTTTTAGCTACCGTCTTTTCCTTTCTTGCCACACTTTTTGGACGTTCCAAATGGCCTAAAATGTTACCTATGAATATCTATAATCATTTTCATAGCAACTCTTTTTTGATTATTATTTATTTTTTAGTGATGTTATGATCAGTTTACACGCACTTTAACTATTTTGTTAGTAGCTATATAACTCGTAGCTATGATTCACCAGGATTAAAATAAATAAGAAGATCAAGTAGATTTCACTTTCGAACCAATCGATCACAACCTTGGATGTTTTCATAGTTGCTTGCTATATACTCTCTGTAATCCTTTTCTACATGTCTAAATATCTTTATGTGACTTATTATACTGCATTTGCAAAAGTAACAAATCAATTGAATTCATTTGCATAATATGTATAGTTTAGTAGGAAGGATAGCCTATTGCACGTGTGATCGTTAATGGTAGTGAATCTGTTCTGTTATCATGAGACTAGGAATCATAGCCCATTGTACATGTGATACTTCGTTTATTCTTATCTTTCGAGGTTTCCCTTTTTCAGTCCAACTAGATTCCTAGCATTAGAGAAAATTTTTCGTACAACTGCTGTCTACATCAACATATTGATTTGATGTAGTAGGCCAATGGTGTTCCTTCATGTGTAATCATTGATCATGTTATTATATCATAGAAGTTTTAACGTCGTTAAATCTCAATTCTTACACAAAAGTCGTCTATTTTCATCTCTTTTAGTACTTTTTGCAAATTTCTTTGGACAGAAGCCATTTTCAAGTTGAAAAATCTACCTAAATCTCTCAAACAATCTCGAAAAAAAAGAAAGAAAGATGAATCGTTGTATTTTCGAGTTCTTTAGGGCTAACTGGATGGCTAAAAGATGAAGTGATATATTCATTTTAAGAGGGAGGGTAAAGAGAGGAATATTATTGATGCCATGAAGGTAAATAAGAGGAAGTTCAATTGTTAACTAATAGTTTTTTAGAAGTTTATATATTTTGACATGCTCTTTTGAGTAACATCTTGTATTATAGTTAACTAAGTGGAGTATAACAACTTTTATTAGCTTTCAGAGATAAATATAGGAGTCATTGTGGTTACAAAAAAACTTAATTCATTCAAAAACCTTGATTGAATTCAAACTTTATTATGAAGTCTACATATAGGGATGTATAGAAACTGCCCTTATTTTGGAGTCATCTCAACTGAATATGGAGAAAATTTATGTCTTGGGCATCTGCAGCTTTCTTTGTTCAATTGGATGATGGTGCGTTGTGCTTATTTTTTTGACATCTGACATGAATATTGAGAGTTTCTCTCAAAGTTTCATCCTTACTTCTGTAGATCTTTGTTTATAGGCTCTTCCTATTGGAGAAGACATGGTAATCGATGGTGAGCTGCTCGAGCGAAGAATCTTTTAACTCAAGTCCAAGCACAATTCTTGAAAAGTTTTACAAGTTGGGCTTCTAGATACGAGTAGGTTCGAAAGATGGTATTAGATAAATTTCCACCAAAATTTTTCTTAAATGAAAAATTAGAATGTCTCGATGGGTTGGATTTATGAATCAGCCTGTTCAATATTAGATCGATCGATTTTTTGGAAAACATAAATTGAAACTAAATTAATATAACTTTGAACAAAAAAAATTTTATATATCTCTAAATATTAAATATCTTATAATTGTTAAGCTTTCTCAACATCAAATAATTATTATGTCTAAATAAATATAAATTAGAGCTTTTAATTTTAATTATAAAAGTATTTATTAATATGATATATATTTGGTTAAAGACTTGATTTCAATATTACTGTATTAAAAAATAAATGTACCAATTATTATTAATAATTTTTTTTTTATTCATAAGAATATACTAATAGATATTTTTAATGATAATCGATTTAACTAGGCTTTAATTGCAATTTGGACCATTCAACCGTGAAACCTTAGAGTTTCCAATTGGATGTGGGCGGTTTTGATTCTGCTAATGAGGCCGCTATCATCTTGACATTTCTGGTCGGGATTTTCTTTGCGGACTGGAGACGGCCGAAAATGTCACGAACTCCCGATTTCGAGTAGCAGCAACCAGAGAGGGGGAAGAAAATGGAAGCTGTGAATAATTTCAGCAGAACCAACATGTGGAGGAAGAGATTTACTCAAAACCAATCCCCCAGATTCTCTTTTCCTATCTTCTTCCTCCTACTCCTGTTCTTCTCTTTCCTCTTCTTCCTTTACGCCAAACACCTTCTTCTTAATTCACTTTTCTCCGTTTCAGGAAATTCCCGAAATGATTTTCTCCCTAGGAAATGCAGCGGTTCAAAACTCTCGGCAGAAAAGTTTATGTGGTATGCTCCTCATAGTGGGTTCAGCAACCAGTTGGCGGAGTTCAAGAATGCCATTTTGATGGCTGCCATTCTTAATAGAACGCTGGTTGTGCCTCCTATTCTCGATCATCATGCTGTTGCCCTTGGTAGCTGTCCTAAATTTAGGGTTTTGAGCGCTAATGATTTGAGATTTGCTGTTTGGAATCATTCTATTGATCTGCTGGGAAATCGCAGGCAAGTCAGTTAATGCTAATGCAATTTTCTTGAATTTATAAGAAAAGGGCATTTTTCTTTTTTTAAGATTATGAATTATGAATAGATGGATCTCGAGTTTGTTCTGGTTCTGATTCAATAATGTTGTTTAATTTTGATTTCAGGTATTTGTCTATGGCGGATATAATTGATCTAACATCCCTAGTGTCTGATTCATCTATTAGAATTATTGATTTTAGAGTGTTTATATCTAATTGGTGTGGATTGAGCTTTGGTGATATGTGTGCGGGGTCAAATACTGCCCACCGGCGGGTCACAAGAATGACAAGCCATAGTAGTAAGCTTGCATTTTTCGAGGAAGTAAGCCAGTGTGGCTTGTTATTATCTGGATATAGGGGTAGCGTAAATGATTGTTTTTATGCCTTAGATGAAGATTGTAGAAGTACAGTTTGGACATATCAGAGTGATAGTGAAGATGGGGTTTTGGATTCATTCCAACCTGATGACCAATTTAAGCAGAAAAAGAAAATTTCCTTTGTTAGGAGAAGGAGGGATGTATACAAGACCCTTGGTCCTGGCTCTAAGGCTGGATCTGCTGCAGTTCTGGCCTTTGGAAGCCTTTTCACAGCACCATATAAGGGCTCTGAGTCATATATTGATATCCACGAAGTTGAGAAAGATAGAAGGATACAGTCTGTGATCCAGAAGATAGATTTTCTTCCGTTTATACCTGAAATTACAAAGGCAGGAAAGGAGTTTGCTCTTCGGAAAATTAAAGCTCCTTTTCTTTGTGCTCAACTTAGGTTACTGGATGGGCAATTCAAGAACCACTGGAAAACTACTTTTCTGGTGCTGAAGCAAAAATTGGAATCTCTAAAACAGAATGGCCCTCTCCCAATTCATATATTCGTAATGACTGATCTTCCTATGAGTAATTGGACTGGAAGCTACCTGGGGGATTTAGCTAATGATTCAGATACTTTTAAGCTCTTTGTTCTGAGCGAAAGTGATGGTTTAGTTGTGAAGACTGCAAAAAAAATAAAGAGTATTGCAAGGGAAAAGAGTTTTGATTCTGTTTCTGCTACTTCAAAAATCGTCAAGAATTGTGATGATCAAACATTACCTGATATACTTTTGTATGTGGAAGAGACCATTTGCAGCTGTGCTTCTCTTGGCTTTGTTGGGACAGCTGGATCCACCATTGCAGAAAGCATAGACTTGATGAGAAAATATAACACATGTTTTGGCTGAAACTAACACCCTTGCAGTGGCCTTTTTTCGAGTTGAATCAGTGGATTAACATTCTTTCAGGACTTCATCATGTCACTTCCTACTTTTTGATTCAATTAACGTGGATTCAAGGTTTAAACCTATAAAGATCACCTCCTACTTTTTGATTCATGTCCCGAGGATTCAACGTCTTACACGTATTATCATTCCTCATCTGCAATCAATGCTAACTCATAAAACATCACGGAGTTGGAAGGGAGCCTCTTTATACAGCTTGTTGGACTTGAAAGAATTGACCATGGGGACTCGGAATTGCATTTCACGCCAAGTGTAGCATTTTTTATGTTGGGGATTCTTAAGGTAATATTTTGTTAATAACTGAAGTAGTCTGATAGAGTTCTTATGATTTTTTTTTTTTTTTGCAGTTTTCACCTTCACATTTTTATTTGTAATTTCTGGTCTCTTTAGCTTTACAGTATTAAAAGGACATTCTGTGTTTCCACCATTTATGTGAAAGACTATTTTCTTCAGAGTTCTCTCTAGTTCTATTATAAATCACATTATTAGACTATGAAAGGATTTTCCAGAAATGACCCGTATGATAGAATTGTCACAGTTTCTCTGAAGAATCTATCACATATCTAACAGCCATTTCAAGTCTTAAGGAAAGTCATCATTGCCCAATCATCTGACATGATATTTTTTCATGAACTTTGCTTAGATGGGGATTTGTTGGTATGTATTATTGCACTTTGCGTCTGCTTTTCTCCAAACCTATTGGTTGGGCTGTTCACAAAGGAATGCTTTTTAATCTTGAACTCCGTTAGCCAAATGTGATTTGAAATCGGCCCATATGGTCCATACTTTCTTCTTTATTATTAAAATTTTAAGATGCTAAGTTCTTTGCAGAATAACTTCTACAATGTTTTTTTCTCGAGATTTGCCTTCACAAATATCTAAAATGATAATACATTTTCTTTGAAATTACGAATGTGCAGGTTTTTTCCTCTTGAGAAGAGTAATTTCCGTGTGCTTTAGTGTTATGTACCAGCTTTCTGACACTTGGCCAAGAAAACTGGGAGAAAATTAGATAATTTGTGAGGTTGTTGGGTACATTCTACATCTTCTAAGTATAATTTCATATATGTATTTGAGCTGGATTTGACACATGGTCATGCATAAGATGTTTTGATGTTTTAGGATGGGGAATTGGGCGAATGACTTTTGATCACTCTTGTTCCAGATGTGCCCGAGATATATCTAAAAAATGAGAATATGCTTGCCGTTGATTTATCTGTTCTATCCAATGATAAGGATGTGTTTTCCTTAAACTTTTTGGAATAAAGTTTAGCTAGACCATGAAAAATGGGAGATGATGTTTGTTCTGATTCAGAAGTTTTGGATCTGTTAAATATCAAGTAGCAAACCTGGGAACAAAGTTAAACAGAATACTTACCATTTTTCATTCAGTACTATAATGCAGATAACGGAAACCTTTACTTCTATCAGAGCAGGACCAAAGATGCTGCTGAAGTTTCTTTGCTGTATATTGGTAGTAAACAAATCTGGTCTGTGCTGCTTATATTGGAGTTTAAGTTTTTGTGCTTAGTTTTTTCGACTCAAATGTTGCATTGGACTAAACAAATGATTTGTTTCTCTTTCAAGATGCACAAATTCCACTCTGCATCTTAATTTTTTCCATAGTTTTGATCCATCTGCAATAACTAGGAGGCTTCCTTGTATCTAAAATTTGGGTTGTTCTACATAAGAAGAAGGATCGCACCCGTGCTATTGGAGTTGAATGCCTCAAAATTCCCAAACTTCATATGTAGTACTCCTCTGTACTTAAATTTGCAGTCATTTCGATAATATTAAGATGAAGTTTTTTTTTTTTCCTTCAAAATGTTCATATTAGAGAAGAATATTAAGAATAAATGAGAAAAAAATGTTTTATGACAAGAAGAGAGTAGGAGTAAATATTAGAAAAAATGAATAAAATAAAATAAAATAACTAATGAAGATCTACAATACAGGACAAAGAAAGTGAATTATGATGATTTATAAATAGGGATGGAAGGAACGTGAGAGCATATGGTAGTTTTTTCTTTGACATGGTTGCAATCCGATCTGCCCATGGACCTTAAAACTGAATTGATTCACATAATTTATCAGTAATTATGATCTGTAAAGATTTACATATTAATTGTGTTGGTTGAAAACAGAATTGATTGCAACTTCTTACATCAGGTTATTGAGAATGTGGGCTTTAATGAACATAATTTGAATCATGGCCTGGGTTAAGCACTCACACCTTGCGGTAATAGAATTTTTTCGGTTCCTCTTGCCTGCTTACTTTTTTGCAAGGATGATGATTCTGGCATCCTGAATCGTATAATTTTTTTTTTTTCTAAAAAAAATTTATAAATGAAACTTTTTTTTTAATTTTTATTATTTGAACCTGCAATCATTATCTATGAATGAATATTAATTAAATTCGAATTCAAAACTTGTGGTCTCCACGTTGACACCGTTCCATCCAAATCCACCGGTGTCGCAAAGGAACATCTACTGAATTGTATAAATTGAGTGTGTGTCCCCAGAGATGCATTCTTTTGTTTTTATTTGGTGTTGCGGCGTGAAGTCCTTTACTTGAGAGATCCCACATCGGTTCTTCCTTGAGAAGAATGGGTTGCCAATGACTATAAAATGCTGAGACTGAGCCTTTTCATAATCATACCTTTCTCGGCCTTTTGGCTAAGATCAAGTGTAGTATCTGTTCTTATCAGTTTAATATCTGATACGTGGATCATTGATTCACATGATATTAACTTAATTTTTTTAGGGGAAGGATCCAATGAATAGCTTGCTATTTGGGTTCTTAAGCGTTGCCTTGGTGTTGCACTACTGCCTTGGCCTGGCGCATCCCACCAAATCGAGTCCAAAAATTTCTAAATTCTGTCCATTTAAGGGCCTCATATGAAAGGAATGGTTTCAGTAAAATCAATTTGAATTTATATAATGATATTAAGATTACATTCACCAATCATTTTGGGCTTACAAATTGTAAAGTTGAAATTGTTTTTAATCATTTATATATTGGAGGCCAATTTTGTGAAAAATTAAATTTGTTTTTACTCATTATAAGTTTGTAAGCTGAAATTATATGGCATTGAAGATCTTTATTAGTATATAATACCGAATTTAAATGTATATTTCTTAAAATAAATAGATTCAAGTATGGAAACTAGGTTTTTGTCCACTAGAGTGGAAATTGGAATTTTTTAATTAAGTTGAAATGAGAATAGAGGAAGGATATGTTATTACAATTTCCCCGAACCAAACGTTGCTTTAACATCAAAACGAATTAATGAACATTGAGTATGGTTTTGTATTTCTCTTTTTAAGTATTTAATGGTATGTAATATGAAACAAATTAGAATACTAAAGTAATTAGCTTAAATAATTAACGTAAGAAGAGTTATAATCATGTCTAATTGAACTCAAGGTCATTATTTATAAATTATTAATTAAACTCACTCTTTTTTTTTGTTACTAATTAATACTCTCTCTATTTGAAAATGAATGTCTTATATTCTATTTTGGATTGTCTGGAATTAAATGTCTTATTTCCTAAATTAGTAAAAAAATTTATTCAGAAAATTGACAATGCGATGTGTTGATGAGCTAAGTCAATTTTTTTTATTAAAATCCTCGCAAGTCAAATTGTTGCATTCAATTTCAGACAAAAGGAGTAATAAGTTATGATTGTTAGTTTATTAAGTATTTTATTCATTTTTCACCATATTATCCCCCCCCCCCCCCACCTTTTCCTTAGTAACTGATGTGATTTCTTAAAAGATGAAGTTATTAGATTTGATTTCTCAAAACACACTAAAGAAGATTAAATGACTCATCATAAAACTCAATGTTAATTACCTCTTCTTGGCTTGGTCCTTCAACCTTTGTTCCATGCTTTGCATTGCCATCACTTTGCACTCATCTTGGACATGAACTAAGGTCTTTAAAGCATGATTTCAAGCCTTCAAACTCTTCAAATAAGCCCTCCAATTTATTATAAATAATATAAGAAATGTATTCGATAGGCAAAACAACAAAAGATAAATGAAAAGGTAAATAAAGGAAAAGGTCAAGAAATAATTATCCGAGGCTTTATTCCACATAATTTCCTTAAAACAGATTCATTGAATGTTCTATTTTCTTAAAATAGTTTTGAGTTCCTTAAAATATGAAAATCATTTTACAGTGTTGAATCGGTATGATTTGGGGAAATGGCGAACAGAAGCCATGTTTATTTTCTTTAGAGATGGGTTGGATCCGGGTCGGGTTGACCCAGATCCAAAACATGTTAAAAAGTTGGATTTCTAATTTTATCCCTCGCTGACCAGTCAAAAAACTCCAAAAAACATATTTTTCACCCATTTGGACTAATGATGTAAAAAAAAAGGTTGATTATCAAAAGAACTTTAAAAAATCAATATGAACCAAATTCATCAAAACCAAAAAGGTGGGGGATCAAAAAAAAAAAAATTTGGACCAGACTTATAAAAGTTAAAAAAGAGGGAAACCAATAGTGCAAATCTTCCAAAGCAAAAAGCACAAAGGAAGCATTCAGCTAAAGGTTTTTGAACTCTTCTGAGCTCTGAGATTTATTCCTATGCAAAAGTGCTGGAGCCCACGGAATAAAGATGTAAAGAAAATGTATAGCCAATATCTGTATTCCACAGAGTTAATTCTTAGGGTTTGAACTCCAGCTTCTTTCCTTGTTCATGCGATCCATTGCAATTGGGAAATAACCATTTTCATTTTCTTTTAGTGTCTAATCTTTTCTTTGTCCACATCTTTCATTGTTAGTCTAGAATCATTGCAGAAACATAGCCGTGTGCCTTCACTTTCCTTCTTCCTCCATTACTGTTATCAATGAGATGGGAAACAAGTGTCTGAAATTTTCAGGGATTCTTGAATTTGATCAAGGAAATTGAAAACTGTTATGTCATCTTCCAGCCCCAAAGGGCCTCATTCTTGAATACTTCTAGTACTTATTGATCAAGGAAAAGAGTTTCAAGATGGACATTATTACTCATTTCTGCCATAGACATCCACTAAAAATCGGACCTCGAAAAATGGAATTCGAGCGTTGCAAGATCTGCAGTGAAGTGATTGA
Source organism: Parsonsia alboflavescens (assembly GCA_028571225.1). Classification (NCBI taxonomy): domain Eukaryota; kingdom Viridiplantae; phylum Streptophyta; class Magnoliopsida; order Gentianales; family Apocynaceae; genus Parsonsia; species Parsonsia alboflavescens. The sequence goes on along the minus strand of JAOXNR010000031.1, from coordinate 11,154,642 downwards.
AGATGCAGAGGGTTATGCTTGTACCCAAAGATGTGTATTCTCCATACACAGATTATGTGCAGAATTCCCACAAGAGAGAACACACCCCTTTCATCTTCATCACACACTAATATTCCATGGCAGTAAAAAAGGCGATCTAAACAGATGGTTCAAGTGCTCTCTTTGCCATGACAGTAGCCAAACATTTGGATACTTTTGTGAAGAGAAATCCTGTCCCTTTGTTTTGGATCCAAAATGTGCAGCACTGACACCAATTCCAACCACAAGAACTCTTCCAATTCTCCATCAACATCCTCTTCTCGAGTGTGTACAGCCAAACGTGTATTACTTTCGGTACTCGTGTCAGGGCTGTGGTGAAAAACTTGAAAGTTCTGATAATATCTTTGTTTGCACAGAATGCAAGATTTTGCTTCATGAAATTTGTGCATCACTTCCAAATCAGATCACACATCCCTTTCACCTTCAACATCCACTCACCCTAAAAATCCCAGAAGGCCTAAGGGGACCAAATATTTGTAATGCCTGCAGTGGTAAAGACTTTTATTCTATGTACCAAAGGTACAAATACAAGGTTTACCATTGTTCTTCCTGTGACTTTACTCTAGATGTTCATTGTGCCTCTCTAAAACCCACTTCAAGAACCCAAGAAATGATCATTAGCCCTAGCCACCCTCATCCTTTGATACAATGCGAAAGCATCAAGAATTTTCGTCGTAGGTGTTACGGATGCAAATTTCCCCTCGAGGGTTCCATTTATGTATGCTTGGATTGCAGAATTTTGCTAAACAAATCATGTGTTGATCTTCCTGCTGAAATTTCGGCCCACCCTTTTCACCCACAGCATCCTCTGTTTCTTGGCAGATCAGGGGGATGCAGGGGATGTAATAAGTCGACTAGCAGATTCTCCTATAACTGTGAACAGTGCAGATTTGTTTTGGACCTTAAATGTGCTGCAAAAAGTTTCCAATTTGTGAAGTTGGATCATATTCATGATCATTCTCTGGCTTACTTTGATTTTGAAGCTAATGGAGGGGTTTGCCATAGATGCCCCAGGCATTGTAGTGAATATTTCTTCCGCTGTATTGATTGTTATAACTTTAGTATCCATGATCATTGTTGCCCATCATTGCCTGAAACTGTCAAACATTCCTGCCACTGTGATCTCCTCACTTTCAGTCGTTCGATAATTAAAGATGTTCCCGATGAAGATGAGTTCCGGGGTGAGTTCTATTGCAACGCTTGTGAAGAGTTGAGAGAATTGTACCATCCTACTTATTATTGTGCAGAATGTCACTTTGTTGCACATGTTCACTGCGTCATTTCTGAGGTTAACCCTTAATTTATATACTCTTTCCATTTAGTAATATACTCTCTCGATCACTAAATATAAGTCATTATTGTTAGTTAATAAAAAATTTATTTGTGGCATTTCTACTGGTGTGACACACAAAGGAGATTCTAACTAATACTTGGGAAGTAGTTTTTACGTTTTATCCATCTTTTTTCAATTTTTTGGCTCTTTAATTCGACTTGCTCTTTTATGTTATATCAGATTATTTCTTATTTTCAAAGAGAGGCAGTGGCCTTGACTGACAAAGCTGGAAAGAAAAAGGAGAATAACACTTACCTGGATTACATGTTTGTGGGAGAGACATCAGAAGAAGAAGAGGAAACAAGAGATGATGATGCGAGCCATGCAATTATCCAATTTCCTGAAGATCATGACCAGCAAAAGAAAAAGGATGATTTGGTAATAATTAGTGATCATCAAGAAAAAACTAAAGAAGAACATAATGATCAATCTATTCAGAAGGAAGATGAAGATGAGGCATTCAAGAAATCAGAACTTATTCAACACATAGATGATCGAATTAAATCATTGGAGGCAGAGATAGCCAAGCTTCGAGAAAGACGTGACCAGATTCTTGTTATGAATGTAAAAGGTAAATCAATCCTTTGATTATGAGTTATAGTATAATATTGAGTACCAAATGAATTCAAGACCCTAAAAATGCAGCCAAAAAAAAAAAATCAAGATGATTGAGTAGCTTAATTTGGTTGATTCCATAAATACAACCCTATATGAAATGTGTTGATCGGATAAATACACAAAAGACTATAAATACGACTCTGGTAAATTTTACCTTTTTTTTCTCCTTTGATAGACAGTGTATCAGTCTGCTTTACATTTGATAACATTTCTCTCTCTTTAGAATTAATTGGACCATGCTACTTTCTGCTAGTAAAATTTTTTTTTTTCCTTTTTTAAATTTTTTTTCACTTATGATCTGTGTGTTCGCTACTCCATCCACTGGAGTGTCCCCGAAAGGACTTTCTGCTAGTAAATTACGTGTAGGGTTGATAATTTAATTAACTTTTTTTAAAGGACATTCAAATTCATTCCAATGGATGTAAATGACTTCTATCTACATATATTCGTTCGTTCGTTCATATCGTATAAAATTAATAGACATTTTCTATATCCAATAATTATCCACCAAAGAAAGTCAATCGAAGGTCACAACGATTATTCAAAATTCTTAAAGCAAAGCAAATTTTTATTTTTATTTTTATTTTTTATAATTTTTTAGATTTATTTCAAAATGTTCAGTTCTCACTCTTACGTTATATCAAGAAAAAAAACATAAAAATTTGATCCTTATTTCCAATTCTTCATATGTTTTTCACCATCTTCATATTAATTGGTGAGGCTTGCAAGGTATCATTTTATGGTATTTTCGTCAATTTATTATTCACTTGTTTGAAATGAAAAATAAGAAAGCAAGACCAACAATTATCTTAGTCCTAGAGTTTGACCGGGATAAATCCCAAATTATTGACTTTCGCGCTAAAAGACCAAAATGGTTGCTCAAAAAATTTAAGTACTCTAAAAGATAAAAATAGATTTAATGGACTTTTGGTTAAGGGACAAAAATATATATATTTTTTGCTTAATAGTAATAGGGTTAGAAAATGCCCCCCCCCCCCCCTCCCTCCTCCCTCCCTTTTTTTTGGATGCCTCAGCTGCATATATCACTACACTTCCACTTGACACCTATTGTAATGATAAACGGCTTGTCTCGCCTTGATAGAAATATTTACATTTCTTTCCATCCTTCAAGAAATTTAGCAATCACAAAAGACAAGAAAACTTTAGAATATGAGAGCAAAATGAAATCTGAATAGCGTAAACCAACAAAAAAAAACCAAAGAGATGCAACCGATACTTAAACTATGTAAGGAATTATGGTAATCAACTTATACTTCCAGACCAACTATAAAGCAAACAAATATGAAAACTAGTACAAGAATTAGTTCTATTTAATGAAGGGTTATTATAGTCTGCAATTTTTAGCCCATTTTTTTCCTTCCATTGCAAACATTTATTAGGAATACCTTAACGGATTAAAGAACTGAAACTATTCTTTTACTGTCTAAACCAAATATTAATACTAATATGTCCCTTGCTTCTGATCAACAATCAAATTTGAAGAGAAAAGACATATGAAAAAGTACAGACAAGGAAAGCATGAAGGTCAAATTGACTATTCCCACAAAGTAAAATGGTTAAATTGACTCAATTAGAAGTTCAGTGGTTAAATTGAAAAAAAAATGCAAGTTTAGTAGCCAAATTGGTACTTAAACCATTTTGTTGCTACCTTTGTTTTTCTCGTTGTTTATTTATACCTAGTTTATTTTTTCAAAGTTCTAAGTCTGAGATAAAGTATGATTTAGATAGCAAGGTTTTCAACAACATTGTCATTTACCAATTGTAAGAAACAGATACTAATACTAGATAAAATATTAAAACAGCATACTCATGTTCTTATTTCACAATTTAACCAACTTATGTAATCTAAACCAGAGGGTTCTTTCATTACTCAATTCTATCTCTCGTTTCCCATCTCTTCTCTTATTGGTTTCGATCTTATGTAATGCTTTTGGGTATTGTTGTCAAACAGTCTTATCTGGATCTTTCCTTTCTTGCTCTCCAATGAGCTATATGTTCACGGATCAGAACTCACTTGATACTTATTTTAGAAAAAAGAAATGACAGAAGAAACGTGGGACGAGTAGATTGCGGAATTTGAACATCCACTCGTGCACATGGTTCCTATCATTGTTAGCAGAAGATTAAATCCAATTAACTATGCATTTCTTCCATAATTGAGAACTACTCCCACAACTTCCAATAACTTCCACTCCTTCCATAACTGAGCACTACTCCCACAACCTCTTGTAGTTACCAAAAATTGTTGTCTAGGACATTTACTATAAATATTAATTTTGTTTCTTCTTTGACAAGAGAGATTTTATGACTTTATTATCTATTGTTGTAGACATAGTCCTTCTTGAATTGGACTCTTTGATGTTGGAAATCTATTCCTTCTCTAATTGGACACTTTCAGTTGTATTTCCTTTAGATGTTTTAGTAGAAGATTGTCGGTTTGTTTATATTTTTCAGCCTTCTTTTATTTTATTTTATTTCATGATTTGCTTTCACTCCGTTATTCGACATTAGATTAATCTGTGCAAAAAGAGATGGGTTACTTGCTACCTTCTCTCCTAACAGGTACCCTTAACCACCTTTGATTCAGTCATTTTGATTCTCTCACATTCCCATCCCATAGAAGTCTTTTGCCGTCTTATAGTCATTCTCCTTCCCTGGCGCTCCTATCAATTTGGTATCGGGGCTTGGCCTGATCCAATGTTGTTATCAATACATGCAATTCTTCGAACAACTATCCCGACTCTCAAAATCTTCAAAATACTCTATCATCATCTCTCATTGTCCTTAAGATTATGATTTGTCAGTAAACTAATTTTCTTATTTTCGCCTTGAGGACAAGGCATGTTTTCAATCAAGAGGAGTGTACAAAAACTCACTTTGTACTTGTTTTAAAAAAAAAGAAGCGACATAAGAAACATGAGAGGAGTATTTAACATGATCTAAAGATATACTTTTTCACATTGTTCTTGTTGTTATCAATGAGTGTCTCGGATATTTACTATAAATAGATAGTTTTGTTTCTATTTTGGCAAGAGACATTTTATGATTAATTATCTAATGTCAAGAATTTGGAAGGAGTAAAAAAAGCAATCGATACGAGATTGAAGATACATGAATTGACGAGAGAAGAAATCGAGAGAGGAGAAATCCATTTGAAGAAGAAGTGAGAAATTTTTTTAAAAAGATAAAAATATCTCGTGTTAATGACTTAACATCCATCCTAAATGGAAGTGATGGAATCCTTTTTTTAAATTATGCTAGAGTCATATTAATATATAAAACGTTATGATATATAGAATTATTTTAAAAAATTCAGAGTTACATGAGAGCCGTTCTGAAGTTGTCATCGAGTACATGGTGAAAGTGCAGGTCATGAGGGTAATTTACCTTAATAAAATTGTGCTTAAATAATTATGTCATTAAGATTTTTTAATAACGTAGATGAAATTAGATTATTTGGCTGAAGACGGAATTCCCAATTCATATTCGCCTTTGGACGCGTTAAATTTACACGCCCATGGAGTATATTCTCCTCTTCCTTCTGGTTCTGATTTTTGCCGCAAAATAAATTTTCTTACATATCCTCCTGTGCTTCGGCAAATTTTTTTCCCATTAAAAAGAATTTATTTATTTATTTTTACCCATTATTCACACAAATTCTCCTCTAATTGGTGATTGTTGACCCGATCATCTTTACCGGTGAGTAAGCGTTGAATTGTTCTTTTGTAATAGCATTAATTTCTTGATGGATATGTTGATGGTGGTTTTTTACTTCTTGGATTTGATGTTTGTGGTAATTTTTAGTGTATCTAAAAGGTTTGGGAGATGATTCAGTAATTTTATGATTTTTTTTCTTTAACTTTAGTTGTTAAACTTCACAATTTTTTGCTTGAATATGATAAAGAATCAATTTTACTTGTTATTTCAATGAAATTTGTATAGGTAGGTGCGATTCTGAAAAGATTGGATTTTTGCCATGAATTTGTAATTTTAAACTTTTAATTTATCCATTCAGAGGAGAGTGGAGAGCAATGACCTGCAGAGTCCCATCATTGGTTGATCTGTGTGTTCAGTTGGCAATTGATAATGTTAGATATCTTGGGGATGTTGGAGAAACTGATTTTCATCTTCTAGAGCGCATTTTATCTCATTGTACACTCGATCAGTTAATCCATATTGAGAATTGCACTGAGGTAAGGAATATCTATATCCAAATCCCCATAGCTCTGCAGCTTCATTCTTTAAATCACATATGATGGGGTAAGAGTTGAATCTAATCTGTATATTAATTGCAGGGAAGAGATCTTAGCCCTGTAACTAATCAGCTTTGGAAGAAATTTTACGAGCGTCAGTTTGGTGCACACAGTGTTGAGATTGTGATTGAGAGGATGAAAAAGGGGAGAGTAAAATTTCCTTGGAGACAATTATATGAGGTAGCAAACTTCCCATTCTTTTTCTGCGATCTCAATGTTGTGATTAGAAAACTGCTCTGCCAATTGGAAAAGTTGGCCTTTTGATATCTGATAGCAACCACTTTGGGCAATAATGTTTGAGGTGGATTTAGTTCTCCACTTAGATCTCTGGGCTTTCATTTTTCTTTGACATTCTAGCACAATATCATGTTTTGTTTAGTTATTTCATTTCTAGGAGTTGGACACTTGGTGCTTCTTTTTGAGGGTCATTGCTTATCATTGCATATTAGTTGTTTCCATGGTACTTGACTCTAAGTGAATAGTGCTACCGCAACTGGTTTTGTTCTATCTGCAGGCAAAATTGAAGGCTCTAGAAGATAAAGAACAGAGGATATCAGCCCGAGTGAGGGAGGGATACAAAATTGAAGAAGCAAGTTAGTTCACTTTCCTTTATGTTGCTTTGCATGATTTAAAATAGTGCAGTACAATCTCAGGTTTCCTTTTTTTTTAAGCTGTTTCAACATTTACTCATATTCTCAGTTTTGCATTATCTTATAAAGATTTCACTTGCATTGGAAGCTTTTAGCACTGATGTTGCCAACATAGACATTGTTTAGTGCAAGGAAGTTTGGTTGAATCAAAATTTTTTTCAATTAAGTTACCTCCACAAATATTCTCTTCGTGTGATTGTTAGTTCTAATCCAAAAGAAACAAGTCCGAGGAAACGTGAGAGATTCATCATTACTGACTTTATCTTCAGATGCTGATCATCTGATAGGTCACTACGTATCAGTAACAGCAAGTGATGACATGTACTTTGCAGAAGTGTATTTCTAAACAAGAAGAATTATCACATTGAGAATTTCTGTTTTGTGGCTTAATCTTTAATGACAACATGAATGAGTGTGTTTCATTGCAGAGGGCAGCAGACCCTATGTATTTGATACCATGATATTGAATAAAAGCTCTCTGTACCTTTGAGGCATAAAATTTCAGCCTTGTTTGGTCTAATTAGATTCTTGGGTTTTCTTGTTGTAACTGTGTTTCATGACTCATCGCAGAGAAGCAAAACCGGCAAATTAGGATTTGCGATAAGGTCCCACCCAATGGTAAAAGAAGCTTTTTTGGAGGTATCCTGATCATCCTCTTTATGATTCACTTCTGATCACTGTTTAGTGATTTGCCATTTCGGTCCAACCGTGCACCATAAATAATAGAAGCTCAAATGTTAAAGTCAATATATTTTGATATGTTTCTTCTAGTTGCATGTTATATTTTTGTATCTTTGTATGCACAGGACCTTACAGCTGTACTTCCAATACAAAGAGTAACATAATGAAGAAGGCAAAAATTGAATTTGTCAACAGGTAAGTACTTGTTTAATATCCTAACTCTTTTGAGGCCTCAAGGCCATAGATGTAACTTCTTTCAAGTAATGTAAATGGTGGGGGACCCTATAATACCTTCTTTTGCCAAAAAAAAAACAAAAAAAGGTACTTGTTTAGGATGTTTTCCCTGTGCTTGGCTTTGATGATTTAAATAAGATAACCAGAATATGTTATTTTTGGTTGGCATTTAGTATTAGCTATAATTTGTTAACCAAAGTAGTTCTTTTGGACACTTCACTCTGTTATTTTGTTTAGGCATGTATATGTTTTCTATTTGTGTGCGACTACAACCCTTTAATTGTGGCTTTTTGTAAGACCCTTGAACCAGCATGCTAAGTAATTTCTTGCATATGAGGAATCTAACTGGGATCTAAAGTTGGTTCTTTTCATGTGGATACAACTAATACTATGTTATTATCTATGGTGAATCTTGAAACTATCGAAACTTTTAGTAACACTGAATAACTACAAATGAATTATCATTAGTGATCTGTCTGTAACTTGGATCTGAACTGGAAGCAAGCTCATCAGATCTTGATCCCTGTCACTTTTTTGATGGATTTTTAGTTATATATATTCAGGTCGTTCACTGTAAGAAGAAAGCTGAGTTTAATCAATAATTTAACTTTACTGGGGTTTTTTTTTTTCAGCCGAGAGGTTAAAAATTTAGTAGCTATGAAGAACAAGGTGCCACAAAGGACTCATAGGTATCTTTTTTGTTCTTTATTCTAGTTACCACGATACAATTCCAATATAGAAAATCCAGCTTACATCTCTTTTTGCTTTGCTTCCAGTGTTTGTCCTCCAAGAACATCAAGTAGCTTTTCCAGTGTCTCTTCTCCCTCAGCATCCAGAAATGGCAAGCCGATAGGAAAGAGATTTTAAAAGGTCTTGTAAGGTCCAGCAAGGTATCTTTGGAAGGCCTTATAAAATCCATCATTCAACTGTGCTCTCAAGTACCCATAAAGAAAATGTATGTGAACCTGTATCTGATATA
>JAOXNR010000031.1:11135523-11145734 GCA_028571225.1 Parsonsia alboflavescens | reverse complement strand
GTTCTATTTGATAATGGAGTGATGAGAAAACATTCTTAACGATGTGAATTAGATGGAACTTTAAGTGATTTAAGGAGAATTTGGGTTGGAAAAGGGGAGATCCTAATTCTTGATAATTTTGCTATCTTTTCTTTTACTGATGCTCGGTCATTGTATTTGTTATGGGTTTTAGGCTTTTGCAAAGGATCAAAGAGCTACCCTACCAAGAAAGGAATTATTCAAGAATACTCTTAGAAAGGCAGCTTATGCATGGAAGAGAATCAATGAACTTCGCCTAACTGGTGGTCACCTCTCTTTTATGTTAAGTCAATTGACTCAATGGTCTTTTTGCAATTATTTTTTGCAATCTGTAATCATGTGATCTTCATTTTTGCAGAGGAAGAGGCATCCAAACTTCGGTTTTATGTGGATGAACCTGCTTTTACTGACCTTCACTGGGTACTTCCTGGAAAAACATCTGAAAATTGATTTCTCTTGAAATATCTCATTTTGGCTGTCTCGAAATGTTGAATGATTTTTATATATGTATAGCAACATTTACTAATTGGTCTCATTTTTTATCTATAGGGAATGTTTATTCCTTTCATAAGAGGACAAGGCACTGATGAACAACAGCAAAAATGGTTGTCTTTGGCTACAAAGATGCATGTAATAGGATGTTACGCTCAAACTGAACTTGGCCATGGCTCTAATGTGCAAGGCCTTGAAACCACTGCAACATTTGATACACAAACTGATGAATTTATTATTCACAGTCCTACATTGACGTCAAGCAAAGTGAGTAGATCTTCTACAATTTTCTGTTCTTTCCATCTCAACATGTGGTTTAAACATCTGTTATTTTTATTTACAGAACTTCTGTTGTATGTTTCCTGTATCTGGTCTTTATTTTATTCCTTATTTTCTGTAAAGTGGTGGCCTGGTGGCTTGGGTAAAGTATCCACGCATGCTGTTGTCTTTGCTCGTCTTATTACTGATGGCAAAGACCATGGTGTCCATGGTAAGTGAGGATTGCTTTTTGTCTGTACTGAAATGGCTTAAAGAGCTTTTCTTAATGACAAGGTTCTTTCTTACAAAATTGGATTCATGATAATTCTGCTTCAGGTTTTATTGTCCAACTACGTAGTTTGGAGGATCACAGGCCTCTACCTGGTATAACTATTGGTGATATTGGAATGAAATTTGGTAATGGAGCATACAACACCATGGACAATGGTGTACTAAGATTTGATCATGTGCGCATCCCAAGAGATCAAATGTTGATGAGGTATGCTATCTTCTCTTCTTGTAGAGGCCTTTGTATATCCTGTAGCAATACATTCACTTTTTATTGTTAGCAGAATTTAATATACCAGGGGTTGATTATAACATGGTATTTTAAACTTTTGATTCTAAAAATAGGAAATCAGGATGTAATGATGTTTCACTTTATAGACTATTCAGATAAACTGAAATATGAGGTCCCACAGGTGATGAGATGTTAGACAAGAAATCATATGTAGATATAATTACTGTTTATTCATCTGTAACATCTTACAGCATAATATTTTCTTTGGAGACCTGTACAACACAGATGTTCATTGAACAAACAGGGAAAGCTGGTTTGAAGCATTAGTTTGATCTGATTCTCTTGTCCAGTGTCACATTGGAAGAATCTAATCTACTTCAGCTACCGTTTGTTAAATCAGTTCTGAGCTAGTTTGTGGCTTCTCGATGTTTCTAGTCTTAATTGTGGTGTTATTTTGCCAGGATGTCCCGAGTTACAAGGGAAGGAAAATTTGAACAATCAGATGTTCCTCGCCAGTTGGTCTATGGAACTATGGTTTATGTCCGTCAAACAATTGTACAAGATGCATCATCTGCCATGTCACGGGCTGTTTGCATTGCAACAAGGTATAGTGCTGTTCGTCGGCAATTTGGTTCACAAAATGGTGGATCAGAAACCCAGGTAATCAATCAATGTGTTGATTTTTTCATGCCACTTTTAGCTTTATCAAGGATGGTGCTAGTACTTGTTAAGAAATTAAGAACACAGTAAGAAGTGTGAAACTAGAGGATGACTGGAGGATAAAACTCGAAGCTTCTGGCTAATTCTCCTCTGCTGATTAAGATTAAATGATAGACAGCTTGGAGAAAGCAGGAACATAGGATGACATGGGCCCTAGTACGATCAGTATCAAGAGAAAGAAAATAGTTTCACAATTTCATCCTTGCTAGGGTATCTAATTTCTTGGTCATATTATTTTAAGGTTGAGAGAAACTCATCTTGCCTTTTTTTTTTTTTTTAAGGATGGGGGGAGACACAAAATGATTGTAGTAACTTGTAAAAATGCATCTTATTCCTGTTTCTTGATTTATCCTGTTGTTGACGACTTTCCACCGGCTCCAGTTCCCATGTTACTTCCTCGATTTTATTTTTAGAGATCCAAGACCATTCATTTGATGGATCCTTATCTGGTTCAAAAGGGATTTATTACTATAATGTGTTTAATTAATTTCACCATTTAATAATATATTTTGGTTAATAGCAAGCTATATCATGGAGGAATGTTACATGGCATGGGTAACTGCTCTGGTATGGAGGAACAGGACCTCTTTGCTCTCTGCTTATGGTTTATCCTTTGAGCTCGGTGTGGTTATGACTTAAGTTTCCTCATCCATCCAGTGAAAATATTCGAGGATGTGTTCCCTTTTGCTTGTCTTTCTTACTACTTTTGAGAGATACAAATTAAATACTTTTCCTGCTTTGAAGAAGACCATTATGAATTTGTGCATTCTTGGTCTGTAGGTGATTGATTACAAAACTCAACAAAGTAGGCTCTTTCCTCTGCTGGCTTCTGCTTATGCCTTTAGATTTGTTGGTGAGTGGCTTAAATGGTTATACATGGATGTGACCCAAAGACTTCAAGCAAATGACTTCTCAACATTGCCGGAGGCTCATGCTTGCACCGCCGGATTGAAGTCCTTGACTACTGCTGCTACTGCTGTAAGTAGAAAACATGAATTTCTTAATTGACTCTTATTTCTTTCTGTCTGTGTGCCTATACATGTCATGTGAATTGTCATGTAGGTTGGAAAAGTACTTATGCAAGTAGTCAGTTTCAGAAAGTAACCAAAGAATTGTTGCCTTTAGATGATTAGGAAAGAAGAAAATTATAAAAAATCCTTTTGTCCTATTTGTGTCTTGATGTTGAAACTAGCTTGCTGTCTTGTTCTGTGCGTTTTGTAGCTACTGTGTCCTTAATTTGGTGCATTATGTACAACAAGTGGTATTAATTCAGCCTAATTGAAGCTCTCCCATACATCGCTTATTGCTACTAGGATCTCTGTAGTTATTTCTCCTTTCTAAGTAATTTTGTTAACAGACAGTAGTGCCTCAGTTTGAATTGAGATGGAATATGAGGATTTTTTCCTCCAGCTTGTTTGTGCTTGCTTTTCTCTGTATAGCTTCAAATAAGACTCTGTCATAATGCAGGATGGTATTGAAGAATGCCGAAAATTATGTGGTGGCCATGGCTATCTTTGTTCCAGTGGGCTTCCAGAATTATTTGCAGTTTATGTCCCTGCTTGTACATATGAAGGAGATAACACTGTGTTGCTGCTACAGGTACAAGATATTGGTACTTTCTTAGATATAAAGTGATGCATAAGTAAGGATTTCTATTACTAATCCTATGAAGATTGGGAATATTGGTCACCTAATTGGTCAGTTCTAGCATGTTTTAAATCAAACCTCACTGCCTTTGTTCAGGTTGCCAGGTTTCTGATGAAGACTGTTTCCCAGCTGGGGTCTGGGAAACAGCCAGGGGGGACAATAGCTTACATGGGAAGAATTGAACATCTGATGCGGTATCGCTGTAATGTGCAAAATGGTATTCTTTCTGTTCTATTAGAACTTTCCAAGATTTATTTGCAAAATTGCTTCAGCTAATTTCATTGTGAAAAGTTGGGAAGGTGAATTCCGAAAATCAATTGTGTATTTGATGGTGGATTGCATCTATTTTGAGGCATTTCATACTGCTCAAAACACTTTGACCACTCTTACTTCTTTCATACAGTCTGAAATTCTAATGTAAACTTCTGTATAAGATTTTGGTGAGTTACTGCTTGATCTTTTCTCCTGCAGCTGTTGATTGGTTGAATCCAAGTGTGGTTTTGGAGGCATTTGAGGCAAGAGCTGCTAGAATGTCTGTTTCCTGTGCCAAAGAGTTGAGCAAGTTTGCTAGCCAAGAAGAAGGTAACCATGAATACTTTTTCCTCATAGTTTCTGGTTGTTGAGAATCAAGCATGGGACTTTTGATGGTTGGAGAGGGGTTGTAATTGATTGGTTTACTACTTGCCTAATCTATTGTTTTTCTGGATACCAATTATAAATTTCAGGTAGAATAGTCTTATGATTTGCAGATAAACTCATTTTTCTACCTTTTCCTTGATGACTTTAGGCTTTGCAGAACTATCAGCTGATTTGGTTGAAGCAGCAATTGCTCATTGTCAGTTAATTGTAGTGTCTAAGTAAGTTGCTTCTAAATTCCTGCTAATTAAAGACTCCTATACTTGCCAATATCACAGACTGAATATTCCTTTGGCTTCGTGGTCTCTGACGAAGTAGAGCTGACACCACTAATCATTTGATAGTATTTCTTCTGTACAAATGGATTTTTAGTAAGGGGCAGTCAGGGTGTTATAAATTGATGAAACCATGGCCTGGGTTTTTCATGTTGTTGAAGCTATATTTAAGTTTATGCTCTTGTTTATCTGCAACTTCTCTGCATATTGATTCTTCGAAAGAATCATCTATTTGTTCCAAAGTCAACCCATGAACTTTTAAGTATCAAGCTTATTTTTTGAAGGCCATGATCTCTCTATGAGTAATAGTTTTGCTATTTTCTTGAAAGGCTAAAGTGCCAAATATTTGCCTTTGACCCGACAAATAAACCTAAGATATACTCACCAAATAGATCTTCTTCTCTTTCAGGTTCATTGAGAAACTGCAGCAAGACATTCCAGGAAAGGGTGTCAAGGAACAGCTAAAAGCACTTTGTGGCATTTACTACCTATCCCTTCTGCACAAGCATCACGGTGATTTTCTTGCCACGGCCTGCATCACCCCAAAGCAGGCTTCCCTAGCCAATGATCTCCTCAGGACACTGTATTCTCAGGTTTGTTGCATGATCGCAGACTTTTATATTCTTGGGGAAAGTTTTTCTTTCAATAATTCCTTTACTTCCATCATTTCATTTTAGGTCCGTCCAAACGCCATTGCACTGGTAGATGCATTCAACTACACTGATCACTACCTCGGTTCAATTCTTGGTCGATACGATGGGAATGTATACCCGAAACTTTACGAGGCTGCCTGGAAGGAACCCCTGAACGATTCTGTGGTTCCAGACGGCTACCATGAATACGTCCGGCCCCTCCTAAAGCAACAGCTACGTACTGCTAAATTGTAATACTACTAGTTCTACCCTTTCAGAGGAAATAAAGTTAATTTAGAAAGGATATCTAGTTCTAGGAATTTGGTGTATTAATGTGGGGCGTTTTTTTGTTTTCTTTTATGCTTGCCTGAATTGGAAGCCAAGGCATAGGCATTATTTTCATTCAATAATAAACTTGAATCATTGGGATATGGTTTGTTTTATTGATGTTTGCCATCGATGTGTTAAAGATCGGATCGGACATCGAATTGAAAAAGGTATTAGTTTACAGTTTAATGATGTAATCGTAATTGAATTATATTTAAATCGATTATATCATATAAAAATTAAATATTATATTTTTTATTTATATATATTTTTTTAATAATATAAGATATAATAATTTCATAATATAATAATATTCAAGTTAAATCTACAGGGTATGATATTAATAGATTTTTATAATTAATAATTATAACTTCTATCTTATAGGGATTTAAAAATGATAAATTTTAGTGTGGGTAAAACTTGAAGATTATAGGAGTATTTTTTATTTATTAATATTTAATGATGAAGTATATTTTGAGTAAATTTTTTGATTTTAAAATAACTAAATGATAAATTTATAATTTAATTGAAGAATGATTTAATATTAAAGTATATTTAAAATTTTTTTCGTTGAAATTTGGATAAATTTGGGTTTTTGAAAAATCGATTAGTTCAGAATTAGACCAATCGGTTTATCAGTTCATTGATCCAACCAGTATATCCATCTTGATTTTTTGTTTAGAGAATGGTTTTGATGGAAAACAATTCAATGTCCTCTCTCGAATTGATTTGATGATCGGTTTAACCTATCGGTCTGATCTGGTTTATCGATTCACTGATCCAATCGACAGATCCATCTTGATTTTTCATTTAGAGTTCAGTTTGCCATGCATGTTCAGTTGTTCACAGTTCCTGACCTAACGTTGGAAGGCAGGATTGGGTTTGTTGTGTAGTTGATTCTTATAATTATTTTTTACATTAAAAGTGGCATCCACTTACTCTTATCGTGTCTCGAACTAGAGACCTTCTGATTCCAAGTATTACTGCTTACCATTAAACTAACAAGGCTTGAGAAGTGTGGTTGATTAATTTAATACTCTTGTTCCTTGCAATTTCAAATTAGTTAATCCTTTAGATGTCTTTACTAAAGCATTTTTTTTTTATTAATTCAACTTGAAATTGAATCTTTTACTTTTTATGTTATATGAAAATTAAAAAGTGTATTTTATCTTAATTTTAATTACTGAATTATTATTATTATTATTCTTTTTAAAGTAATGTAGTTATTATAAGTTAGTGGTGAGATTTATAAATTAATATGTTATAAATTTCTTAAATTAATTGGGTTAAATACTAAAAATATAAAAATATTAACAATTAAACAGCAATGGAAGGAGATTTTAAATTGAAAAATTATTATTATTTATTGTAAGACATATTTTTAATTTTTTATGAGCTTACCATAATTCCCTAGATGTCTTTTAAGGAGAATTCATTTATTCTTTTTTATTAGTTGTTACTTACATAATATTTCAATGAGAAGAAGGGGAAAAAAAAATTCTCGACATTACCTTTAAAATGGTCAACCTCCACACTTTTTCTCTAATCTTAGTTAAAATTTGGAGTAATAGTGTGTAATTCAATGATTCCTTAATATGCATGAAAATACTAGTACCAATTTTTGCTCTGGTAGGAGGAAGTTAACAATACAATGCCGAATAAAACACACCTTTCAAATCTTCTTGAGAAACCCTTTAGGCCAAATAAGGCCTTGAATCCAACTCGGTTCAGCCCAATAATTTTTTTTTTTTTTTTTGGGGGGGTACTGTTGGGTTTTTAATTTTGTAGTCCTAATTTGATAGAGGATTTCTTGACCTTATCTTTTGGGGTCAAGTGTTTAGGGGTATTTTAAGGCCTAAGGATTATTTTTGCTATATATATATATATATATAGCAAAAAAATTTTATATTTGATTTGTTATTAGTTCTTTTTGTTAGAATTTTTTTTATTATTTTTAATATAATTTATATTTATTTTCTAAAATAAAAATAAAAACCCGTTAATTTAATTTTAATTTTCAAATTTTGTCTATTATTATTATAATATTCTTTGATTGGTTTTGATCATTATTTTATTTTCACTTTTCTTTAAAAATAAAAATGAGTTTTCTTTTATTTAACTAGAGTTTTGTTATTTTATTACATATACATATTTCATAATATAAGTTCTTTTAATAATAAAAAAATTTATCTGTCCAAAAGGTGAGTCCGACCCTTGGAGGGCTAAGTTAAATTAGATTAATAGCCTGTTTACATTGGAACTAGTTTGATTTAGCCCAAGTCTTTGAGTTCGGGTTGGACCGGACTAATCAAGCCATTGTAGATCGCTCTATCCAAAACTGAAACTCTTGACTGGCAACACAGGTTTTTCAGACTGGACCGGATCAAATGATCGAACCTATCAAATCGTGAACCAATCAGTTGATCGGTCCGATCAGAGGTTAAAAATTAATTAGTATGAAAATTGATATTATTTTGTCAAATCATTACGAATTAATCGGTTTAATCGATAGATCAATTAATCGACTGATTTGATATCAGACCGGCCTATTTCCAAACTAAAAAATTTTGAGACTAAATTGTTAAGAAATTTAAACTACAAAAGATGCTTTCCTTTGTTTGTTACAATTTCCGAGAGTGACTTTCCTCAAAAGCAAAGATGCTTTCCTTTGATTCATTTATTGCCTTTTATAACCCCTCTTCCTTCCCCACTGTTTTCTCATCCTCCTATGTGGGATTGGATTCTTTGTCTTTACTTCTTACTAGGAGAGGGTTCCTCTTCTTTTCTATCTGGTCAACTTGAGGGGACTCATAACTCATTAGATTAAGGATTCATCCAAGAACCAATTGTTCTTGTAACTTATTTTTCTACCCAATTAATATTCGAATATCAAGAGTTTTGTTCCTTAATTGATTTTGCAAACTTCCAAGGAGATAGGGAAGTTAACATCTGACTTTAGAGATAGTCTTACAAAAATAAAAATAAATAAAAATAACCTACAAAGGTAACAACAAAGAATTTCAAAAGATCTAAAATTAATAATAATAAAAATAAAGAACACTTAGAATTACAAATCGATCAATTCTTGAGTAAATTTTATGTCGAATTCTTGATCACTTAATTACATTAATACATAATGCCACATTAGTTAAAGAAAGAATCTACATATGAAGAAGATATATAGAAAAATTCTTGAATCATTCATTTACAGCAATAATTATATTATTTTGTTATATTACCAGTTCAATTATAGATCCAATTGTGATTGAACTATTAAACCTTGAACCAATAACTTTTTTGATTCGATAATCAATCCGGTTATGAAAACAATGCTTGCAACCATGAACCAACTTACGTTTGTTAAAGACTCCGAACACAAACCATGAACCACCTTTTTAAAGTCTCTGGAGACAACCTGGCCCGAATCTCCTGAAGCGGGTCTAGAAAATAAACTGAACCGGCTTTGCATTAGGCCAACCTGGAATATGGAAGCAATACCGAGGAGTCGCAATATTTACTCCCAATGCATTGATATTCCCAGAATCCTTCTAGAAAATAATAATCATATTCTCGTAATGCGTTTAGTTTTCCAATATTCATAATTTGAATTTCCTTAACTCCGTTTCCATGACATTCAAATTTTATCAAACTACTCACCGACCAAATCTCTAAACATGGACTTCCCCATAGGAAACCTCGTGGATCTTTTGCTGTTCTATACCCAAGAGAGGATACTATTCAACCGGATGGTTCTGCAAACGGGTAGAAAACCGCAACTCGTGAAGATGGCCGTGGCATTTTGGTTAATGTTAGAGGAAATCGGCTTCCACGACGTTACTAGAAGAATCTATTCATTTGAAGATTCAACCATTGACTCAATTTTCCACGAGACCCTCTCATGTTTGGATTGTATTGGACCCGGTGAAAGAGAACCGACCCGACAGGACGACGTACCCGTTTTGGTGACAATCTTGGATGAGCCCATAAGCAGAGGGTTCTTTTACTACAACAGGGATTTCATGTTTAGGAGATTCGTGCATGTAATGGACACCGTTTGTAATAAGATTTTCGGAGAGAATTCTGCCGTTGAAGTTAGGGACATTAGTAATATCGGAATAAAATCCTCGGCGCCGGCCGTTGGACCAAACTGCGGTGAGGCCGGTAGCAGCAGCGGTAGTGGAAGAGAAATTTCAAAATTGAATGCTAATGCAAATGAATTTTTCCCAAGACAAAGCAATAATGATCAAGATTCAAGAACCATGTTCTTGACTTTCTCCAAGGGCCATCCTCTTACTCGTGAAGAAATAATCGCATTCTTTACATCGTAAGTTCATAAAATTTTTATCGCGAATGATTATTTATTAATATTATGTGTATGTATATCTTTGATTTTTTTTTTTTCGTTATTATTTTTGTGTTTTTAGGAAATGGGGAGATGTGGTGGAAGATGTGTTAATAGAACGAGGAGGAATTGATAATCCCCCTCTTCATGGGAGGGTTATATTCAATAACCCTTCCACAATTGGGACGATACTAAATGGACAATCCAAAGCAAAATTCATGGTGAGAAGAAAACATTTGTGGGCAAGAGTTTATGTTCCAGGACGTAGGTGAATATACTCAATATATATATGGTTAGTGAACATTTGTGGGCTATAGTGATTTTAATTTAATCTATAAATATAT
>JAOXNR010000031.1:11115013-11135423 GCA_028571225.1 Parsonsia alboflavescens | reverse complement strand
ATTGTCTTGTGTTCTTTATTTTCGGCTACTTCATTGAAGTTTCGTGAAAACTTCATCGTCGGTGATTATAATCGCATGACAACGAAAATTCTACTGTTGTTTTTTTTCTTTTTATATCAAAGACTAAGAGTAATTCTATTTGCATCTTCGTCAATTGCATACCACAACAATCTCATAAATTTCTAATTAATACTATTACTTCAAAAGCAAAGAAATTAAACAATCATTGGAGGGGAAAAAACAAAAAAATTAAACATGGCAAAAAAAAAAAAGGAAGAAAAGAAAACTTACCTATATCTGTTGAACGGAATAGGTGACGGTGGTGGTAGTGGAGTTGAAGAAGATAACAGCCAAACTTGTTCTCCAGCTCTGGCAACGGTGGAGTTGAATTGGAGTTTCGGTTTGTTTGAGAGACGGTCCGCAATTTGGATTGAAGAAAGGAACTTGACTGTTTGACTTCCAACAAGGGTATGTGTGTCTTTCCCATTGGTCAACCTTCTCAAATCCCTTCAAATTCGGATCCATACTAATTTGGGTACCCAATAAAAATTTAATTGGTCAATTGGGTGATATTGAAAACATTTGAGAATTTGGGTATAATTGAAATATCCAATTCAATTTTTGGTATTTTTGAAAATTTCCACTTTTATATCTTACTAAATAATATAATCTCACTATTAATTAATTAATACTAAAGATAATTTAATATATAGTTTTTTATGAATATAGACATTTGTTAACAACTTTATTAGGTCAAAAGTAAACTTCAATGGTGTCAGACATAACCGTCCAAGGGTACCAGAGGGGAAGATTCTAAGCAGGCCCGGCCAGTAATGCTCCAACCCTGCCAAAAGTTGGACGACGACAAATCATTTATACGGGCATTGAAAATGTCTACTAGAATTGGGCCTTGGAGGATAGCCCGTTGGATCAATTCCACTTTAATTTTTTCCCGATCAATCATCCTCTTTTCTTTTTTTTTTTTTTGGTGAATTTTAATTTTCTTTTCTTTTTCGATATTATTGTAAGCGAAAGTAGCAATCTCAACATATGACATTACACTCTAAAAATGAATTTTCATTTTATTTTATTTTTTATTTCCTCCATCATTAAATATAAATCACTAACCTTGATTTTAAAAAAATTAAGCTAATATTTTGTTTCTTAAAATGCCTCGATTTGTATAATAATCAAACTAATAATAACATAAAGGGAAAAGAAGGTGACAAGGGTAATATATAAGAAACACTTTCAAAAAGTTAATTAACTAATTATAATGACTTATAATTATTAATAAGAAAGTTAGTTAAAATGACTTATATTTAGAGTGAGATATAAATTAAGAGGAACAAAAAAATGTAGATGGAACTCAAGATTTTTATCGAACATTAGTTGCACTAAGTATGTATAAAACATATGAAAATCATGCTCAAATTAGATATGAGTATGCTTTTTTTTTTTTTTTTTTTGTGAACTCAAGTAAAATTTACCCCTCAATTTGATTTAGAGCTTTTTTCCTTTACTATTTCATAAATTTCCATTCAAAAAAAAAAAAAAACTACAAGTTTTACAAATATTTAAAATTTTTCTTTCATAAAATATATCCCCTCCATTACTGAATATAAGTCATTTTAACTAATTTTTCTTATCATTAATTATAAGTCATTGTCATTAGTTAATTAGCTTCTTTATAGTCTTTTTTCTATATTACCCTTATCACCTTTTTTTTTCTCTCTATACGTTGTTGCTTGTTAGTTTGATTAGTATATAAATAACGGTGTTTTAAGAAAAAAATATTACTTTAATATTTTCAAAATGATGGCTAACGACTTATATTTAGTGACAGATGAAGTACTTTATACAATGCTTTATAATTAATATTGCATGCTTAAACAATTTGTCACTATCAATTGAACTATTTCATAATATTTATTTTGTGTTACATAGAACATCAATTTTTTTTTTAATCCATGGTCATTATTTGTGGATGCATATATGACCCAACTCAAAAAGGTGTTAGTGGGATTCAAAAATTCAAAGTTAGAACCTTTGATATTCATGCTCGTCACTCCACTAACTGAATGTTTTTTAAGAAACACATAGAACCTCATTTAAAATCAAGTGAAATTTTAAAACATTGAACTCTAAAGTTCACTTTATATTCATTAACATTTAATCCCATCAAATTTTACAAGAAAATCATAGAACCTTTTGGGTACAACTCTATTGAAATTAAAATTATAAAATAATATCGATATGTACTATGTTAAGTGAAGAATATATAAAATTATCCCCGGGTGGACAGGTATTTGTATAGATGACATTGATAATGTAATTAAGACTTTTGAATTTTTCTTTTTTAAAATGATTTTTTTTATTAAAAATCAAGGATTAAGAAGGCAAAAAATAGTTTACTTAGGGATACCTTTGGTAATAACTAAGTTTTATTTTTTCAATTATTTAATAATTAAGTTAGTGTTTTAAGGTAATGGTAAAAGAATCAATAATTATTTGACATTAAGAGAAAATACTACTACTTAATTGTCAAAAAATTACAGAACAAGGACCCAATTGAACAATTTACTAAAGTTTAAGGGAGCAAATTGAAATTTACCAGGGTTTTATTTTGCGCTTTCATCAGTAGGACCCATATAGAGAATCCCGCCCTCACGGCCACGTAACCCTCGTTTCCAGATGCCCCGTTCTCTCGCTTGCATTTCAAACCCGCCATTTGCCTCTTCCATCATTTAAATATGTATATTCTTCATTAAGCATTGGCCTTCGCCTTCTTCTGCCCTAGTAGCATTTCTCTCTCACCCACTCGCACACACACTGTAAACACACAGTACTCTTTCGAACTCAAATTCCAGTTTTCTGTTAGCTATGATTGGGCATTCTTATGCTACGGACGTGCAGACGGAGGCCTCGGAGCTGGCGAAAAATATAGTCTCTGCGGCGTCGCCACAGCAGATCGCCACCGCCTGTACTGGAGTACAACAATTTTTGCAAAAGCACACGCCAGACCAAGCGCGACGGTTCTTCTCCATTACTTTCCCAACCCTAATTTGCAAAATATTCGGCTTCGATGACTCCGCGTCAGCTACCAAACCTCAGTCCCCAAACGGTTGGATTGATGCGGCAACCTTATCTGGCGACTCTGAACTCAGCGGTTTGGTTTCGTCACAGCCTTCATGTTTTAGTGGACTGATTTGTTTTTTGAAGTTCATTTGTTATTTTTGATTTTAGACTCTTTTTCTTTTCGCTTCTGAAATTTATGGTACGGAGTCTATTCAGAAGCATTTCAGTGAGAACTTGTTTTATCGACTGATCACACACTTTAGCGTAATTTGAAATATTGCTTTTTCAGTCTGTTAAATGGAATTTGACTCTTACATGACATCATTTTTCTTTGAGGTTTTCTATTCGTAGGGATGCTTATCTACTCATCGAGTCTAACCTGATATCTATTCTATTTTTCTTCTCATTGGTTGTATACATATTATAAGTGGCAACAATTACATTTCCAGTAGCATCAAAGTCCCTGACCTTGAAAAGTTTATTGCATTTCCTCTACTTCGCAGGATTGTACCGTCTCGGCTTAATTCCATGCTCTGCTGAATAGAAAGACCATAATTTACTTAACTACTTTTGACACAAATATTCTTCTATTTGCTTGCAGATAAAATTTTCAACCTACTGTCACCAAATGGTATTCTCTTATCGTCCATTTCAGCAGTTGATAGGCACTATCTTGTCAAATATGTCTTCCCAAACGAGCGATTGCCAGAATGGGTTCGGCTTATGCTTCTAAATGAGCGAGACTGTCAGGCTTTAGCAGATTTATGCCCTTTGTTCAAGAATAGAGTTAAGGAGGATCCAGCTAAGGGTTCACAATTTCAGGTTCAATTGAATGTTTTTGAGTATTACATGTTTTGGTTTGCTTACTGCCCTATATGCCGGGGCAACAGTGAGGGTAGAGAAGAAGTGAAGGTTCAAAAAGTCAACATGTTCAGGTTGGAGAGCTGGGCTTATTCAATTCCAGGTTTATCAAGTAGTAAACGTGGAACAGAGCAGAAAAATGAGGGTAATTTGTACCTACGGCTACTCTATGCATATCTTCGTATGTTTGTGCCTGTATATGAATCAAATGTTGTTCAACCTCAACGTAGCTCTCTACTTCATTATTCATGGGGATATGATACCTCTGTTATTGAAAGAGCAGAATTTTTAGTGAACATTTTCACACAGTTTTGGTTGGTTGACAATGATTTTTCTCCATTGCCTCTGGGTTTTTGCAAGTCATATGGTTTGTTGTTCCCTTTTCGTTCTGTTTTGGGGGAGACTCCTCCAACTTCAGGACTTGGAGAGGTTATTAATGTGTTTGTCAAATATCTCAGTCTTAGTTCAGTTGTATTGGTTGGAGGGTATGATAAGGTTGAATCAGCTGGGAATTCCTATAAAAAATTTCCAGGTTCCATTGAAGTGGTTAAACCAAGGGATGCTTCTTTGGATTTGCAATCTATTGATTCTTGGACCTCTTGGATTCGAAGACCATTATACAGATATATCTTGAGAACATTTCTGTTTTGCCCAGTGGAGACTTCATTGAAGAATGTTTCTCAAGTATTTAACCTCTGGGTTAATTACATGGAACCTTGGAAGATTAGCTTGGAGGAGTTTATGGAGCTTGATGCAATAATCAATATTCCATGCAAAGATGGATTGAAGGAGTTTACTGGGATGTCAAGTCATAGTTATTCATCTTCTTGGCTGTGGTTTGTATTGGCTGATTATCTGTACTACAGTTCCTTGGTCATGCATTTTATTGGTTTTGCCCATAAGTTCCTTCATACAAATCCGGAAGATATAGTTCAGATGGTTTCAAAGGTGTGTTCCCTTACACTGTTAATTTTCTCAAATTTGTTTCATGATGCCTCATTAGGTTTGTGTTATATCTCAAGGATTAAGTGCTAGCCACTGAATTGTGATCCAGGTTCTCACTAATTATAAGATTGAGTCAGAAAATCATCATAAAGCCCCCCAAAAATTCCATAATTATAAAGCCAATAGGTGATGTGTATTTTGTTTTGGGATCTAGAACCTCTGATGACTGAATGAATTTTTTGTTTTTTCTAATATTGAGTTGGAATTTTGTTGCCTCAAAAGAAAAGATGTCCTTATCCCTGCATATTTCATGATGTTCTTTAACTCGTTGGTCTTTACACCCCTGTGTTCCTATTTTAGTCCAAGATTTTTCTATGTGAAGCATTAATGATTCTCTGTTGCAAACTTCCTCTCGGTGTATCTTCTTAGGTTGAAATCCTTTTCTAGTTTTGCTTGTGCATTAAGGAAAGATGACACACATGCTAGTAGACCTTGGTTTAATTAGAATACATGTTTGTTCTGCTGCAAAATCTGTGTTATTCAATGTGGGAATGGTTTCAATTTGAAAGTCATTATTGAGAGTTCTCTACTGCCTTTCTGTGATTTGAGTTGAACAAGGCATTGAGAATCACAGATCTAATGTTGTTCCTGATTGGCAGAGCCAGATTGTGAGGTAAATAATTCCTAATAAATTGTTGTAATGATATGGGATTCTCTGCTCTTGGTGATACTGCTAGAAAAACCATTGTATAGATATGTGACTGTAGATTGTACATTTTGTTTCTATATTTTGCTTCAGCAAGTATTCCAATTCTTTATTGATCTAGCAACCCTAATGACATACCAGTATTTAATCCAAGAAGGGAAAACAACGATGTAAATGGCTGTAAGCTATGTAAACATGCATATTCAAACCAGTACTTCATGTATATTCTAAATGTATTATTACATGAGAATCCATCATGTTCTTGTCTTTCTTCTATTAATCTTCTTGTTCATTGTACAGGTGATAAGCATCTTAACTTCATCAAACGAGCTATTGAACCTCATAAAAAATGTTGATACTGTGTTTCACTCAAAACCAACCGGATCATCCAAATCATTGCTGAATTCACTATATAGATATGTTCCAACTATCCGTGAAGACTTACAGGTATTATTCTCGTTCTTGTCATGTTCCTTGTAATCAGTATATCTACTTGATAATCTATGTTTTGCCCCTGTTTTACTATATTCATATCTGAAACCTTTGTGTGTGCTATATTATGGAGATAATAGGATACTTGCAATCATTTGTTTAATCATATCCCTGCTAAGATGATTGGTCAGATCAAAGCAATTGTTGAACTCCAGCAGAAGAAGCTAACTCAATTGATTGAATATCTGAAAAGAGAAAAATGCTTATACAGTGGGTTAAGACTAAGATGGTTAAATGATTATGTAGTCGTTCTTGTATGATCCCAAACAGCAAGATATTGTTCCATCAGACATCATTATTATTCTTTGACAGGATTGGCCATTTGTAGTTTGCATACAAGTTTTCCTCCCCTTGTTTGTAATCCCTCTCTGAGAATGATCAAGTGCTTAAAACCTTACAGTGCATGGAAAAAGGTTTCAATTTTGTTTACTGTTTGTTTGCTCACAAAATAAAGTCAAATGCATAGAACTTTATCCTCTCATCACAGAGAAGCTTGCCAAGTTGTATTCGTTTTTCTGATGGACCTGAAATAGTTTGCTAAGTCCTTTCAACTTCAGGTCATCAATGAGAATCCTCAAGACGTATTAATGCCAAGGTCCCTTTTGAAATCATGTCATTATACCTGCTGAATATTTGTACTGTATGACTGCATGATAGAACAATAGCCGTAGTTGTGATTTACATTTTCTACTGGTATTTTTGTGTTCTTATTCCTTATTGTAATAGGACTGGGAAAATGGCCTGTGTGAGAGCAATGCAGATGGATCATTTTTGCATGAGAATTGGAACAAAGATTTACGACTTTTCAGTGAGGGTGAAGATGGTGGTCAACAGCTGCTTCAGGTATCATACTC
The DNA here is from genome assembly GCA_028571225.1 of Parsonsia alboflavescens. Lineage (NCBI taxonomy): Eukaryota > Viridiplantae > Streptophyta > Magnoliopsida > Gentianales > Apocynaceae > Parsonsia > Parsonsia alboflavescens. Next base: position 11,128,487 of record JAOXNR010000031.1, on the reverse strand, counting down.
TTCCTGTCTGTCTTCTTACCAACTTCACTTTTCTTTGCACATATCCTCACCTTTAACCTCCTCTTTTGCAGCTCTTTGTATTGCGAGCAGAATCTGAGCTACAAGCCATTGCTGGGGATAATCTTGCTCAAAGCCTACAGTGTCTGGACTCTCTAAAGGCTCAGCTATGCAACTTATATGGTGGCCCTATACTAAAGTCAGCACATACCGGGGCAGAGACAATACATTTTCAGCAGGCACGTGACGAAATGTTCCGTCCCAGAAGTTTTGGAAACCGTAAGGTGGCGGATGTGAAGTATAAAGGTGATTGGATGAAGCGGCCCATATCAAGTGACGAAATAGGTTGGCTTGCAAAATTACTTATCTATCTATCCGACTGGTTGAATCAGAATCTTGGGCTGTACCAGGTAGAATACAGCCATCAGCCATGCTATGTAGACATGTCCGGCGATGCTGGAAAGATTTGTGGACCTTCAGATGCCATGAAAATGGTGTTCTATTCATTCCTTTCATGGGTGGTTGCATTAGGTGGTGCAGGGTTGAAATTTATGAGAAAGCATGGTATGAGGGTGAATCTCCGGATATTAGCTTCAAAGAAGGTTGTGGCTGTGTTACTCATTTTCTTTGCATTCGGTATGTCAAGGAGAGTTTTTGCATAGGCAAATGTTTTGTATATAAGCTATTATCTAATGTTTTGTATAGGTCAAGAAAAATCTGTAAAGAAGGCAGGAAGTCTTTGTTCACAAAGTTTTGAAATGTTCTCTCTTGTAATTAACTCTCTTGTCATTGCACAGTTTTGAAATTTTATCTGGCAAATACCATTTTGGCTGTTGGTTTTTCTCTGCTTCGAGAACTTGTGCAGATGGCGGAGTTTTCTCTATTGTTGGGGTTTCAAAACGAATCTTTTCTTTCCGGTCTTTACCCCTTCAGTTTCTGGGAAAAGGGAAAAAACAGAAGATGATGAGTCAACAAAGAACTACGACGTATTGTTTGAAGGCTTATTCTAATAAAAACGTTGAAGATTCAATAAGCATATTCATAAAAAAAAATGTTTTTCGTTAAGTGGACAATTAAACCATTCAAGAAATTTTTAAGGTTCAAATTTTCAACGGTGATAAAGAGGTGAATCAAGAATGTTTGTGTGCAAGCTCATATTTCAATACATATACTTCCTCCTTAAGTCATTAAATATAAATCATTAGATGTCGTTTTGTTAAAATTAAGATAATTTCCCTCTCCCTAAAATATCTTCTAATCACCTTTTAAAAAATTTAAGCACTAAGTATATATCATTAGAGGTATAATATATAAAAAACACCATTGAAAAACTAATAATAATAACTTATAATTACTAATTAGTGACAAGAAAAATTAATTAAAATGACATATTTAATAATGGAAAGAGTAGATAACTAAAGTATCTATATATATAACGACAAATATTTATAAATAAAATACATAATTAAGTTTTATGTGTATTTTAATTAATTTTTAAGTATAATATTATTCGATTTAAGTGTTTTTAATTTCTAAAAAGTTAGAATATGCGTTTTTCATTAAAATTAAATGTTTACTCATGATCTACTAAAAATAAAAAATGGACCTTTGATTATAAAAAGTAAGCCATTATGCTATAGAATCATTTAGCGGTAAAATCACGTTGGTTAACAAAATAAATTCTCCCCTAAATTCAAAAAATTTATTATCTTTTTTTCAAAAAATTTAAATATATATATATTTATATTAAATGGAAAGGAAGATTAGGTTTTACGTTAAGTTCATCCCCCAAATCCATAGTTCCTCGCTAACAGAGACAAAAAGTAAAAATGTCTACTCAGCTTCCTCAAGGAAGTCTCATGGTCATCATTCTTTTGGCCAGCAAACCACTGTTTCCCTGGACTGATGTGAGACTTCAAATGAGAATAAAATTAACAGCACCATGGAATTTTCCATATTTGAAACCAAAATAAAATGCCCTCATTCATCAACTCTTTCCAGATCGTAGTACATCCCATCTACCATAGCATATCAAAACCCCACAAAAAGAGCGGAGAATGGAAAAAAACAAATATGTTTTGATCATACCTTCTTTCTATAGGACAAACAAGCTGCAAATATTCCATTTCATATCTTAAAGTTGTATATACCCCAGACACCAGAAACTTCTAATTGAATTGCAACTGCAGCAGCAAACCAACTGAACCGGTCTTTCCTTCACAAGATTAACAATGAATACGTCCACAGAACAAGAACAGTGATTCATGTAAAAAAATATAAATCATACCTTCAATAAATAGCACATATACAATGAAGGCAGAAAAGGAAAAGAAAAGAAAGGATCATATGTACATCAAGCTGAAGAATGTATCTGAATCTGGTTGAGCCTGCTTGACCAAATTGAATGTAGAATCATATGGAATAAATCATATCTAATAGGTTTCAAGTGCCAATGAAAATGCTTTTGCAACATTTTTACATTCTGTTGCATGATGAGATACTTCCTCAAAGGTATAGCTGAGAGAATCCCCTTCAGTCGAGGAATGTCCTTCTCGGCAACAATAACAGAGAATGCACTCCAATTGAGCACTTCATTAAATGGAGGTACAAAATTATCAGCAATGATAACTGGGACACACTCGTAGTAGATGGCCTCCACAATCCTAGGGCTGTTCACTTCATAACCCATTGGGCAAATGCAAAACTTGCTTGATTTCATGTGCTCAGGATAGGACATTATCCTAGATACTCTGTTAGGAAGAGGCCCATAAATCCGCATGTCGTCATCTTTGTCTAACCAGTATTTCAGAAGTCTTGGCCGGACCCTACCGTGCATGTTTCCAGCAAAAAAAGCAAGAATTGGACGCTGTGACACTCTTTTTCCACCAAGGTTTCTAAGAGGCCTCCGGGGATTTCTTATGGTGGTTTCTGGAAGGGAAACATCCTTTCCCTGGATGAAGATTTTTTCAGAAGCATCTGCATTGCAGAGAGCTTTGATAGTGTTTCTTGTAAGCTCTTCATGTGCAGTCACTGTATAAGGCCCCTGTGAAATCATGATTCAAAATTTAGATAAGATTGAATAAATAATGAAAACTAAAGAGCAAATAAGTAGAAAAAGACACATGAACTAGTGCAGATTAATAAATGTAATCAAACTCCATACCCAATCGTGGCAAGCAACTAGGAAATGATCTGATCCATGAGAGCGATTCCAAAATGGATATTTACTGGCTAGCATGTTCACATGGTCTCGTAGAAAGAAAGCTAGAGGTCTAAGGTTATGCGAATTAGGCACATAAAGAGCCAGCTGCAGCTGCCGTGCACTATATGGCAGATAGAACAAGTGAGCTTTTTCTGCATCTGTTGTCACTAACTGTCTATTTTCCTCCATCAACTTCATAAACCATCCTTCTGAGGAATAAATTCCTTGGAGCTGAGGTTCATGGAAAATGGGTCTTTTACCTTCCTTATAGATATATACCTTAAGAATGAGCTCCATCATCTGATAACTCCTGCCATTGTTACAACTATGTTTTATTAGCAGACAGCAGATAAGTATAAGATGCAATGATGTTAAACTGTAAATATGTAACAAGAAAAGGCAGAAAATTAAATAATGATCGGGTTGAAGAAAATGAAGGTAATAAAATCTTGTGTCTTTATGTTTGTTCATAAAACTTAAACCAATCCTTTAAATTTTAGGTTGCAGTAAGAAAAGAAGTACTCAGAATTGTTTAAGAACAAATTGACAATATTTTAATAAAAACATCCAAGAAGACTGAATTTAACTATTGAGTCTGCAGCTTTGACTAGGCTTTCCACTGGTTTTTGTAGGATTTCACTTCCTCTCATTTTTCAATTCTTGTTTCAGCAGGCCATGCTCATCATAACAGTTGGTTTTGCAGTTGGCATCATTTCTGCATTTAGGATACTTAAAGAAAAAAAAAATCATTTATGTGTTTAAAGCCTGCTCTGTTTCTAGAATAAAAGATGTAGGACTTCGAAATTTTGCTAACCCATATGCTATTAAAGATATCTCACTTTAAGATGTTTCACTTTCCTCTTCCAGTCTTCCCTTGAGTAAATAATTGCAATCAACAACAGGAGGAAATAGTTACTAAACCTAAGCTAGCAAAAGCAACACGGGACTAGCTAGAGCCTAGAGATTTTGTTAGTTAAACACATATAGTGTATTTTTGAGGAAGCACTCTGAATATCTTAGTCTCATGTTTTTCCTATCAAAGACGTAAGAACCCGGTGAAAGATGCTACTGTGCTCAGGGATAGATTTTTTAACATGTTATGGTGCAGGGACAATATATAAAGAATAAACAAACCAATGCACTGAGTTCTTAACAGTGCAGATATTATGAGGGAGAATGCCTATATCCCTATCAGGAATTACCAAGAATGTCTTGTGTATAGTATGCATGAAATTTTAGGACAAAATGGACCAAACATGTTTTATCATGGCTCACCCTTAACAATTTACGTCTCTATTGTGTTGCTGTGCTCAAGTCAAAGAGAACCTTATGCATGAGAGGTACCTCTTGAAAGTAGACACATTCCGGAATAGAGGAGCATACAGGTCTGGATCATCGTGAACCAATGGAGCATTTTCTATCTCTGTTCTAGCATATACAAGTGCATCACTTGGTTTCATTGACCATATGTGTTTCTGCAAAATCCGCATTGTATTAGGGAAATTGATAACATGAGAAAAAGCAAGATCAGGATGATTTGATAGATATTAACACTAGTTATTCAAACACACTCGATACCACCCAAAAAGCAGCATACAATTGAGGTATTTGTCTAAAGGAAACAAGTATATCAGTATAAGTAATGACACTGATGATGTGACTTCGGGTTTATAATAAGGTGATGTAGATAGTCACTAATTTGACACAACATCATTAGAGTGAGGCTGAGTTGGGATTCTAATATGTATCATACACTTAGAAAACACTTACCAGCATATCTTTGGACATATTTACATAAAATGGAGGTGAAGACGGAGGAGGAATCATATCTATTGGCATTACGTGCTTTCTTTGCCTTCGTTTTTTCCTTCGTCTTCTTTTGTGAGAAATGTCTTCTCCTTCTTCCACTCCAACTTTTAAATGATTCAGCTTGGCAGAAGAATTGGGAGAAACTCTTACAGGGGCAACTCGAACCACATCAACCTGGCTAATACGTTTAATTGGAGAATTTTCAGATATTGCATTATACAAAGGCTTGTAAGTTACCACAGCCGAGGCGTTGAATATCCACTTATTCAGTGGGTAAGGAAGTCTAGAAGTTTGAACCAAGATACTTCCTAGAGTGAGAAAGGAACTGAAAATCAACAGTTTCTTCCAATCAATCCTTAACATCAGAACAACAAAGATCCTTCTCAATAATTTAGTCATTTCAAGCTGCACTTTAAAATCCAACACAATGAGATATATGTTTGATCTTTCTCCTCAGAGGAATGTAAAAGTTCTATACAAACATCTCAAGTTTCAGCCTAAAAATATGGTAATAAGCAGCAATTCCAAACTTCCAACACCGACGGGAGTTCATTTACATGCAATACCAGAAAGTCTACAACAAAAAGAGAAGATGGATGTCATCATCACATGCAGAGAATACAGATGCATGTTTTGCAACAAAGTTGAAGAAAAGGAAGTGATCAAATAAATAGCAGGAGACAATTCTTGAAGCAAACAATTAGTATTTATTTGTTCTGAATAGCAACAAGAAATCTGAAGTCACTTCATTGAATCATTTATCTTTTTTCTTTCACTTATAACCTGATATAAACATGCATTAGCTGAAAAGTATGCATACACAAGTTATAAGTTCTAATAATAAAGTTATTTATGATGTAGTATTTGGGTTATGAATAGCTGCAATAACCCATTAATTTTGTTAATCCAAACAGAAAGAACGATTTTTCCATACTATTCTTTTGCTCTTTATAGAACTAAAAGTATTCAAGGAAATATATTAAACTTAATAGCAATTCAGTACCGTACAGCAACAAACAAAGATTACTTCACTATTGTCTTTCAGTACTAGGCAAATAAAAGCCTAAAAAGTTAAGAGGAATTCCAAATTTTATAACTCATAAGTCACTTAACCTTTCTCGAACTTCCATATTCCAAATAGTTCACCACCTCTGGAAAAGATAAAAATACAATACAATGTCTATTCATATTCGACTATGCTCCTGAACTCAAATTAACGACAATTCATAAGCAACATATCTAGCAATATTCCCGGCCGATCAAATTGCCACAGAAATATGAAAAGAAACAAGAAAAAATACATTCCATTTCCATATAACTCGTGAAAAGAATCAAGAATCGAATCAAAGTAAAATTTCATAAACATATGCATCATCATATTACAAGCATATTTATTGTTGAAATATTCATACCTCGGGTATTCATCCGTCCTTCGAAAGCGGAGGAAAGATGGAAGATGTTTGAAAAGAACCGGAAAGGAAAAGAAGACGAAAGCCAAGGAGAGAAGAAAAAGGATAAGAATAGGAGGAAGGAATCTGCGGGAGCGGCTTGGGAATTGGTTGCTACAGAGACGGCTACGGTTGCCATGTATATATATTGTTTTGATATTTGAGCAGTCTGATTGATTTGTTTTCCTTCTCCGGAGTTTTGGTCTTTGTCCATCTCTCATCAACTCCTGATTTTGATTCTCTTTTCCTTTCAACTTGTTTGTCCTTTTTCATTCCCTTTCTAACTAAAATACAATTTATTATTATTATTATTATTTTTTTACTGTCAAAAGAAATGCAAAAGTTATTCAATCATCAATAATACTCCCTCTGTCCTATTCCATTTCCATTAATTTTAAGAAAATTAATTTAATTCGTTTTATAGTTAATCATATTAATTTCTTAAATAAATTTTAACTATTTTAGAAAATAGACATTCATTTTCGAACAATTTAAAATAGAAATGGATACATTTTTAATTCCGAATGGAGAGAATATATCCTTTTTCATCTAGCAAATAATAATAATACTTGTTTAAAATTATATTTGAATGTCTTTATTTCCATTTTGGAATGTACGAAATTGAATATTTTATTTTAAAAATTAAATAATTTTTTTATTTTAAGTATCATTGAACACCATTTTAATTTTAGTATTTACATTTATTAACCAAAAACTCATTTGGTAATTATTTTTAATGAGAAGGCTAAAATGGTAATTTAAGTTTGTCAAATACACTCCTTAAATTTTAAAAGAGTTGAAATGAGACCAAATTGAGGAAGTAATATATCCTTTTCTTATTCTACTTTCTCTCAACTTTTGTATTTTTTAAGTCGTATCGTTGGATAGTTTCACTTATACTTTAATAGAAACTAAGTTATATTGTGATGGTCAGACTTGTTAATTTAGTGATATAGAGAGATATGTATGCAAAAAAAAAAAAGAAGTTATATTGTGGTGCTATGTAAATTAATTTCTTGTTTTACATGTAGATATTAATGGTAAATTACGAAAATTATGATTATTAAATTAAGATAAATTGGATGGTATTTAAATTAATATGAAATAAATTTATTAAATGCAATTATTATATTTATTGTAATTTTAAAAGAAATAAATAAGGATGTGAAAATATATAGTACATTTTTATTTATTCTTTCTAATATTCAATTGAACATATGGCACTTCAAGCGGGGGAAATGTGTAAAAATAGAGTTGTTAGTAATTTAAAGTTTGCTTTAAATGTATGTGTATAAATATATAAAGTATATAGACAGTAAAATTACGTATAAAAACAAATATGAAACAAGGTGATAATTATATCCCTTACAAAATAAGGAGGACATAATTTAATATCATTATGTTTTTTTTATTGTATAATAATGGATGAATTTCGAACTTATCTATTAACAAATAATCCGTAATATTTAAAGAAGAAATGTAATACTAATTCCGTCCAGAATTAAATGACCACATTTTCATTTTAAATTGTCTTAAAATTAATGTCTCATTTCCTAAATTAATTAAATTTTGCTTTGAAAAATTATATTTATTATTTATAGAGTCATTTATGAGTAGGAGAGGGTAATAATTTTGTTAAAAGTCATGCAAATCTTATATAGTTTATTCTAGTTTTGGAGCGGTTTCTGACTTTTCTAACTAATATGCTTTATAGTGTATTATAATGTTATTCAGCTTATGCAATACTACCTGCTCTTTTTTTTTTTTTTTTAATCTTTTGACTTAATACATCTACAACAAATATTCCTTAAAATAGTGTACTAATTGTTGTATTAGGTGTTTTCTTCTCTTTTTTTTTTTCCTTTCAATTATTAGGTAAGTTTGACTCGACCTTCCTGTAGACTCTAGTATTGATAAATTGCAGCTTCTAACATAATGGTATGTGGGAATTGGTCGAATACCGCAATTTTTTTTTTTTTTTAAAACCAGTAATAAAAGGAAAATGAATGTCTAAGCCTCTGTGTAATGGATTACTATTGTATTAAAATAATACAATTTTACAATCGATGATGATGGATGAAGTTCATCTCTTAATTAATATTACCAAATTAAATTTAAAAATAATAATAAATTGTATTTTAAATATATGAACTTGACTTAGGGTATTTTAAAAAAAATCTCATCTTGATTGGAAAATGCTTATAAGGTCCAGAAAGTAAAATTAAAAATAAAAAAAGGACCATAGATTTTACATAAAATAAGATAAGTGAATGTAACTTATTTAATATACTAATAATTGGTAAATAGAGAATTTTCTTTATGGAGAATTTAACACTGGTCAAGAGTATTATAAGTCTATGACTAAATATTTCTCTTCCTGATGATACTTCCAGATCATAAAAATTAATTAGTTTTTTTCTTGAAGGGAGAGTCAAGTCAAATGCCACCTACCAACATTGAATGTTGAAGAAATAATCCAAGTTGAATGATATGAAAATCTCAGAAAGAGTAATACATATGATTAATTTCCACATTAAAAAAAAATTAAGAAAATGAATGCTATATTTTTAAAAAATAAATTGTATTAGTTTATATTCCCTATTATGAGTCAAATATTGATTTAATATAAACATTAAAGAATTCATTTTATCTTTAAAGAAATTATCACATTATAAATGTTATGAATATAATTAGTGGTGTAGTTACTGTTGGATTGTATTGTACTTTTAATTGAATTAGAAAATGTAATTGGAATCCCAATTGAATAAGAACAATGTAGTTGGATTTAAATTATGAGTTATTATATTTCTGGTATTAGATTTATAAAAACCATACCCTAATTAGATTAGGATCTGTAAAGATTAAAGGTTTAGTACTTATAAATATGTTCTATTAAAGATATTTGTTATAATCTTTCGTCTCGTCTTAATGGAAATTTCCGTGCCCCTTGAGGAGGATGTAGGCCATTGAGGTCAAATCTCGTAAATCCTTATGACAATTTTCTACCTTATCTTTATATTTTGCAGTGTTAATTGTGTGTGCATATTCAAATCAGTTTTATCCGTAACAGTAACATAAATGAGTGAATTTATAAATTTTAAAATTAAGGAGATTGTTAATAGAATATAAAACAAAAATGTGTTATTCTAAGATACTATAAAATTTTGAATATATAATTTTAAACAGAGACAATATGCAAATTGCTGGGTTGGTAAATACTTGTAACTAAATGATATTCAATATCTTCCTAAACCCATTTTGAAACTTTACTGCAAGAATTGAGCAAATGCCAAATTGTCAAATATAGCCTTACAGGTTTATTCTTGGCTTCAATCATTGTGTTTTAAAATTTTCCTTTTTCTTTGTCTCGGGATTCAAATGAGAGATGAATATGCTAGAAAGTAGAAACAAATCCTACCTTGAACTTCATCATTCTTCATCTCTACCAGAAGGAAAGAATTCATCATTTTTCTCTTGCAATGATGATATTGATGTTTGTGCAAATGTTTATGTTGCTTCTGAATGAAGCATGCTTATGTCTAAAGAAAGTCATTTGAGAGCCCATCAAATGGAAGTCCCATGTTTTCTCCTTGGTCCCATAGACCTTTCATTTTATTTTATTAAATGCTCAACTTATCTAAAATTATATACTTCTTTCATTTGAAATTAAATGTCCTTATCTTGATATGATAAAAAATTAAGAAGTGCTTTTGATGATGAGAACGTTATAGAAGTAGATGTAAAAATCCTTATATGCAAGGTTAATGAGATTTTATACAAAAATATATATATATATTTATTTATTTATATAACTGTCTATTTTATCGAAAAAGTTATTATATAATTCAATCATCAAACTTTATCATTTTAGAAGTTTTGGTCCTTATAATATTTTTTTGGCCTTTATCATTCTTAAAGTTGACTTCAAAATCCGATGTTTTTTTTTTTAAGAATAAAGTCAAAAGGATTAAAATATACAATCGTAAATTATTTAGGAATGATAAAGACAAAAAAAAAAAATTTTTTAAGAACCAAAGTTTCCAAAAAGATAAAATTTGAGGATTGAATTGTAGAATAACTTTTTTAAAAAATAAGAAATTAAATCACGAATGAACAAAAATATAATTAGGGGCATTCAATTCCGTATAAAGGAAATTTTTTTTATTTTGATGGAAAATGTCATGGAGAGTAAAGTAACGGATCATTCTTTTATTTTTATTTTTTTGAGGATATCTGAAAATTTAAGCTTAAGCATTTTGTATTCACACTATTCAGAAACCAATCTTTCTTGAGCAATTCAGTATCTGTGCTGAATTTATACCCTTAACCAAAAAAACTGTGCTCTCGTGGATTGGGATTAACAAAGGATCCATAACGAACCCAAAGAGAGAAGTTTTTCCTATTCCGAATAGGTCTGACCTGTCGGAAATTATGATGAACTGGTAATCTCTCCACCAAAATTACCTTTTCATTTTTTTGTGTTTTTTATATTTTTGGTAATTATTTTTGTTACCTGTGTTAAATAAATCTATATAGCAAAAAAGGATTAACAGGGCTAGAGTCTCAAATATTTGTGAGAAATAGAGCCTCTAGCAAATTCTGTCAGAAAGAGGGTAGGAGTGGACTCATATTCTATCGGAAGTCCAATCGAACTTGCTAATTGAATTGATTGCAGTTAAACTAAGAATATAAATAAAACGAGACAATTCAAGATTAATTCAATCTCAATTTAATAAGAGTTTGAATTATATGTCCACTTAGAATCTAAACAACTTTTAATATATATAGGTATAGACACTCGTTTAGACCTTTAGTTTGAACTTGAAGAAAGTAACTGAAAGCCCTTCAAACGGGACTTTGTGTTTTGCTTGGCCCTCTTGACTCTTTTTTCATTGGTTTTTCTTTTTTTTTTTTTTTTAAAATGCTCTATTCATCTAAAATTAAATTTTTTTATATTCATATATTTATAAACAAATGTCTACATTATTAAAATAAAATATTTTTATTTAAAACCTCATTCATAATCTTATTATTGTGAAAAATTCACATTTCAATAGAATTAAAGTGTATTGATTAGTTCACCGAGAGATAAAAAATAAATAAATAAATTCAATAGTTATGATAACTAGGGTTACTGTAAGATCAAACATTACATTTTTAAAGTATTTTTCAGGATTTTCGTTATTATGTCGTTAGAAAATATTTTTATTTATAGATTTTTATATGACTATTCCTATAAGATATGATTCTTTTGGGTAATTGTTAATCATAAATTATAATATGACTTTTAAATTAAGCAACTTTATTTTAATTAATTAAATAAGATTTTAAACAATTATTTAATAATTTCTGAAAGATAATTTACATTAAATATAAATAGTTTTATTTTAATTTAATAAAGACCATGTTTATTTCATGAAATATTATGCTACTTAAACATAAATTGTTGTGTCTTGTTTTGTTTTTGTTTAGCAATTAAGAAAAATGATTTTTATTCAATATGAAGTATTATATTCTTTGAATTTGACCTATATAAAGGCCTTTTCATTAATATTTTAAAATTTTTTTATATATAAAAGATAAGCTTGAAAATGCGAGATTTCAAGTTTTGTAAACTACCTTAATTTGCTTGAGTCTTTTTAAATTTTGGAATTGTTTTGACATTTTGATTAAGAAAAATTGAATAATTTGGTGAGATTAGCAAGAAGATGACGCATTTAGTTTGGATTGAACTCAAGTTAAAACGGTGACGAATACTTGAACTTCTAACATTCTATACATTCCATGATTTTTCATATATTTTGATCAAAATTACATCGATTAATATGGACCGATCCAATCCAATCCAATCTCAACCCATGTATGTCCTCAAAGAGGATTGGGTAGGGCCTAGGCTCAGATTTAAAGGGGTTGAAAATATTGAAGTCCAGCTTAGTTCCCTTAAGTTAATGAGCTGATCCATGGGCCCCCTCATATTGTTTTAAACATTTTAATTAATAATTTTTAATCTATCAATTAATATTTTTAAGGGGTAAATATACAATATTTAATATACTATTATTAAAATAAAGTTAAAAACTATTAATAATAAAATTACATTTATATCAAATCACATATGACATAAATTATATCAAGAAAAATTTCGAAATTTTCAACAAAGTCCATATTCCATTAAAGTAATTGTCAATATTATAGGCTTTTACTAAAATTACATAAAGTAACAAATTTATAAGTTCAGGTTCAAGAAAACTTTAACTCTTTAAATTCAACTAGTACAAGAATTACACAAAGAAAAGGTAATAGTAGGTTAAAAAGTATATATATACATATATAGGGAAATACTATTATGGGAGCTCAAATTATATCATATTCGTATTAAGTCTTTGACGGTTAATTGATAATCAATTAACTCTTTTTTTTTAAAGTAAAAATAATTTCTTTTAAAAAATTTATTTTTTATAAACTAAACATTAGGAGTATATGGTCAAATTTGTTTTAATTTCTCTAAAGATAGTTGATTGTTAAAGATTTAATAGGAGCACAATACAATTTGAGCTTCGATGTCTATTATAGCTCATATATATTTATATAAATATATATATATATCTATATATACACATATTAATGTATGTATTATAGTGGATCATGTATTGACTATGTGAATTTTACACAAGAACCAAACAAAATTCGAGCACCACTATCTAGTGTCATATTGTTATTTTATTTTATTTTTATCTAGGGATATCCAAATCAATTTTTACGTATCGCAATTATTTCGTCTGGATCTGCAACTTATCAAGGCTAGAGTTGCATTAATATTGTATATATAATATCTTTATAAATATAATACTAAAAAAATAAAATATTTTAAAAATAAATAAACAAATATTATCCTTTCGTAGGAATTAAATTCTTTATTTTTATTTTAAATTGTACGAAAATGAATCTCTCATTTTTAAATTAATTAAAATTTTCTTAAAAAATTTATATTAATAAGTTAAAAATGAACTAATTCAAC
>JAOXNR010000031.1:11100288-11114913 GCA_028571225.1 Parsonsia alboflavescens | reverse complement strand
TGAATCTCTCATTTTTAAATTAATTAAAATTTTCTTAAAAAATTTATATTAATAAGTTAAAAATGAACTAATTCAACAATTTTTCTTAAACTTTTACTAGTCAAAATAAGACATAAAATTTTGGATAAGGGGTACAATAAGTATTTAAATTAAAAAAAAAAAACTAATATCTTATTTATATATATTATGCAATTTCATCTTGTTTAATATTACTTCATCCATCACTAAAATATAAGTTATTCTAATTAAATTTTTTCGTTACTAGTTATAAGTTATGATTATTAATTAATTAGATATTTAAAAATGAAGACACTAATGGGCGTAGTGGGGATTTTATTTAGTTATGGAGTAAGTATTTCTTTAGGGGACTCAACCGTGGAAGTGGAAGCTAATCGGTTAGCCACGTATTCAATGAGAGAGCAGCCAATTGGTCGTCTCCACATCAACTTTCTGGCGTGGATTCATATTTAAAATTAAGAAAAAAAAAATCCCGATAGGAAAATCAAATTTACTAAAAATAAAAAAGGAAAAAAAAATTCAGAAAAACCCCAAGAACCCATAGTTGGGAAAGAAAATTTATTGAGCGATCTCTACGTGATGGTTTCTTGATCTCATTTTGGATCTTTTTGTTCCAAAGTTTTGTCTGTGTGTCGCTCCACTGTCGCAATGGCTGCCCCGTTTTTCTCAACCCCTTTTCAACCGTTTGTTTATCAGGTATGTTTGCCGATTGTAATGTTAATTTAATCCTATTTTTGTTGGGTTTTCAATTTTTAGTTTGTGAAGAATGTTTGAATTTTGGAGTGATCTTTTGCTTTGTGTTGGATGTGTTGATGTCCTTTAATTGAATAATTTTCATTTTTATTAGGACTAATTTTGTCAGTGTTAAGAGACAAGCGATAGAAAATTTTGTACCTAGTACATTTAGTTGGGGGGTTTTCAGTACATGCAGTTTTATTGATTTCGTAGGAGTTAATGGAAGAGCATGTTGCATGACAAAAGGATTTATTTTTCAGCCTTTACAAGTATGGAAATGGACCATATTGGTTGGGGAATGGGACAGTTATGGTTCTTAGGTTGTGGATTGCTTAGGATGATTTTTCAAGTTAAAGAATGTTTTATTTCGTTTAGAGGAACAATTGGAGTTGGTTGCAATGCAGAACATTGATATGATGATGAAATGGGATGCCCCATGGAAGATTGATAGATTTAAGCTGGAAATGTGAGTACTTTCTCTGAGAATAAGAGTCTCAGGTTTCTAGCAGAAGTTCTAATGGGTGTTACTTCAAGGCACGGATACTTGGATGGATCTTACCTCTGCCGCTTCTTTTTCGATTGAATGGTGTTGTGGATTTAGTAAGGGATTAGCTGTATGGGATATTAAAGCAACACCAGATTCAGTAGTTTTTACTGGGTTTGTCTACATGTCAACTAGAACATTCCTGATTTTGCATGAAGTTGCTAATCTGTCATCCTTAGTTAGTTTTTTCATATGGGTTTTAATGAATTGCATCTCCTTAAAGACCTTGGCATTCCTACTTGAAGTGTTGGACCCAATCATAAACCATATAAAAAGTAATATGAATTAGAAAACTGCAAGATCTTGTCAGTGACTAATAGATCTACTGTTCCCAATAGACAAGAAAAAAGAAGAGAAGAAATAAGGAGAGGGTGTGAACAGAGAAAGAAATAGGCATATGCAAAGGTACAAAAGCCATTTAGTGTTTTGTGACTGTGTTTTTTTTTTTTTTTAAGAAATGAAATTTTAGTTGCTGTAAAGTAACCTTGATAGGGTCGTAAGTGTTTTCTTCAAATCTGTTGCATAAGAGAATAAATTCTAGTTGAATGTGACAATCAAAGTGTGGTATGCATAATTTTGCATTTGCTGCAGAATTCATAATGAATTCTCAAAGGATTATCACCATCAGACTGGAAACAATTATTGGAATCTATGTGGTATATCTTTAGGGGTACTGTGGCAGTGATAGATTTTGATTTGTCTATCTTTCAAATTATTTACATAGTATAATTTGACAAAAAATTTGTAGTTTCAAAATATTCTTTCATTGTGTGTTTTCCAATACATATCAATTACATTTATCTAAATCTTAGCAAAGTAACTTAAGAGATTCTTTTCCTTTCAGAGTCCACAAGATGCTGTAACACCTTTTCAGATTTTGGGTGGTGAAGCGCAGATAGTTCAGGTGCATTCACATTATTGGAGTTGTCAATGTGTTTTGTGAATATTTTCTCTTTATCTCAGTGTCGGCAACTCTTTCAATCTCACCTGATTTTTGTCTTCGTTACCTTTTTCACAGAT
Source organism: Parsonsia alboflavescens (assembly GCA_028571225.1). Classification (NCBI taxonomy): domain Eukaryota; kingdom Viridiplantae; phylum Streptophyta; class Magnoliopsida; order Gentianales; family Apocynaceae; genus Parsonsia; species Parsonsia alboflavescens. The sequence goes on along the minus strand of JAOXNR010000031.1, from coordinate 11,112,596 downwards.
CATGTTGAAGCCTGGAGAGAAGATTACAGCAAAACCCGGTAAGTTGTTTTATCTGGTTCTGTGAAGAGAGTGCTTGATAGTGTCCTGTTCTCTTCTGTGACATAGATTATTCATGTCGATGGCATTGATTAATTGCTGAATCTATGGGTCAACGAAGAATTCTCCTTTTTTTTAGCATCAATTGGGTTGAGTCTTTTCAATTTCAATCCATTATTTGGTTAAATTATCTTGTCATGCATGACCTTCATTGAATTGAAGAAAGAAAATGAACTTTGCTTGTTGGAGTGGAAGAATGAATATTCATGCTAACTCTTGATTAAATTTAGGTCTATCCTTGATTATTATGAATTTTGGAAATGTTTAGGCATTTTGATTAAGAAAAACTGAGATCAGTAAAAGATGACTTCTTTAGTTTGAATTGAACTCAATTACAACGGTGTTGCAACCTGTACTTCTGCTGTTCTATACATTCCATGATCTTTTATATAGTCTGATCAAAATCTATTTGAGATAATCAGTTTACTTGTCTTCAGTTTTCTTTTCAATTGAACTGTTTGGGTTCAATTAGTTGGAGGTTGTTTATGCCTGCTAGTAGACATTTGTATTTGACTTCATACTTAAGGTTAAGAACTCTAATTTAATCCATTTATTGGTACAACCAACGCTTAGACTCATTTTTTATTATTTATTTTCTTCCATTTTGTCCTTATTACAACATTTTGATTCAAATTGGTTGGCAATTGTACATATGGAGTTACATAGAATGCATTGATGCATTACTTGCATAATAATTTGAGGCAAATGTATACATTGGCGGTAATAGAACCCACTGTTTATAAGGTTTGATTAAGTTTTGTCCACTCCATATCTTTCTACAATAATCTTCTGTAAAGGAAATTAAGTTTATCGCATCTTGTGGGGGAAAAAGTCTTCTGGGTCGGAATGATGTTGGACATATAGCTCAGGGTTTATGAGGTGGAACTCCCTTATAAGATACACAATTTCCTTCTAGCTTAGCAACTACCCTTTGAGGGTTGTCCTATGTTAAGTAGCATTCTGTGCACCTGTTCTAGATCATAATCAACATGCTAGGCAACTTTGTTTCCTTCCGTCTGTTGGCTCAGTAAGTTTCTCTCAGAAAGCAACTCACTGGCACCTAAAGTAACATGTATTCAGACAAACTCCTGAACAATGTGTGGTTTCTTTCAGATGAAGTTTTCTCTCTTCAAAAGGTGTTTATTGGCTGTTTGTAATACCGGATTGTCAGTGGAATTTACATTTGACCCTTTCAGTTAGGTCAAATTTAGTCATTCATGTAAGGGTCTGGGCTGTTTTGCAGGTTCAATGTGCTACATGTCTGGATCAATCCAAATGGAAAATGTCTATGTACCTGAGAATGAAGCAGGTGTCTGGCAGTGGCTTTTTGGGAAGACTGTGACTAGCATAATTCTGCATAATACTGGTTCAACTGATGGATTTGTGGGAATTGCTGCAGCTTCTTTAGCAAAAATCCTTCCGGTAATTTCACAAAACATTGTTAGATTCTATGGTATTATTGTGTATGATTGAGAATTTAAATATAACATGACGATCATCAAACTGTTTCTCTATGCCTCTGATTCTTACTTGTGCTGCAGATTGATTTAGCAATCTTAGGTCCTCAAATGTTGTGTCAGGTATATAATCCTGCTGATTTTTTCCTTTTTTCCGAATATTGTTGAGAGTTATAAGATCCAAAATTAACTGCACTGCTTGAATTGATCCGAATATTTATAAGATCAATATTGAGATTAAGAAAACAATATTTATTTTGAAAGTGGGGAATTAATTTTCTGACTTTCATCTCTAAGTTGTATCTACTACTGTCATTTGACACTTCAATTTTCTGCACTTCCACCCATAGCTCCTTTATCTATGCTGTGTATTGATTTAAATCAATTATTCATGGTGTAGTCAGATGCATTTCTTTGCTCAATCAATGATGTAAAAGTCAATAACAGTATTGATCAAAGGCCTCGTAATGTGGTTACCAGTATAGAGGTGAGATGAAAAGATGATATTTTTATTTTAAATTTTCTGTTCTGTTTTCTTGTTTCTAGTTCAATTGGTCATAATGCATTGATTTTCATTGCGTGATATATAAATAGTCAATGCTTATGGTCTTTGCAGGGATTTTTGAGGCAGAAGATATCTGGGCAAGGGCTTGCATTCATAGTTGGCGGTGGTTCTGGTATACATTGCCTGACTAACTGTTGCAGCTATGAAATATTATTTCTTGCTTTTAAAGGAGTCCTTTATCTTGTTGAAACTGGTGTTATGATAATGAAAAGTGGTTGAAATTATAAGTTTTCTTTGTTCTTGAAGCTCCTTTATTGAGTAGGCATGTCAATACTCTGAACATATATTAAATGGGTAGGATGTGTTAGGTTTCTGTTGAAAAATGTAGTTAACCCATTATTAAGAGTTCATTTCTGACATAATCTTGAATAATCAAGAAATAGATATAATAATTTACGAGGATTACAGAAACACTATATTTACATCCTCTATTTCTCCAAAGATGAAAATGAGTCACATGAATTGCTATTCCAAGTTGGTCTATTTCACCTCCTTTTTTGTGTTTTTTCCCTTTGCATATGACCCATTTGAAGTCATGTAAGGGGGAAAAAAACTCATTGTTTTTAATCTATTCTTCTGGAATTCATATGATGCTTAAACTTAAGGAATGAACACACCCATTGTAGTTGTCAAATACATAAATTTATTTTCTAGATGGGGTTTATTTAGGTCCTATATATTATGTTTTTTTTCATCGAGTAGGGAGACACAAAACCTAAAGGACCTTCAGCATCATCTCATCTGCTGAAGTATTTCTTGCTTACATGAAGTGATACCTATTAACCTATTCTTCTGTCTTCTCCTTTTCTAGTTGTGCAGAAAAATCTTGAGGTGGGAGAAGTACTTGCTGTTGATTTGCCGAATATTGTTGCTTTGTCATCAACCATCAATGCACAAGTCACATATAATGGTCCTGTAAGAAGAGTGGTGTTTGGGGTAAGTTTACCTGTTTATGTATTTTCCCCAAGATGTTGTCTTGTCCTTCTAAGATGTAATTGTCTATGACATCTAAGCTTTAATACAGAGATGCTTAGGTCCCGGCTTGAAAGTAGAATATGTTAGTGCAGAGTAAGAGAAATTTTACATCAGCCACACGCAATCATTACAGGGGGATGAATCTTGCAAATGTTAGAAATCCGAGAATGAAATGATCTTATCATTCATATTATAGAAGTTCGTGTTTATGGTATTGACTAATCTTCACCTTTAGCCGAATGGAAGAAAGTTTCTCTGGTATTACCAAACAACATGGCAAAGTATCAATACAATGAACACTTAAATCTGTAAAGGAACACAAGGCTAAGCCAATGTTTATATGACCATCAACCTTGGAGTTGGCAATATTGTTTTCTTCTTAGATTTTCTGGATCTGAAATTAGGTGTAGTGGCTATTTCTATATTGATAATTCCCTTGATTTTGTAGTATCATAAACAAAACAACCACGACAACTAAAAATGTGAATAATAACAAAGAGCTAAGCTTTATTTCAATCTGTCAGCTGCGCGATGGTTCACTTGCTTTTAATCCCAGAGAATTAATCAGGGAATGTCATCGAGTTTCTAGTTTTATATCCTTTCTGCTTTCGAAGATGTACATAAGTATTAGTGTTGATTAGTGAAAATCTTAGTATATAATCAAGGATTTTGCTGATGCAGGGTGATAATCTAGTTACTGCAGTTCTTACAGGACCTGGCATTGTCTTTATCCAAAGTATGCCTTTCCACCGACTTTCACAACGGATTGCTAGGTAATTTTCCTCGTTACGATTAGATCTTGAGATTGCCTAAAATATTTCCAGCTTATGCTATTCTCTCTCTCTCTCCCTCTCTCCTTTTTTTTTCCCCAAAGGAAGTTGACAAAATGATTATTTTCATCTTTTGCAGAGCAGTAACATCCCCAAACGTGAGAGACAACCCAAAATTCTTCATTCAGATAGCAATTTTCTTCTTTCTAGCTTATGTTGTAGTTGTGTCATCATTGATCTTGACTGATATATAAGAAGGTTTTTCCTATTGTTGTTTCTCATTGCTTTTTCTCTGTGGGTAGTGGTACTTCTAAAGAGATAGGAAACGGGATTTACACTTAGTTTTAGAGAAGAAAAGAAGATGTATGTGGCTTTGAAAATTGTATATTTGGCTCTTTTGATTGCATTTGTAAGAGTAGATTCTTGATTAGAGTGATATTGGATTCCATGCTTACTCCCTTTGAAATGAAATAAATATACTTTCAATTTAGAGTTTTATTAATTTTTAACAAAATTTATTCGTTTATTTAATGATTCACCACTAATTATAAAGACAATAGACATTTTCAAATTTTTATAGGTAAGTCAAAATAAAGTATTTGGTTTTGGATGCGTTATAAATGAATTATAGTGTGGGTTAACGAAAATATCCCTTCTTGATAAAAGAAAAAACTAAATATAGTATTCTGAATTATGGGTGAAACTGCACTTGTTAAATTCATTCTTCTTGTCTCTTTGAGGGTCTTTTAGTTGGTGAAATGATGAGTGCGCATATCATGATTCTCAAGTTTAAATCCAATTAATACCGCAAGAATGTTGAGATGTATGTTTGAGAACTTAGTCACATTGTTAAAATAAAAAGGGGGGGAAAAAGTAGGTCTAAAAAATTCATTTTTCTTTAACCATGCCTTTCTCTAATTCAGAACGCTTCATTCCGTGCTGTTAAGATAAATCATATGCTATTCAGGATTTATTAACTTAGTCCGCAATAAATAATTTTGCGAACTGAATTTTTTTTTTTCATGAATAAATAATTAATAAGTTATTTCTATAAAATTTACAGATAAATACAGTTTTTTTTTTCTAAAAAATACAAAACACTCTAAAATTCAATTCAAATATGCTCAATTTTAACTTATAAAAAGAAACTAAGCACTAATATTTTCTTTTTCAAAAAAAAAAAAAAAACCAAAAGTTTCTGAACCCAATACAATTCCGTTTCTGATTCTTGCTTATGTTATGTAAGTAAATAGTTTTAATTTGTTAGGAATTTGATTTCTTTTCCCTCTAAATATTTGAGAATGCTTTTAAAAATTCTTAATGTAGACCTTTTTTTTTGGTTTAGAAATTTTGATAGCAATTACATACCTTTTGATTCATATTAAATTATGCAAAATAAAATAAAAATTACATAAATACAATGTGTCATTTTGAAAATGTAAATTATAAACCAAGAAACATACGAAAAAGTTATTTTTGTAAAAAAATTTTGATATGAATCACTGTGGACTTCGTGGACGGACGTGGTCCTATCATGTCATGTAAAAAAATAATAAAATAAATGAAAGAAAAATATTTCTTTGATCTAAAATTGAAAATTTAATTTTTTATTTTGGATTAAATAAATTAAAATTTTATAAAAAAAATTAGTATTATCATTTTTAGAATGAATTAAGTCAAAAATTTTCAATAAAATCTATTAATTAAAATTAAGATGAATATTTAATTATTAGCTTGTCAAAATAAAAGGTATTTTCTGACTTGACCCAAGGTGAAATTAGAGAGGTCCGTATGAAATTTATTTATTGGGTATTAAAGATTTGAGGGGTTGGCTCTTTAACGCCCATGTGATCGGCCATTCCCCTTCCATCCATGACATGACCATCCAAAACGGGTCATCACCCCTAGTTGAGTGGGCCTACCCGACCCAAGTTAAAAGACGGCAATTACATCGGCTACTAAATTCTTTCGTCCACTGCATATATAATTTCTTCGGAGGCCTTACGCTTTGTCAGATAATCCGAAGGGTCTTTGTTCCTCATTCCATGTCTCTCTTCTCAAACCCTAGTCCTTAATTGTTACTATACCAAATTCTAGGGCTAATTCCCGAAGCAGATTTTTGCCCAAATTCCAGGGCCGATTTTAGGAGCTAATCAAGAAAAGAAGCGGAAACTTGGAAGATTCGATCTTTTATCTGATTTTTGCTTGCCGTGAGGAATCGAAGACGGTAATCTCGAAGCCATAGATATTCGCCAATCGAAATTGCTTTGGTGAGACTCAGCCGTGCCGCTTTTGATTTTTTCGGTGGTAATCGGGAAGGTTCGGCGTCTGTGGAGGTTCCACAATCGGCGTATCAAGGAGGAGGTCTTTTGTCTGCGATTTCCATATTACTGGAGTAGAAGGTCGGTCAATTCTACAGTCTACTATTGGAAATCTTCTTTCTTGGCGATTTGGAAGGAGCGCAATTGAAGAGATCTTCTGGCACAATAGGGGTTGGAGAGTCTTCGGTACGAAGAAAGTTGAGAGCTTGGCGGTGACTTAGAAGAAGGCTTAGAGAAGGGCTTGAAGAGAATTGGTTTGATCTATCTTGAATTGCTGAAGAAAAAGGGGAAAAAAAAAAAAAGAAGAAAAAGTTCTTCAATTTTTGTACTACTATTTTGTTTGTTTTCTTTCTTTTGAGTTCAATATCAGGCCATACATAATTTTAGCTTTTAAGGCCTTCTATCTGTGTTCTGTTATTGATTTTCTGAGCATTTAAAAGAAACTATGGCTGTATATTACAAGTTCAAAAGTGCGAAAGATTATGATTCAGTTCCAATTGATGGTCATTTTATATCAGTAGGGAATTTGAAAGAAAAAATATTTGAATCCAAGCAGTTGGGCAGGGGTACTGATTTTGACCTCGTGGTCACCAACGCCCAGACTAATGAAGGTTGGTTTAGATTCCCATTGGTTAAAATTCTCTTTACAATAGAATACTCTGCTGTGTGGTTCAACTTTCAAAAATTGTTTTTCAATTTCGGAGGAAGATGTCTTTATACTGCTGACAGATGTGTTTTTAGCTCAGAGCAACTCCTTTGTGGGTCTGATGCAAACCCTTTAGTGGAGACCCTAGTGACTTTACTTCCACAAATCAAAGCTGAATGTTTGAGCTTGTTTTGTAGGGAGGGTGTGGCTTTGTGGTCTCTGTTTAAGCAATGTTAGTTCTCAGGGATTAACACTGATTTTTATTGCAAAAAAGGGTTTGAAAGGTTGGATTATTGGTGATCCTCAGAAAATAAATTTGTCATGAATTGGTATCTGGTTTTAATTCTCCTATGATTTCATTTTCTTGAATTAAACAGAGTTATGAACAATGGTGGGATGTTGATAAAGAGTGTTAAAACACCCAAAATATCTTTTTGTTAAACCTAGTGTTTAACTGACCCCTAAGCTTGAGTGGGTCATTAAATCTGAGAAAAATTGATTTGGGATTGAGCTTTTGAAGAAGAGCTCAAATCGCTTCTGTTTTGTTTTTATGTTTTTTAGTATTAGCTCAAATTGCTTCTTTTTTGCTTTTAAGTTTTTTAGTATTAGTTTTTAAGTGATTTGACTTTTTGAATCTTTCTATTTGTTCTTTAACTCCAAACGGGGCAAGGACCAAGGAGTTGGTAACCACATCACCAAAGAAAACCTTAATGAGTCATGATTGATTAATCTGCTCAGGTTTCTGTCACAAGATAACTTTGAGATCTAGTAGTATATACCGATTGAAGCTTTATTTGCCTGCAATATTACTTTGCCTTGAGGTTCATATCAAACTCAATTGATCTTTTGATAATTATCTTGAGGTTGCCTTGCAAGGATGAAGTATGTCTGCCAATTTCAGGTGGGGCAACTAGCTCATCTGGGAATAACTATAGTATTTGCTGAAAAAACATGATAGCTTAATTGGTTAATAACATGTTGTGCCTTCCTGGGGATTATATTTAGTCAGATGCATGTTTGACTACATATGTTAATGTTTTTACAGGGTTTTTAGACTGTTTTCTCTGTTTTCCGATTTCAGAGTATCTTGATGAATCAATGTTGATACCAAAAAATACATCAGTCTTAATTCGTCGAGTTCCTGGACGCCCTCGCATGCCTATAGTTACTGCACCAGTTCCAGAACCTGACGAGTATTTATCTTAATCCTTTAAACTTAATTCATTCAGTTAGGTATAATTCTTTTGGATGATTGATTATATATCCCTGGTTTGTATATTGTGAAGTGATTGTCTAAATGGTTGTGTTTTAGTATGAAAGAATTACCTTGTCCTTCAGAAGTGAGTGGCATTAATAGAATAACAGAAAACTTTGGGCTTAGTAGTTACTATCTCCCCTTTTAAACCAATTCTATAAGTTAGTTGAATATGGCATTTATGCTCTCTGCTGCAGGCCAAAGGTGGAAAATGAGCCTGAAGATGTTCAAACTGTTAAAAGTGGCTTCCCGGGTGTAGATTCGTCTGCTATGAAATATGTATGCTCTTTTTTGTATCTGTCTATTTGACATGATCATTTTTGGTTTTTGGTTAATTCATGGACTAATCTGTATAATAATATTTCTTCCTTGCAGCCTGATGATTCAGAATGGGATGAGTTTGGGAATGACCTGTATGCAATTCCTGAATCGTTTTCAGTTCAGTCGAATAATGCTGTTCAGGATGCTCCTCCACCCAATAAAATTGATGAGGACAGCAAGATCAAGGCTTTATGTGATACCCCGGCCTTAGATTGGCAACAGTGAGAAACCCTGCACATGTGCAGCCATGATTTGTTACTTTATCTTACTATGTATCAATCCTATTCCAAGAGGCTTATCATTATGTGCTTGGATCACAGGCAACCTTCTGATGGTTTTGGTCCAGGGAGAGGTTATGGACGTGGCATGGGAGGAAGAATGATGGGAGGGCGTGGTTTTGGTGAATTTCCTGCTCTTAACTTCCTTTTGCACACCCAAAAAGCATCTTTTAAGCATGATATTACTGAATATATGAATACATTTTCTCCCTTGTCATTCACTCACTTGTATTTAATAAATCTAAATCAGAAATTCCATTATGGGCGGGCCAAATACAGTTTTTAGTTATGCTCTTTGCTTGTTTGGAACTGATTTCCTTTTCTTTGTTTTTTGAGGTCGAGGTGGAATGGAGCGGAAGACACCACCACAGGGTTATGTCTGTCACAGATGTAAAGTGCCAGGTTGGTTTAGTTACCATTGAGGAGAATAAATTTGATTTTAAAATTAATATCATATATTCTGCCAAAATATATGCTAAGCTTTCTGATTTATAAATCAGGGCATTTCATTCAGCACTGTCCGACAAATGGTGACCCTAATTATGACATCAAAAGGGTTAAACCCCCCACTGGTATCCCAAAATCCATGTTAATGGCAACACCAGATGGATCATATGCCTTGCCAAGTGGTGCAGTTGCAGTTTTGAGGCCAAATGAGTATGTTTTTGCCCTTGCTGCCAATTTTAAGTGGTATAGTTTTTGCATTGTGATAGCCATGTTTTAATTTCTCGAATCCATACAGGGCTGCATTTGAGAAAGAGATTGAAGGGTTGCCTTCAACACGGCCTGTTGGTGATCTTCCACCAGAGCTACATTGCCCATTGTGCAAAGAAGTGATGAAAGATGCTGTACTTACCAGCAAGTGTTGCTTTACAAGTTTCTGTGACAAATGTAAGTTTAGTAATAGATTTTCTCTATCATTCGACCCATCTTAACCTCTTTGATAGACTTTTTGTTGAACTGCATCTAAATGTTCTAATATCTTCTGTCATTTTATGTTGATTGTTGTTCTGCTAGAATTAATTGTTGTTCAATTTTTTTGTGTTTCGGCGTTACTTGTAACCTTGGTATCTTTATTTCTGAAGATTATATGGCATTATTGCAGGTATAAGAGATTACATTATATCAAAGTCAATGTGTGCTTGTGGGGCTATGAACGTACTTGCTGATGATCTTTTGCCAAATAAGACACTGAGGGACACTATCAACCGTATCTTGGAATCAAATAACAGTAGTCAAGAGAATGTTGGAAGTGCTTTCCAAGTTCAAGGTGTGTATTGTGGATGAGTATTAAATGCATGGACTTGTATGTCAGATTTCTTAATTACCATTCCTTTACAGATATGGAGTCACGTAATCCGCAGCCTAAGGTTCCATCACCTATTCAATCTGTGGCTTCAAAGGGAGAGCAGCTGCCTGCTCCTGCTGCTCAGAAAGAAGATGAAACAAAGGTTCATTTGATTGCCGAAGAGGGCAAGGCAGTTGTTCCTCCAGACCAAACATTGGAGAAAATGCAAGCTCCAAAAGGTGCAGATGCTTCTGAAGCTACACATGAATCAGTCAGTGTCAAGGAACCAGCATCACAAGGAAGTGCACCCTTGGTTGATGAAGAAGTCCAACAGAAACCGGTTGTCAGTGAGGCAGGTAAAGATGCTTGTTTTTTGAGATATCCTTTTTAAGTGCGGAGGTCACCTTGAGTTATCCAAATACTCTTGACTAGAAAGTTGTGGTTTCTCTTGGGTAAGATTTCACTTTCATTATGCAGTTGATCCTTTTTTCACTTTTGTTGTTTTCCCTTGCCAGCAAAGAAGAAGAAAAAGAAGAAAGCTCGCATGCCTTTAAATGGTATGCATACTTGATCTTTGATTTCCTTTTCTTGTTTTTCTGGGCACAAGTGTGATTCTTTATTTATATTGAATAGCAATGGATTCATATTGAAAATTGTTTCATGAACTCTATGATGACTTACAACTGCAGAGATGCAGTGGAGAGCCACCCAAGACCTCGCAGCTGAAAATTACATGATGTCCGTGGCCCCTGCTGCCTATAATCCATATTGGACAGGTGTCCAACCTGGAATGGAAGGATTTATGCCCCCCTATCCTGGTCCTCTCCCCTATATGGGTTTCGGAATGGGTCCATTAGATATGCCATTTGGGGCCATGTTGCCACAGGATCCATTTGCAGGTCAAGGTTGCATGTTGCCTTTTGGCCCACCCCAGAGGTGTGATTCATTTTCATGGACTTTGTTACCACTGTTCCCTGGGGAGTGGGGGGGATCGTGCTCCCTAGGCATCTGTGTCTTAATTCTTATTTGGTTCAGTTTTCACAAATTGCATCACTGACATCAGGTTGGTTGTGTTACTTGATTGTGAAAATTCCTCATTACAGGGATCTTGCAGACTTTGGGATGGGTTTCAATGCTGGGCCACCTTTAATGAGCAGAGAGGAATTTGAAGCTAGGAAATCTGATTTAAAGAGGAAACATGAAATTGAGAGACGTGGTGAGAGGTAAATATATTAAGTTCTCTGATTATTTGTGGCTAGTTTCTCGGTTTTAAACAAGCTGCTACCAGTGGCATTTAGGTATATATTGATTTAGTGCACAGGATTCACTGTGTTTAACTCTGAATTATGATTATTTCTGTGTTTTACAGAGAGATTATATGTCTGACTATTTTCCTAGTTGATTTTGCCTTCTAGTCCTCATTGAAATGCTTTCAAATTCCTCCCTTTGCAGTCGAGAGTTGCCAAAAGATCGGGACTTTGGCCGGGAAGTAAGCAGCAGTGGTGGCATTTCTTCATTGAAATCTAAACCTGTATGTACTTGTGACTGAAAATTTTCCTTTTATTGCCGGAACTGAGGATGGAAAAGGTGACACTGGATACTATGTAAGTGTTGTGTGGTTTACACGTGTTTTTGATTTCCCTTTTATTACAGAAAGATTTTCCTCCACCATCTGGCTCGGAGCATCACCATCATCGGCGCCGGTCTGACAGGCCATCCCCAGACAGGCGTTCCCGTGATCCCGAACTTCCCCGGCCATTATCCAAGAGAAAGTCTGATTATGATTATGATGATCACAAACGCCACCGGAGCCATCGTGATGAGCAAGACATTAATCAGCACCACCGTGACTATTCTGATGATCGGCATCACCGGGAGCATCACCACCGCAGCAGCCACCCTCGTTCAGAGTCATCTTCCAAGCCAGCCTCAGAACCTCCAGCTGCAACAGCAGCTCCAAAGCCCTCCTCCTCCATGGCTGACAAGAAGCAAAAGTTAAGTGTGTTCTCTCGTATTAGTTTCCCAGCTGAAGAAGCAGCTTCCAAGAAGCGAAAACCATCATCATCCTCCGATGGTGCAACTGCTACTCCCTCCGGGGGCCACAAGGGTCCTTCAAATGGCTACTATGAAGACCATAAAGCAACTTCAGGCTCTAGAAAGAGTGCTGCTCTTACTTCTGCAACTGCAGAGAATGACAGTAGTGACGATGATAGACACTTCAAGAGAAGGCCTTCTCGGTACGAGTCATCACCGCCTGCTCTGACTGCAGTTGCTGCAGAGCCAAGAGGATCCAGGGAAAGAGAAAGGGAGAGGGAGAGGGAGAGGGAGAGGGAGAG
>JAOXNR010000031.1:11077691-11092787 GCA_028571225.1 Parsonsia alboflavescens | reverse complement strand
AGCCAAGATCACTATCAAACAAACTTGCTGAAGATATGTACTCTTCCCACTCCTAAAGGAAACAATGCGCAATTATTGTTTAGAATATTTCAAGATAACCATCTAAGAGCTCAAAAAGGGAGACCAAGTAAATCAAAGATTTTCAGGCACTAATCTCCAAAATGATGGAAATGAAGAAGGGCCAGCATTATTTTATAAACAGATTAGTGAGATACTAGATTTTTGAATAAACAAATTCTTCATGAGACCTGTTTGGTTGAATTACCATCTGGATTACATAATTATAGTTGTGAATGTTATTCCTCTCTTTCTGACATAGTAACTTGCACAAGATATTTGGAATTTTAGAATACTTGTTTGAGCTGTTTCTATAAAATTCAGGACTTGGATTTATGTCCCAAGGGAAACTCTGGGGAACTTTCTTACATATTGGGCCCAGTGACTAGTACCATATTTGATGCTTCAGACAGGAAGACATTGTTGGGCTGCATTAGAATACCAACTCTAAATGAGTTCATTAGTCAAATCAAACAATAGAAACTTTGAAATAAAAAAGAACTTAAAAAATGAGATAAGATTTGATAAGTCATCTATAACATATTACGATGAATTCATTGTGTATGCTTTCTAGGATGGGGTGCCTTCCAGAGTCAATTGCTAAAGGACCATCATCTGCCAGAAACATGACTGTATCAAACACTTCCGTATCATATTAAATCTGAATAGCCAAAATTACTTACATGTGAATTGAGGTCTTGTATATCTGTCAACAGGCTTAGTGGATATTGCATGAGCAAATGAATTAACCATCATATCTAAGAGGCACAACACTTCAGCAAGAAGGGTAAGAACAGACACATCCTCCCTTATTGCATCCATTAGTTCTGCATGTTTACACTTTAGGAATTTGACAATGTTTCAACAGAAGCAAAGATGAATAAGACAACTGCTGAACCGTGGCTTTTGTACTTCTTGACGAATTAATTGAGAAACAATCATCACTATCAATTCCCCAATGCAATGCCACAATAGAAGCAAAGGCATTGGTCAATGATCTTTGTTATGAGTTGCTCAATCATATCAGGCATATCTTTATTGTCCCACTTTATAATACAAATTTTATTTGTACCTTTACGAGTTCACTAGTCAACAAAGAAAACTTGACTAGAATGCACGTCTTACCTTCCAAGCAAAACTCTGTCCTTGTGTAGCATTCTTTTGCAGCAGACTTGTTCCTTACATTTAGCTGCAAAAATGTGCAATGCATTGGTAGATATTAGAACAGTTTAAAATCTGAGATGACCAACAGGAGATTAAAAAAACATAAAACAATTAAGGAATGCACACTATAATTGTCCAAATATTGATTAAGTGGAAGTTGAGTTTCTAATTGTCAAATTTTATGAATTTTCTTTATCTTGTAAAACAAAAGGAGATGCCTCTCTAGGATAAGGGAAGTTAAGTGGCATCCACTATTTAACTGATTTCTCTGCTTAACTCGTAACCCTAACACCATCACAAATTCACAACAACAACAATAATGATAATAATAAATTAAACGGCTCCTTACTTAAAGCATGCAAGTCAAACTTCTTCTAAGTAAAAGGTGGACAGTTTTAGAAAGAACAATACAATGACCCAATTTGTAGTCAGCTGCAAAGGATAAATCATATATTAATCATCAAATAACATGGAAAGAAATTAGATAGAATAGGTAGTTGAGAATAAATTTTTACACATTTGCATACGAAGAGGTTAAACTATTCATCTAGACATGAATACTCATTCAAATTTTTCATCCTACCGCCAGAACATGTTGACTTTCTGGCCAAATGGGCTTTTGCCCAATTTTCAACGTTTAAATTGAAAATAAAATGCCCCCATGTTTTTCTGGCCCAACAGTATTTCCTATTGATGTCCCCTGTGGACCTATTCTGATTCTTCATTCAAAAGCATAGGTATCTTTTTCATAATGGTAGAGCTTTTATATGCTTATTGCTCAAAGAAGATTGATGCATTTTGCAATCATTGGATTCAAGTGATAATTAAATGTCAGCACTAAGTATAAGATTACTCACTGAGGCAAGCTCCAATGTTGAGCAATGGATATTGTTTCCATGCTTCATAACCTGTTTATGAAGTAAGCATCAAACAGGCATAAATCACTGCATGAGACTCAAATTGATAGCATCTGTCGCTAACAACCTGGATGAACTTGCTTGGCAGCTTTCCTTGTATGTCCTTTTGAGGGATGCTAAAGTAAAAACCTTGCCGGTTGTTGAATGGAATTTTCAAATTTGGCAGCTTAAAATCTGCACGATATTTGTTTGCAAGGTTGTGTATAGCTGTGAATCCAACAATTATTTGGAGTAAGAATACCTAAAAAGTTCACATACGGACTAAGAGTCAGACAATTGCACAGACAAAAACCTTCACTTGTGTCACAAAAAGATCTCCTTGCCATATCCAGAAGTCCATCAATTCCTGCCTTGACAGCAAAACACTGTTGTGTTCGTGCAACAAAAGGAGCACGAGTGTGAAGCACATCTTCATCAATCACCTCTCCAATTCTAAAGTAAATACAAATTCATCAAGTATAAATTCACTATCTATTATGAATCTAATTCCAACTCAGAAGAGATACTATCTGCGTAGTCAAGTCAACAAACACACCAAAATCTATAACATTACCTAGAAAATAATGTGTTTGTAATGTGTTGATTAACTTGCTTTACATTTCCAATTTGGTTACAAGATTGTATCATCATAGGAAGCAAATTATGAATGTCAGAAATTAGGATGGTCGCAAAAATGTGCATACTTTCAACTGTTTCATAGAACTAGTTTTATTTTTTCTAATTGCAGCAGGCTAGAGACAGAGATGATGGAGGTGAACCAAGAAAATCTATCACATTGTAACTGCCCCTAATCTATGATTTCCAAAAGCAGGATACAACTTTCAATCATACCTTTTCCTGATGGAAGCATATTTTTCATTCTCACAAACGGACGCGTATATATTTCCAAGTAGAAAACTCTTAGCATCCTTCAGAACCTGTCATTAGAACCTCCAAAATGATTTCAGAGAGTAAAGTGTAGCAAACCAAGAAAGAAAGGAAGAATGGTAATTCACCTTTGAGAGTAGTGGTAAAGCATCTAGAGCTGTTTTAAGAAGAATGATACTTGCTATCAAGATCTGGCTCTTTCTTGAATTATCAATAGCCAAAACCCCATTAGTAACTTTTTTTGGCTTGAAGCAGAAATGGCATAGGACCCTATCTGGATAAAGAGTGATCAATCAGTTTTCAGGACTGGGTAATGTTTGACTTTTTTTGTTTCTCCATGAGGCCTACCTGTCTCCTTAGGAAATTTACGTAGAGCCTGAGACAAGCCGAAGAATAGCTGCTCATTGCACATTAATTCATCCTAGATGCAAATTTTAATGCACTTTAGGAAACGAAACAAATTCGTAGACAGTTCAGAAAATAACAGAAGTAGGTCCATCAGAAAAAATGCTTAACATAGTTGCTACAAGGAAGGCCACAATAATATCAAGGTCAGTTGATTGGATTTGTTACTTATCGCTTGCATGTTTGAATGGTTAAGGATAAAGTAGTAAAATTTGACAGAACAGGATATAAATTCACACACATGAGGGCAGAAGTTTTATTCACAGTAGATACTACTAAATATTATCATTTAGCCTCAATAGAGCATAGTATCATTCTCAAATGTACACAGAAACTTCATAAGTATACAAAATCCTTGCAATTACATACTTAGTTAAAGATGAACAGACACTTCAATCACATCTTCATGTTCACAGGTAATTTATCCGATTAACTCCAAAAAAATTCTTGCAGTAGGTAAGTGGATATAATATTATATGCATGTAAAGTACATTGCCATGGTCGCATAGTAATAAAAATTTGCAGTATTGTTCTGTACGAATATTGCAAGTTTAATTTACATTATATTAAGTTAATATTTATAATCTAGTAATAAAGAGGCTTTTTCATACAATTGCAAGGTGTATTATGATTCTGATTTATTGAAAAGGACCACATCAAACGGACCAGGCAGTCAAGTCGAGCATTAATTGTTTCAATGTCTTTCAGAGGCTGCAAAAGATTAGCTCGCAGAAGCCTAGTCCTGTAAATCAAATATCAAGATAGTATCAAGAAAGTTAAACCAAATTATGTGAACTGTTAGATGCTTTAAATCAGCAAGAATCATTAACAGTTGCTCCCATCCCCATAAGGAGAAGTGCCTTTTCCTCCCTCTAATGCCTTTTTGCCCTGAAGGAAAAGAGTTGAGAAAGGGACCTGATTCTTCTTATTTTGGGATTGATCAAACATATATTTGTTGATTAACAACTCATAAATGTGATAATCATATTACCCTCCAACAATTCTAGTTGTTTTCAGCATATGGAACAAACTTCTCTTTTTATTGTTTGTGCCACAGAGTGCAGACTGCATAGGCTCAATAATTTCCAAATTCAGGACGCTGCAATCAGAATAAAATGTTATGATCATTCTGTGCACAGATGCACCTGAGTTAAAGAATTCCATCCTAGAAGGACTCAAATATACATTAGATATTCCATGGATCTCATTTTTCAGAAAGAATCTTCATTTGGGAGTTGTGTGCATCAGTGCATCTGCATGTTTGTGGCTATACCTGGTAGAATCAATGTTCATATGATCAAATGATCCGTTAAAGGTCACCTGAGAATAGAAAGATACACATTAAGGATTAATTTCCTGGCTAGAAAAAAAGGTTTTCCTGTTTTTAAAGTTAAAACCACTGGAAAGAAGGAGTAGCTTTGTGTTTCTGCTGTAGATATCTATTGGAAATAAATTGAGACAGTATACATACCAACAGTGAGTGGTTTGTAATGATGACACCCTTTTCTGCTTCTGTCCTGGGAACGAGTCAATTGAACCATTTGCTTTTAGAAGAAATTTTGCACCATTAAATATACATGAAATGCACAGGGATATTAAGAATGCATGGGAAAAACCTGAAACTGGGACAAAACTTTATTATAGTATTTCAAAGCAAGGATACATGATTAGTCACATAAACTAACATGAGTGTATCAACTAAGTCTTCACCTGAAAATGTTCCAACTTATAACTTCTTACATGGAAATGCTATATGACAAAATTTTGCAATTAGCAAATCAAACCTACTCTGTCACTGTAAGTATGAAGCAGAGAAACAGCAAGAATTACCATTTTACTGTTGCAGCAGCAGCTGCCAAGCAAAGGTAATACTGCTTGTAGCAAGTATCCAAACCAAGTGCAGATGGTTCTTTAGCAGCCAGACCTTTTACCAGCACTGCACCCTTCAACATCAGACGACAATATCTTAAAACCACTGCAGCATGTCAACTCAATTAGAAAGCTCACAGAGGCACAGTTTTGGAGCTACCCTAGTGTCATCAAAGCAACCACGAGCCATTAGAACCTACATCATTAGCACAAGCACAATAACTTAAGATATTAGCAAATATTGAGTCATTCTGATTAGTAAGCATGATCAAAGGAAACAGGAAGGATACCTTTCTTGTTGAAGAACAGAACTTGTCAACAAGTTCAGAGACACCAACCATGCCATCTGGTGCCAGTTTATTTGGAGGGACAATGATGACCACTGGATCATAGAACTGTAGCACAGTCTTTGTATTTTGATAGGAATTACTAGTCTCAATGTACTGAGAGAGGTGCAGGGAAGCTGACCGTAAGTCAATAGCAGCCACTCCAACCTGTCCACGGGATTGTTGCAGAAAGTTATGCAGGATATCAACCGGGGAAAACACAAACGAGTGACTTAATATGAATTTGAGTTATATGTATGATACATCACACTTCTAATCATTATTGGCAAAAGACTATGCACCATACAGTATATGCAGATTTTCTTTTTACAATAGAACTATATGTATTGAACAAAAAGTTACAGCCTAAGTAAACAGAGAGGTTACTGCCAAAAGTTCTTCAATCATGATATCACATGAACTACCACCAAAAAGGAGAATAAGGAAGACTAAAATTGGAAGTTTGTTGCAACTCCAGTATTCTTCTAAATTATCCAACAAACCAGAACTTATTTCCAGTAAATCATACCCTCAGGTACATATTTTAAGCACCAAAATCTGGAAGTTTGTGTATGAATATTCCTTAACATCAAATATTTATCGTATCCAATATAAATTCTTATCTAGATTAATAAAACATAAACCTATTCAACAATGGAACATATTACACCTACACCAGTCCATCAATTCAGCAATTATGATTTCATGTCATAATTAGGCAGAAAAGTGTGCCACTACAGCATATACGACTCGCAAAATGAGAAATTCTCACTCAATCCACAATTGATCTCAATTTTTCCCACTGCCTCACATTCAGAAGAATTCGAAGTTTTTCCATACGCACGTTGCATGAAATAAGAGTTGTAGTACTAATATTACAGTATTTCCCCCATGGAATGCAACACCTAATTGCATTACTCGATCGTCTATTTATTTCCACCACGAAGATCGAAGTACTGAAATCTGAGCAAATTCATAAGCCAATCGAGATAAACTAGTAGACAGAAGACAAACAGAGGCAACCTCCTTGGCTCTATTCTCGATGAGACCGACTACAAAGCTTGACCTCCCGCTGGAATCGTCTAAGTCTTCCATTGAATGCTGTACAGTGCTAGATTTTCAAATGCGAGTGAATTTATAACGTTTTCAAAACCGTTAGTATGAACTTTTCCAAACTTCTAAATGACATTTATAACCTTATGTCTAGAATGCTACTTCTAAAATTTATAATAGAAAAGCTATGTTCCCATTAATTAATCCAAATGATATCTAATCCCTCTATTCGAAAATCTTCTGGTAAATTTCGTTTTCTATGTTCTAAAATATAGAAAATCACATAATTATTGATTTAATACTTTTTTCTAATTTTATCCTTTATTTAATATTAACTCTCTCATTCATTGTTAAAAAAAAGGGGGAAGATGAAGAAAATTATAATTATATATAAATGAAACCAATTACACTGTAAAAATATTTTAAACATAATAATATTATATCAACAATGGCAAATGAATTATATTTTGGAACATCAGAAGATTTATTTAGACAAAGTTCTCTCTTTTTTTCTCTTTTGGGTTGGCAAAATAACTTGTCACGCATATATTATTTATCTGTAAGTGTAATACAAGACTATATCAGATATTAATGTACTATTCACGTGATTTAGTTAACTATTATTAATGCTCAATTTTGTCTGATGTATTACATCCTCTCTATTTTCTCTAATTAAAATTTGTTACCTCAAAAAAGTTATTTTTATTGGAATTTCAAATCAGTATCTCAAGACCCAAAGCAAACATAATTATGTATGTGGTTGAGGTAGCAATGTGTGGAATACAAGGAAATAAGGCCGGCATGGTAATTTCCTTTTATCTATTTACATACATTTGTGATTAGAATTGGTGAACATAGCCAAGTCTCTAGGCAAATTAGTATTAGCGATATCTAGGTTCAAGGTTCAAGGTTCAAGGTTCAAGCAAGACTTGCAGCATATTCATTCATGACCTCCCCTATTGTAACAAATCTGCCCTTTTCAATGGAAACTTGCCCTGCAACACCAATGGCTACAGAAACCAATCCATCATGCAAATTCACAGCAGGAGCTTGTATCCCTTTTGTTCTTATTGCAGACAGAAATTGTAGGTGTTCCAGATAGCTAGAACCGTGATGAAGTCCTTTGTATCTGATAAGAAAATGAAAATGAGATGGCATAAATATAACAACGATAAGAGAATCTAATCAAGACCATCTCAACTGGTTCTAGAGATGAACTGACTTTATTCTATCATCTGCAGCTTGTAAGGTTTTTACACCTTCCCTTCCACCAATTCGAGTACCCAATCGCACGATGCTCTCAGGAACAAATGCTTCACCCTAGAATGTAATATGAAACATAATGAATCAGCAAATGCCTTTGTGGCAGAAACATGAGCCAGAGAAATGCATCTATAAGAGAAATTGTTTGTTTTATCTTAGTAAATTTGCCCAAGCTTCATACAAAATGGAAAGCGCTATTTGGTACTGAAGCAACCTAAATCTGAGTGAACGTACACGTAGCAAGAAACATATGGATGAAGGAGATGAGTAAGGAAAGGAGAGATGAGAAAGCAACAGAGGCATTCACCTTACCAACATCACCAACAATGGATATTTCTTGTTCATTTTTACTACCTTCAGCAAACATGCATAAGTCTATCATGCCCCGGGAACCATTCTCAAATTCAACAATTACATAAGCATTGTCAATAATGTCAGGTACCTGAATTCAAAACAAGGAGACACATCAGAATTTCAACATCAAATAACAGAATTAAGGAAATCTTCACACACCCTTGTCTAGAAGACTAAGAAGAAACTGAGGTTAAGCATTGCACATAACAAAGATAATGTTGGATAACAGTTACACTTTACACTCATAATCATGTACCATTTGAGGAGCTTGGTTCCTATTTGGAGAAAACTGTACCCAGAGCTTCAAGAATATTGCGATTAAGTTTAAACTTGCAAATCTTCTTCAAGAGTATATTTTCTCTAGAATAATATTATTGTTCTCCACTAGTTCATCAACTTCATATCCTATCTTGCAACTTGATGCCCCACTGTTCCAATGATTATGTAAACATTTAGATTTATCAAGCAAATCTAAACATAATTACTGGATACAATATTTAAATGCATATACATACGCAAGTGTTCATAAGAGGAGAACAAGAACAACAGGATATGTATTCATGTGTATGTAGAGAGAGCAATAAAGCTTGGAATTGGAAGGCTCAAAGCAGCATCATAAACTTATGAGTGTGAAGTGGAAAATTTAAAAAATCATTTGAAGATAAAACATACGTATTACATGATTATGAACACTTATAACAAAATCTTTAGGTTCTTTGAATTAAAGCATTGTAGTCTACTTTAGGCATTCTTTTGTTGAGGACAGGGGGCATAAGAATAAAGAAAAGGAAAGGAAAAGGGTGTAAGAAACAGTATTCCAGGAATCTAGCTGTAGTCCTGAAGAGGATTAACAAGATGCTAAGACTTCGACATATATAACTATGTATATATTTCCCTCAGGCCATTGTAAGTGATTAATAAAAGTGAACTTCAAACACTTGCTTGGTAAACCAAACTGGAACTCGCTGCTCCTTCCAATGGTCAACCAAGCAAAGCATTTTCATAATCAGAGAAATGTCCACATAAAAGCTAAATATGGATTGCCTATGGATGTTCATTTTGCCACCACAAACTCTCAACAATATCCAGACTCCACTTATGAACATTGAAGACTCAGCTCCACTAAAAATTTACCTTCCCATCATAAATTTCATCCTTGTGATTCACATCAATGGCTCCTGAAGCCATTACACGGACAGGATTAGAACCCACAAATAGCCTCATCAAGTCAAAAAAATGGCAGCATTTCTCAACCAAAGTACCCCCAGAATGACAGTTGAACCTATTCCAATTGTTGACCTAAAAAATGCAAAATAGAACTACATAATCAGTGTGAAGGTGGAAAATAGAAACCAAAGCCACAAGAAAGTTTTCAATGTATTTGCCTTTACAAGGAATGGAAAACGATGCTCGCGGATTGCCACCATCTTCACATTACCTAGAGCTCCACTCTTAACTATATCTATAAGTTTTGCAACTGGTGGCATGTATCTGTATTCCAACCCAACTTGAACCAGGATATCTGGTCTATTTTTAGCAGCATCTACAACCTGATTCAAGGATTTTAGCATTGTTATGGACTGCCAGACCTTATGGAGTATAGAGTAAAAGAACTCTAATGAACATTTGCAAGAAAATCAGGCAAGTCTGCACCCATAGAAATGAACTGGAAAGGGAACTTAAAGAGCTAAAAGATCAGTCTCTTGGGCGAGCCAAACTAAAAACAGTACATTAATTTGTGGGATGTACCAAAATTCATATCTACTAATATTTGTGCCTGCAAAGATATATCTAGCAAAACATGCATACATGATTAATCAATTCTATGTTGCAGATGCACAGGAATTCGTGAAAATGTAATACTAGTGCAAAATGCGTGTCTGAGAAGAACTGAATTTTGAATCCCATATATTATGACTTCAACAACTCTACTCTGCATGTTAAACTAAACAATAAATTGACTTCCTAACCTTCTTGCAATCTGCAACTGTCGTGCACAAAGGCTTCTCCACTAACACATGATGTGGCCTGGGATGATTAATAGTATCCATTAAAATCTCATAGTGAGTCATGTTTGGAGACGAAATAACCACCACATCACAAAGCCCACTATCAAGCAATTCCTTGTGCCCTGAAAAAACCTTTGAAAAATCTGCAAATTAATCAAGGGGAAAAAAATCGCATTCTTCAATTTGAAGCAAATTTCCGCTATAAAAATTCAAAACCCAATTCAAATACCTCCAGAGGCCAATCAAATGACTCTGCCAGCTTCTGGGCTTGTTCTTGTGAAGGGATATGAGGGTCAGCAATACATACAACAGCCACTCCTTGACTTCTCAGATGGTGCAGATTTATCAGATGTTCTCTTCCCATCATTCCAACACCAATTATTCCATATTTCACAACTGCTGCCATTTTGATTCAAATTATCTCTTCTTTTAAATCAATGGTTAACTGTTCTTCCTGCTCTTTTTGTCTGCTCCAGTGAGAATATACTAGAATAGCATTAGTTGTTTGAAGTGGAATTAGGAACCTGCGGGCTGCGCCATACGTGGCCAATTATAAAACGCAGACCAATGTAAGTGTTCGCTGTTGGATTTGGATAGGTTATGCAAAAATTGATCATAGTAATTTCAACTGACAAATTCAAAATAAAACTTTAATGGGGGTAAAGAAACAATTAAGCTAATTTTAAATAATAAATCTCAACACTTATGGGACCAATACATAAATACATACTTATAGTCCTATATTTTTATAAAATTTTAATCCGGACAATTCGTTAAAGTAATCTTTGAACGATTGATTAGAAATTTCAATTGTCGTCGAACCAAGTTAAACCATTTACAATCGGTTTTGAGCGGTTTTGTTGGATTAATATTTGATTTTTTTTATATATAAAATATATTTATATTTCTCTTATATAGTATAAATTTATTAAATAATATTTATTATTTATTATAATGGTTTGATTATATTAATAATTGATTAAAATTTTATTTTCTATTAAAATCATTTCTATATAATATAATATATATCACTCCCTCCATTTTGAATTGAATATCTCAATTTGACGTATACGTATTTTAATAAAAAAACATTTGATTTAGTTCATTAATCCATTATATTGTCAATTTTCTTAATAAAATTTTTACTAATTTTGGAAATGAGACATTCAATTTCAAATAACCTAAAATACAATATGGGACATTCGGATAAGTATAATTTTTATATTATTATAATTAATTCACATGATTAGATTATAATAAATTAAAATATTTTTTATTTACCGCTGAGAATATGGACGGTGAAATGCAAATGTGATGCCGAGGATGATGTCTTGAGAGGATGGTTTCTTGTGACATCTGTGAGATATGACACCACAAACGCTGTCGAGGCATCCATGATTCTGAAGCCGTTCCCCAAATGTTCATTTGCGATTCATGTTGCACTTCAGTTGCACCACCAAGAGGAGATAGCGGTATCCATCTTGCGCCTTATGATGGTTCAATGTCGCCTATTTTGCCATTGCAAGACGTTGATGTTAGCCAGCTTTACTGATTCTTTCCAGATGAGCCACATTGACTCTTAAAAGCAAACACAGGCAAATTTACACTACAGGTGTTATGCTGCCGGCATGACCATATTGAATCATGTTTTTGCAAGTGAACATTGAAATGGGACAGCTAACCTTTAGAAGTAGTTTATGTCATAATGCATTGCTTAATAAATTGCAAGATCTTGCTAAAACAGGTATCCTGGGAGTACAGAGGCCAGTGAGTATGAAAATTTCAAGAATTAAGAAGTTTCTTTTAAGCTCATCAAATCCTACAAGAACAGTAAGCAAACATGATACATTTTTCTAGGATAGAATAGAATTTATCATTTCTTTGAAATTTGAACAATGTTATTTCTTTGAATGTTTGATATTTGGATTAAATTCATATTACATAATATTTATAGTTTACTATTTTTTTTTTAATAGTACTCGGAGACGATGCATAGGTTTCACACTAACTATATAAATAAAGAAAAATAAAATGATAAATCTATGAAAATTAAACATTTTAAAATTTTTTTATCAAATTAAAATGGAACCTTCAATTTTGAATGGAGGGATTATTTACTATTGATTGAACGTAATGGTGACCATTACACCGAATTAAAGTGACAAGTTATGAACTATTAGCAATTAATTGTGAATTCACAAACAATAAATATTCCAATTCATTTGAAATTTTGAAACATAACTAGCATGCATGGAATTTTTTTCAGAAAATTAAAACAATTTTTTAAAATACTTTTAGTAAAAATATCATTAAATATATTTTTTGTTGACTCACAAAGAAAAATTAAAAAATAATAATTATTTAATTTGAAGATTAGAGGGGATGAAGGGTTGCTTAGAACATTACACCCAATACATCCAATTTGGAATACACTTGACTGTTGCCCCCAACAGGTTATTTATAACCAAATATATGGCTCTTAGACTTCTTACTTGACTCTTCAGTTTCTTAATCGAAAATTCACATTTCTATATCTATTCAGATCCCAATAATCCATGAAAATAAAATTAATATATTAAGTTATTATTTTATTTTAGAACATATTTTTCAATCTCCTCCTATATTCTAAAAATAAGATATAACAAGTCACGCATGGATTATATGGTACATAAAGCACATGACCAAGAAATAGTTTAGCAAAATGTCCAAATAAATCCATCTGCTTAAGTATGAAACAAACCATATTCAAAATACCAAAGTTTTGAATCAAACTAACTCCAACAAAATGTAACTTTCACGTGCAAGTGAATTTATCGGAATAAGCAAAAATAGGAAAATAAATAGAAGTAGAAGATTTTATTAGGTTAGCACGATTCTACTCGTCAAGTAAATCATCCTCATCCATATCAAAGTCATCATAATCTCCTCCTGCTCCATTCTTTCCTGTATTTGACAATTATATCACAAGATTTTCATATGAGACGTCTCCCAATGAATTCAACAATTGTCAATGTATAAGTATCTAGTTCAACACAGAAGAACTTAATACTCAATCACATGTCAAAATTTAATATGCATCATTAACAATTTTCCAACACATAGAACTTGTTCAATTGTAGTTTCTTTCACAAAAATAAGAACCACACATGTTTCATTTTGGAATGTTACAATTTACATACCTAACACGAGTTATACGATCTATCATTAGATTTGGAATGAGAGAAAGAAATTGTAACATCGAAACATATCAATCAAAGATCAAACATACAAGATTAGGATTTAAAAACTATACAAGGTCTATACAAACCTAGCAAGACTCTTTAAAATAGTTTTAGTCTCATCTGCATTTGGAACCAAATCTCTTGTTAGGCCTTTTGTAAGAGCATCAGTCACATTTTCCTTGGACCTCACATCAATAATGTGAACTATACCTTGTCCAATGAGATAAAACAATTTAGCTTGTTTTATCCTTAACACTCTTCTTTTACCATTAAAGAGAGTATCATTGGCAATTCTTTGTGCAGTTTAATTATTACAAATGATTAATAAAGAATTTACTTTTAAATTCCTCATTGGAATATCTATGAGCAAATTCTTCATCCATTCTGCTTCATCACTCACAGAAGCTAGAGTATGAAGTTCCGACTCCATAGAAGACATAGAAATGTATGTCTATCTCTTGGATTTCCAAGCAACGGCTACACCTTCAAGTGTAAACACATAATCGCTGGTAGATCTAGTATCATCCAATTCTAGGCACCAAGACACATCAGAATATCCTTCTAAAGTAGGAGGATGACCACTACAACAAAGAGCATAATTTTGAGTACATTTTAAGTATCTTATTAGCCTATCGAGGGCATCCCAATGCTCTTGTCCAGGATTACTAGTGAACCGATATAACACACCAACCGCAAAGGCTATGTCAGGCCTAGTATCGTACACATGAGACTTCCGACTAGTTTGGAATACTCTAACTGTCTCACACTTTTACCTTTATTAGACTTCAAGCGTTTATTATAATTAAATGGGGTCTCAATCACTTTGCACTCACTATATCCCCAATTATTTATTAATTTTTCAATATAATGAGATTGACTAAGGATAATTCCTTGTCCAATAAATCTCACTTGCATACCCAATATGGTATTGACTATACCGAGATCTTTCATGTCAAACTCTTTTGACAAGATAACTTTTACATCATTCACAACCGAATGAGCAGTTCCCAAAATCAGTATGTCATCAACATACAAGCAAATAATTTCAACCTTATTTGACATATACTGAAGGTAAAGACACTTATCACAATTACTAGGAACAAATCTCAAGTGTTTTACAGTCATGTCAAACTTTTCATGCCATAATTTAGGTGCTTGTTCAACTCCATATAAGGATCTAATTAGTTTACAAACGTTATTCTCAAATCCTTTCATAACATACCCTTTAGGTTGTTCTATATAAATCTCTTTATTTAAATCACCATTTACAAAAGCTGTTTTTATGTCCATTTAATGCATAACATGTTGGATATGCCCTAAGAACATATGATGATTTTACTTAGTTGGCATAACTCTGTATCATGATGCTATTTATATCATTATATAATTTACTTTTATATATGCGTTTTATTAAATAAATGACGTAATGTCCTTAGAATAGTTTATTTCTATTCTTAAAACGTCCTTAGTCAAGTGTTATTGACATTAGGATATCAACTACACGCTGAGACTAATATGTGCTGATTGATGATAGCCGTCATGGATATGAGATATCAAATCATCACATAGGTACACGTAGAGTATCGTGTAC
>JAOXNR010000031.1:11048450-11077591 GCA_028571225.1 Parsonsia alboflavescens | reverse complement strand
TTATGAAATGCATGGCCATGCTCGAATAAGTAGATATGAGATATTTCTCTTATTCAGTTTAATTAATCTACTCGGGGCTGAGAATTGAGATATATTGAACTTTACGAGTATGACACGTTCCATGACTCGTGTTCAATTATGACTTCCTAGATAAAGAGATTAAGATATATTATTTTTATCACGGAAGGTTTTGTCTTGTCATCGACATTCTTGTTAATTGGATAGCAATAATGTGTTGCTAGACACCACTTATTATACATAACATTAAATATCGTTAATGTCAAATGCCAATTTTCGTTAATGTCAAATGCCAATTTTACGAGGACCTATTGGGTCGCACATTCAAAACGTATTGCTTAATGGGTAGAATCTCATTTGGAACCTAAACGTAATTAGCTAAAGTTGTTTAGGTTAATTCACGAATAGGAATTAACTAAAATATAATTAAGAGTTAATTAAGTGACTGAATTATATTTTTCCAGGTTTGTTGAATCTAGACAAATATTTTCAGTCACACTCTGATAGGCCTCTCGTTTTTTAATTCAAATCAGAATTCGAAAATAAAAGATTGATTTATCCAGAAGACTTCTTATCACGAAGTCTTCTAGGTTTTTCAAAGAGATTACACCTCTCTTTTCTGTATTGTTTTTTTTTTGTCGGAGTATCTGTGTAGAGAAAAAAAAATTGAGAGTTCAGAGAAACCAAAAACGAGAAAAACAATATTCACGATTGAATCTAACTGTTCAATTGTGTGTGTCCCGTTGCTGTGTTTGTGAGACGTGCACTGGAAGCAGACGTTCGTGTGATGTAGTAGAGAAAAAAAAAATTGAGAGTTCAGAGAAACCAAAAATGAGAAAAACAATATTCACGATTGAATCTAACAATTCAATTGTGTGTGTCCCGTTGTTGTGTTCGTGAGACGTGCACTGGAAGCAGACGTTCGTGTGATGTAGTAGAGGCAGAAGTCAAAGACTTTTGCTGGTGACTACAGATTCCGATCTTCTATATAAAAAATTGAAAAAGGTAATGTATATACCTTCTGTAGACTCCCTCCGATCGATGCCTAGAGAAGGCTTGTTTGTGGCCTTCCCTTCATAACATAGTGTTCAATGGAGGCTATTGCAAGAAGAATTCTTATCGTAGCAATATGATAGACAGTGAATAGACATCTAAATAATCTATTTCCTTAACTTGTTTGTACCCTTTTGCTACTAATCGTGTTTTATACTTGGCTAATGATCCATCAGGATTAAGTTTCTTCCTCTATACCCATTTACAGCCTATAATATTTGACCCTTTAGGCAGGTTTACTAATTTTTAGGTGTTATTATGCAATAAAGAGTTTATTTCATCATCAATGGCTTCAAGTTACAACAACGAATCCCTAGACCTCATTGCCTCTTCGTGGTTTGATGGATCTTTCTCTAATTGGTAGGTCACAAAGTCCTCACCAAAATTTTTAGGGATTCATTCTCTAGTAGATACTCTTCTAGATTATGTTCCATCTTCCTCTATAGGAGTAGTATCAAAAATATTTGGGGTTCCATCTTCCTCTACAACAAACTCAATGGAACCTTGTAAA
This sequence comes from Parsonsia alboflavescens, assembly GCA_028571225.1. NCBI lineage: Eukaryota > Viridiplantae > Streptophyta > Magnoliopsida > Gentianales > Apocynaceae > Parsonsia > Parsonsia alboflavescens. The sequence continues at coordinate 11,076,009 of JAOXNR010000031.1, read as the reverse complement.
GTAATGTCCTTATCTTTAAAAAACTTATTCTCAAAGAATAGAACATCCCTAGACTCTATTATCACATTGGTTGATAGATCCAAGAACCTATCAGCAGCACTATCTTCTACACAACCTAAATAAAAACACATATTTGATTTATGTCCCATCTTAGGCCTCTTAGGGTCAAATATCCTAACATAAGTGATATAGCCCAAGTCTTAACATTTTCAAAATTAAAAGGTCTTTTATACCAAATTTCATGAGGAATAAAAGAGATGCCAAAGTGAGGTACTTTATTAAGAATATAATTTAAACACAAAACTGCTTCTCCCAGTAACAAGAAGGCATCCCAGCAATCAATAGCAAAGAATTTAACATTTCAGTTAAAGTTCTATTTTTTCTTTCAGCTACGCCATTAGACTAAGGTGCAAAGGGAACAGTCTTTTCAAGAATTATATCATGTGAAGTACAAAATTCCTTGAATCCAGTCAATCTATATCCTCCTCCTCTATCTGATCTAAGCCTTTTAATCTTTAGATTCAATTGATTCTCAACTCTATTTTTATACTCCTTAAATTTGTCAAAAACCTCATTTTTTTATTTTAACAAATAAACAAAAGAGTATCTAGAACAATCATCTATAAAAGTGATTAAATACTTTCGACCACCACATGTGACATATTTAGACAAATAACAAATGTCAAAATGTATTAACTCAAGAAGTTGTGTGTTTCTAAGAACTGAACAAAAAGGTTTTCTAGTTATCTTAGTCTGAGCACACACTTCACACTTGTCAAACTTTTTACATGTATCCAAAGGAAAGTTGTGAGTTTTAGCAAGTGACTTCAATTTGTAATAATTACATGTCCCAATCTATAATGCAATACTTTAGGATCAATTAACTTTGAAGTAACCTGATTAATAGAATCAGTTGCTAAACTCAACTTATACATGCCATCTACGGATAAGCACATCCAAAATAATAAACGTTAATTGATAAAGTTACTCTACCACTAGCAAAAGTAATAGACATGCCAGCATCACATAGCAAACTTATAGAAATTAAATTCTTAGTTAATGTAGGTACAAATTTAACATCTTTCAAAATTAATGTCTTACTTGAAGACAGAGTCAAGCTAGCAGTACCTTTCTGGATCACCTCAACAGCTTTCCCATTGGTAACAGTCACTGACAAGTGAACCTGGCTCAAATCAGTAAGAAGATTCTTATCAGTGGCAACATGGCATGTCACGCCTAAATCTAACCACCATTTTGGAGTAGATCTGGCTTTATCATTACCAACCATTGCAACAAAATTGGTAGGCTTAGTCTAATTAGTAACCATATTCACTTTCTCCTTAGATGGGTCATGCTTTGGTTTCTTGGTGTGGTTACATTTGGAAGCATAGTGACCCCAAATATTACAATTGTAGCATTTAACATGTTTCTTTGTTTTCTTGATTTTCTTACTAGCTTCCAATTGTTTGGGTTCACTAGTTGAGGATTTTGATTTAAACTTCTTAGATTTAGGAGTATACTTGGGATTATTAACCATGTTAGTAGCTGATTGTTCCTGCCTAACGATCTCTAATTTACTCCTAGCCTTATTCTCATCTTCAATTTGAATGAATCGCTTCAAATCATCCATGCCTACTGACATTTTCTTCCGATACATTTCAATTTTAAAAGACAACCACGAACTTGGTAATTTATAAATAATTGCACTAGATAAGAATTCCTCACAAATAGGAATATTTTCATTGTTAAGCTTAGTAACCAAATTCTCAAAATCAGTTACCTGCGGAAGAATAGCTCTATCATCATGGAATTTGAAGTTCATAAACTTGTCCACGAAATGAGTCTTTGACATCCTCTCCTCTTTCTTGAATTGATTATCAAGACCATCCCAAATAGCTTTTGCAATTCCCAACCTGCAATAAGTCTCTGCCAATCTGTCTAATAAACAATTCAATAACAAATCTTTCCAGAAATCTTCATCTCTGGCCCATTTAGCCTCACTCACATCCTCTTGATAGCCTTCATAGTCTGACAAAACTATGTAGAACACATTCAAAAATTTCTTCTGAAACTGAGTTTTTCTTTTCCAAGCATTAATTTGGTTCCATCAAAAGCCTTCAATTTTGTCAACTCAAAAGGAAATAGTTGAGCACTGGAACCCACCATGGAACTTCAGCAAATTTAGAAGTAATATCCAGAAAATATTGCCGAAATAAACTCAAAAAAATGAGTAAATTTCTTAGCCCACAATCTTTGGCAGTACTAATAAAATATCAAACCTCCACCAAATAGACGATTCGTATCAGAAACTAAACTAGTCAAACTTCAAGACACTAAAATCAATTCGGTGGGAATAATGGGCAGAAACAGTCCCAATGGTAAGTTAACTAGACCAATATTATATTTGTAGTTGTGTGGCAGCAATCCTCAAATGATTGTTTGAGAATAAATATTATATTTGTATTGTGTGGCAGCAATACCCAGTGATCGTCCTGTTCCAAAACTCAATTTTATTATTATTTTTTCTTTCGAGAATAGATATTTGAATACTCCTTTTTGTAAACCAACTGTTTAATGTTTCAAGATTGCTGATTCACAAAGAAAAATTAGAGAATAATAATTTAGTAATTTGGAAATTAGAGGAGATGAAGGGTTGTTTGGAACATTACACCTAGTACATTTAATTTGGAATATACTTGATTGTTGCCCCTAACAGATTATTTATAACCAAATAAATGGCTCTTAGACTTCCTAGGTGACTCTTCAATTTCCTAATAGGAAACTCACCTTTCTATGTTTATTCAGGTCCCAATAATCCATGAAAATATAAATTAATATATTAAGTTATTATTTTATTTTAGAACATATTTAACATTTTTCTATTTTTATGCTTAACTTTTCTTAATAATATCAAATAATGTTTTTTTGGTTTTTTTTTTTTTAACAATAATATTTCCAAAAAAAACTGGGTATTTCCATCTCATTTTCATCCTATTAGGTTTCATTTTTTTAAGTTTTAACAAATGGAAGCAATTATGATAGCATGATCATCAACTCAAATTCAAAATTCATAGAGGTGCGTTCTTGCATATTGAAAGCACGATAGTAACGTGGTATGTGATAATAAGAGTACCTTAGTCATTGATGTCTAAAAGTTATCTTAGCTAAACTTGGGAAGAGAAGTAGTTTGTCCTTGACGTAACAAAGAGGCAAATGTAATTTATGTATTAAATTTGGATGGGAGTTTAAGTGGGAAGATAGAAAACGGTAGGATTATCCTTGTATATTGAATATTGTAAATAAGGATTTCGTTAATAGAATACGTAGTCATTAAAATAAATTAATTTTTTATTTATGTTTCATTTTTTGGTTGACATATTAGATACCAAATTTTAATTGTCTGGGTGGCATAACTCAGGATTCAAAACATAAAGAAAAATATATATGGTTTGAAGGGGTGAGGGTCTATTTTAATAATAGATAGATAGATAATAAGTACGTAGAGATGATTAATGTTTTATGAAAATATTAGAGACGTTGAAGAGTTTAATAGCAATAGTTAAAGAAGTAGATTATCTATGTTCGTTATAAGATTTGGTTGCTATATTCCAATCATGACAAATCATGTTAACATTTTTTCTATCACCTCGGATTAATATGGAAGCAATGATTTTCAATATATCGTTTGGTAATTTAGAAAAATCTCTTTCTTGTTCAAAACTCATATGTATTTAAATTTAAAACTTTATATTAAAAGGATATATAATCTCTTTTTTCTTTCTTAATCTTTTCTTTATATTTTTGCAAATCTTTGTAGTAAGATATTTGTTTTGAAGTATCATTGCCTTTCTTTGTGACAGAACTAATCCATTTTCGAGACATAAATTAACAAATATATCAAAATGTTTTAAGTACGAATCTAAATCATCCGATAAGACTAAAACATCGTCAACATAAACAAATAATAAATTATAATCCTTAAATATATTATCCATTTTTCTTTGAAATATTTGTGGTGCATTTTTTAATCCAAATGGCATTACTAGCCATTCATAGTGTCTGTGTGGGGTGGAGAATGTACTGTACAGAATACTATCTTTGTATATCTAAAAATGTTCCAGAACAATATCTATATACTTCTTCTTGTGGAGAATCTATTTTTAAAATTTCGCTCCATCCATGTTCAGAAACATCTGTTTCTAATATTAAATTATCACTATCCTTTAGTAACTGTAATTTGGGCAAATCTTTACACTTTGCTTTTATCTCTTTTACCCTATTCTCTAGAGCATAATTTAATATTCCAAGAAAACTACGTACTTGTTTTTTATCTTTTAATCTATCTGGAAAGTCTGACATTTTTTCAAGGATATGACTCTGCAATTTTATTCCAGTTCCATATGCCTGCATTTCTAAAATCTCTATCTCATTTTAAAGAATCTTTACCTTTTTATGTGATAGAACTAATCCATTTTAGAGACATGGATTAACAAATATATCAAGATGTTTTAAGTACGAATCTAAATCATCCGATAAGACTAAATATATTATCCATTTTTCTTTGAATTATCTATGATGCATTTTTCAATCCAAATGGCATTACTAGACATTCGTAGTGTCAATGTGGGGTGGGGAATGCAGTGTACGGGATACTATCTTGTGCATCTTTACCTATCAAAATCCACTTTTACAATCGAATTTAAAAAATATATTTTTATTCTTTATCCAATTTATTAGGCTTTCTTTATGAGGTAGAAAGTATCCATCAAATATAGTATTCTGCATGGTTTCTAACCATAAAAGCTGGTGAGCTATGTGGTGATTTACTCGTTCTAATCACTTTTTGATTAATCAGTTCTTGTATCTATCTTTGAAATTCTTTCTGATCGTCTGAACTATATCTAATGGGTGTTATCATTAGATTTTTTAAATTTTATTTTATCTTTAAATAATTTTTATGTGAGGTAGTAATTATTAGTATCATATTTATAATCACTTGCAAAACCTTTCAAATTTCAGTTCAAACCACTCTTCAATCATTTGGAACAACTAAACACTGCAATTGCCCAAACCAGTTTAACACTTTTCTAAAATTCCTTTGGAGTGCATGTGAGGGTGTGTGTGGTCGTTGAAATTAAACAGAAATTGGTGTGTAGTGAAGGGCCGTTTTCCCCTTTACCAAACAAATTCGAAAACGGTTAAATGAGAAGGTCACCGCCAAACCCTCGCGCATTTTCTCTCTTTTGAACCAAAGAACTGAATACGAAGCTAGATGAAGTTCAGGTGTGCTTCTCAGAGATTCCCCATCTTCATTCAAACCACAAGTTCCAGAACCCTCTACCAACAGAAGATGCAGTTCACAACATTGTTCAGGAAGGTAAGTTCACGTGCTTCAATCAATGGTGGCGAAGGCGGTAATGGCGGCTCCCAAGGTGTATATTTCTGCAACTGTGAATGTGAATTGTAGAGTTGAAATCGGTGACTATTTCACGAAATCATGATGTTCTGCTATTAACATTTAATTTGATTTAGTTTTCTAAATTTATAAATTGCATAAATGCTGTGAAACCATTTCAATGTAAATTTGTCCGTGTTCACCCTTGAGGTAACAAAAACATTAGTGCAAACTATTGTAAGAAAATTTTGAAAATGACAGCTTGATTGACTTGAATCTTCCATTTGAAAATTGCTATTCTTATCAGTATCATTGCTATTTTGGAATTGCATTTCGTTTTTCATTTTTTGGATTCTCCTCTTTACCGTCCAATTTTTTCAAATAGGTAATCCTTTCTATCTACCTGGAGCAACTGTGGCAGCTATACTCATGCTTGGTGCTCTTCATGCCAGTAGGCTTTACAGTGACAGGAAGGTGCGTTTCTTGTATACGCTTGTTAAAGCTTATAAATCCTACTTTATTGATGTGATTGATTTTGCGGTCACTGAAAATGAGTAACTGTATTAGATTACTCCAGTATGTAATACAAGAAAAACTCTTCCACTCCAATGTTCCCCTGCGAGATCATGCAAGATGACTATGCTCGTTTGGGAATTTTTTCAAGTATTTGAGGACAATACATATTATAGATATTATGACAATAAGAACTTAAATAAAATAAAATGAAAGGCAAGGACGGTTGATATGATTTTACATCAGATTCTCACCTTGGGATTTTTCCTAATTCCACTTCCCCAACAAATGGTGGGTGATATAACCCCAATCATGCAATCAATTTACAACACTAGGATAAAGCCCTTCCAAAAAATCATCACAAGATAACTTGGTATAATAAATAGATCTAATTACCAAAGCAAGTTTTCTAATCTAAGTCTTCATCTTTGGAGCCTTCAGTCCCAGAGATCTTGAACATTTTGGAAGACTTAATCTGAGATGATGCACAAGCGTTGCATAATTGAAGAGCTTGTGTGGTTGTATTCCAACTAACCTACTACAAATCAATTTTAAAGATCACCAGTCCTAGGTTGTTATCATTTAGATGATGATAAAGTTCATTAGAAACCTATTATGACTTCTAGGTACCTTAGTTGAAAATTCATGATATGAATCAAACTTGAAGTCTATAGAGAAAAGGTTAAAATGAAAGGTAATATGATGATGCTTGAAAGAGATTTTGTCTGAGTTGTGATTTGATTTTATGTCTGTTTCGATCATGTTTATTTGTTCAAGATAGTCTGGTTAATATTGAATGTCAACTTGACTTAAAATACTTGATTGGGATTTCCTTCTTTTGTAGCCTAATTTTGCTCCAACTGCTGTTGGATCTGTTTACCATTTGGATGACAGATTAAAGATGCCAGAGAGAAAGGTTTAGAGTTGGAGTTCAAACCAGATGTAAAGGTGAAATGGATTCTCCAGAACGATATCCACCTTTAAAATTTATTCCCCACAATTTTCATGTCAGCTTTCTAAGTGTACATTGATATGTCCGATTCTAGGCTTCATTCTTGAGATTGCTACCACTGCGTACCATTTCAAGGTTTTGGGGGGTTTTGACTGACATGGTGAGTTTTTCGTCTCCAAGTGCAGAACATAATGGTTAACTATCATAAAATGAGATTTTGATGTTGCTAATCCTGCTTAAAATTGATTGGTCAGGAATTTCCCATCTGGCTTAGACCACATGTTTATAAAGCTTGGGCTCGAGCATTTCATTCAAGTATGCTATATCTCTTATTTCTATTCAAAATCTGTTAATCTGGTTTTTTTATGCTTTAATTAGAGATCCTATTTTATGTTAAACTATTGCACCAATGATGTCTCATAGGAAAGCCATATTTAACTCTTGTTCTGTGTGATCCAGACTTGGAAGAAGCAGAGTTGCCTTTGGAAGAATATGCATCTTTGCGGGAATTTTTTGTTCGCAGGCTGAAAGAAGGTGCCAGGCCTATTGATTCTGATCCACATTCTCTGGTAACTAGTAACTAGTTTCTAGTATCTTGGAGACCACTTGGGCTCAGTTTATCTTTTCTCTTTTGTATTCATATGTGTGATCTTTAAATATCTTTTTGTGCTGCCCTTATAGTTAGATGGTACTGTTTTGAGACAATTACTCTTTGACTTGTGCTTATAGATAAGTCCCGTAGATGGTACTGTTCTGAGATTTGGAGAACTGAAAGCACCAAGAGGCATGATTGAGCAAGTTAAAGGATTTTCTTATTCAGTCTCTGCACTTCTTGGATCAACCATGTTGCTTACTGCTACGGAGAATATCGAAGAAGAGAATTGTGGAGAAGTAACTACTAGCAGGGAAGAGACCCAAAAGTTATGGTGGAGAGTGTCTTTAGCTTCTCCCAAAGTTAGAGGCCCTGAACCAGCAGGGTAACACCATTCTGCACTAATCATAACTTTCAGCTGTTTTAGTTGCCGTTCTCTGATTTTACATGTATATGAAATCTATGTGCTTACTTGGTATGGTAGTTGATACTGCTTGATTCAAATTGAGAACCTAGTTTCTTCTTTTGTCCTCGCATACTTGCAAATTGATAACTTTGTGAACGTTTATTTGGTTAGATTTTTTTGTTCTGGACTTTACTGCTTGTAAACCATGAATTAAACCAAGATTTGGTCTGTCTCAGTCCATATTATTGGAGGTAAGCATGTCAGGGTCTGCCTAAACAGAAAAGGGAAGTAGAGACTGAGTGGAGAGAGAGCTGATGACATTGCAAAGAAATCTCTGTGTTTGTGTATGTTTGTTTATTATGAACCAGGAAATCCACCAACAGACTGATTCAGTCCACTTCTTGATGTGGTGTAAAAGCATATTATGTGCTGTTTCTTTATGATATCTTCTCCTTGAAAGTTTTCATGAATAAGCGGAAGAAAATTAGCACATAATGATTGAAGAATTTTCTCCTATCTCAATTTTGGCCTTTTAATTTTGAATCTCAGCATGATCTTCACGGCTTCTTTTTGTACTATTTCTTAGAAGTAAGGTGAAGAAAATATGTGTAATTAATGTGGATGGAAACTAAATATATAAATGATTAAAATACTGCTATTCTTTTGATTTGTCAATTTTCTCATGAGCTTTGACCAAAATAAAATATATCACGATATCTAGTCCACAGACAGATTTTTAAAAAAAAAAATTTCCCAACCAAGAGGAAAAGGTGATTGTTCTCTGCTTTTTTTTTTGTACTTCTCTACTTCCTAATAAAAGAACTCTTCTGCACGAGCTTGATTGTTGGAAATTTAAGGTCTGAAAAGTTCAGGTTGTAATAATTCTCAAACTCCGTTGTTATGTCTCAACCATTTTATAAGTAGAGACAACAACTCAGTTAGCCCATGACCGTTCCAATGCAGTCCAATGAAGGGCCTCTTTTACTGTGTAATTTACTTGAAGCCCGGAGACTACCATCGTATACACGCCCCAGTTGATTGGAATATTCTTATCCGCCGTCATTTCCCTGGTAAGACATCAGTTCTTTGTTTGATTTTGGGATATAGAATCTGGCAATCTGCCAACAAAAGGTGCTGACTCTGTTTGTTTCTTTCATTTTCTTAATACATTTTGCATGTCTTTGGATGTGGGATTCTGTTCTTTTTCTTTTTTTTTTTTTTTTTTTTAATTTTGAAGTGGTATCAAGATAAGAAATATCAAACTTCTGCTCTTTCTCTTTCGTGTTTCCTACAGTATCACAGTTGCATATAAATATATATTATCTTCAGGAGGATGGAAATTTGGTTTCTAGAACCAGTGAATCCTTTGTAATTAGCATGATTTTCTACTTGTGACATAATTGTTCTGTCCTAAAATCGCTAAACAGTTGCTCTTAACATGGCATCAGAAATCAATAAATTGCAATAGTTTAATCAAACTTTGCTTCTAAATAACAATTTTCTAGGGAGTTTTTTTTCTTGCAGGTAGGCTCTTTCCTTTGAATGAACGTGCCACAAGAACAATCAGAAACCTTTATTTGGAGAACGAAAGGGTGATCCTTAGTTGCATAACTTGTGATGTTCTCAAACATTCTTTCCCTTTTTCTTTTTGATTCTTTGACAAAGAGTATGGTATGAACATTTCAGAGTTTTGTGTATTTTTGTATTCAATGAGTTCTTTAGAATGCATGGACAGGTAATTAGTCGTGTCAAAGAGTGAATTCTGCATAGAGATATAGGATGCTGTGGTGAATCTAATAGAATATGTTGCACACTGAATTTCATTCTCATAATAGTGTAGTTGTTATATTTATGAAATAATTGCAAATATATCAATTCTGATTTTGAACAAGCATTCTCTCATTCCAGATTCTGACACTAGTTTATGGGCTAATTTGCTAGTAATCCTTGCAATCATAATATCATCCTTTCCATACTACCATGACTATTTCAAGGATGCAGGCCTAAAAAATACAGAATTTACGTTTTTGTGATTCTTTCTAGTTTTATAACATCTTCATGAATATTGGCCAAGTTTATTTTGATGAAGCAGTGATTTTGTGATTGTTTTAGATAACCATAGTGGTCAATAGCTTTGCTCCTCTTGAACATCCTTATTTGTCAACTTTTAAAAAGGAAGTTGCTCAATCTCCAGAAATTTGTTCTAGGTTAACTTGATTAGATTATGTAGTTTTTATGTCTGTACAAGCTCCACATTTCCCTCGTGTTTCTACTGAAGAGATGATAATTTTATTTTCTAAAAGTCACTTACATTTCTGACCCTGTTATCTATATGAGAGAAGAATGTGTTAGATAAAGAAAAAAATCAACTGTTGAACTTTTCCTGTTACTGGTGGGGAAGAGTGTATTTCAAATGATCGTATACCTTTTTATCCTTTCAATTACCATGCACCTATTGCAGTGACTTGCTACTGAGAGATTATTTGCTTTCACCTGTTCGACTTCAATTTCTTCATGATTGTCTGTCTAGGTGGTCCTTGAAGGTCAGTGGCAAGAAGGGTATATAGCAATGGCAGCAATTGGTGCAACAAATATTGGTTCAATTGAGGTCCACTGCTGTCTTTCTTGCTTAACATCATTTATTACTCCCTCTGTCCAGAATTGAATGTCCTATTTTGACATACACATTTTAATAAAAATTTATCCACTTTTGTGTATTTCTTTCAAGAGTAAATTAACATCTGGTTGAGCACTGGGAAATGATATGGACAATATATTCTATTTTAGATCTAGATGTGACTGAAACTCATCTAGTTACCTTTTGGCATCTTCTACAAAAAGTTGTGTTTAATGTTCAAAATCTGGAATTTTTGACTGAAATAACTACAGTGTCATTTTTTTTTGTTAATAATCATTTTACATCTCATCCAATTGCATGAGCTCAAGAAGAAAAGGCGAATGTTATACCATTACAAGGAATTCAAAGAAAAACAACATTTATTAGGCTTGTAGCATGTTGGACTTGTCCGTTTTCATATTTTTGCTGTATGTACTGTGTACAAAATGCTAATGGCACACTGAGCTTGGTATTTTCACGAATTTCTTTTGTTTCGCAGCTTTTCATTGAACCAGAACTACATACAAATCTTCCCGTAAAGAAGTTCTTGCATTCAGAGCCTCCTGAAGTTAGGGTCTACAAACCTGAAGACACTGGTTTGATGCTTAAAAAGGGGAAGGAGGTAAAGGCACCCATATGATCTCTTATTAAAGTTACACATTCATTCTATTTTTTGAGAAAATATTTGTATCAAATTTAGATTTGGGTAATTATTTTGTTGCATCCTTCTGTTCTAAAAGGCAAGAACAGTAATGTAGTATATGAGCTCTCTTGGCAAGAAATTTTTGCACCTTGTCAGATAAAATGTTGATTAAGTGTATGGATGCTCACATGTTATCCTGTTCTTTTCATATCCTATATGTTATCTATTCGAGTCCTACAATGAAGGCATTACTAGCATTTGATCTTATCTACATTTAACCTTGCAGGTTGCAGCTTTCAACATGGGATCAACTGTGGTTCTGGTGTTCCAGGCTCCACCATCACAGTCAACTGTAAATAAGGTTTCATCGTCTGAATTCAAGTTTTCTGTTCGGAGAGGTGACCAAATCCGTATGGGTGAACCACTGGGGAGATGGCATGATGTGAACTGACAGATACTCCTCATTGTGACCCTAAACGTTCCTCAAGATCACCTTGTGCCAGCAAAATCTATTTTGAGCAGAAAATGCTGGGAATTGACACATTCTTGGGGAAATCATTTTTTTGTATCATGTTAATATGTGGGAATAGATCATGATATAGCATATTCAAGGAAAATTGACAATCTCTTCTCATCTTCTTTCTAATGGGAATTAGCTTCCAACGAAATTTTCTCCGCTTCTCTGTTATTACTTATTGAAGTTTTGGTACAAAAGCTTTTCATTGGTTGTCTAGCATCTTGCACAAGAGGTTCCGGTCCTGTTACCACATTTAAGATTGTTTAAAAACTTAAAATGGCATTCTTCACCACCAGTCCCTCGACCAAAATTAAATACTTTCATGTAACTTTTTGAGTTTAAAGTTTTATTATTAATTAATGATATTTAAAAGTAACAAAGTTAAACTTATTTTTTTAAATTTGGCAAGGTCAAAATTTGATTTTGTGCAAAGTCAGGTACATCCTAGACTTACATAGGAGGATAGAATATAAACATGGATAACCAACAAAATGCTTGCCTAAGGTTAGAAAAGCCAGGAAAAATGTGTGATCTATGACATCCAGTTTCCTTCGACGACATGAAAAGAAGACCCCTATTTGCATCAAAACAAGGATCAACAACCCTTCAAAGGAACCTAAATAACTTAAGCAATTAATACCACACAATAAGTTGCAGAAGAAAATTCCAGTAAAATGCATGGTATGATTGCTTGAAAGCTAATTTTTGTAAGAGGCTAAGAGCCTAGACCGAACTGCTAGCAAGATTGAGGTAAGCTCAAGCTGCATAAGTTTCAAGTTTGCAATAATAGAGACAAGGTATCACATTTATATGAAGAAAAAGAAACTTTTTCTTTCTTTAAATATATGTACAAAACTGGTCATCTCTGCAGTTTGCACTATTATCTCTCCATATCAGTTGGTTAAAACAGAAATATTTCCGTCAAGGGAAGGTCAGATTTTGCCTTTTTTTTCCTCTCTCACAGGAATTCTTGTCTGCAGGGACAAGACTAGACTATCTTAGACATGAACGAATAACAAATCTCTTCCACATCAACCTAAGAAAAAATCTAATGAAACTGTAAAATTCTACACCAATGACTTGTATATTTCTATCCAGAACGAGCCAAGATTAGATGAAGTCCCTGCACACAGAATAAAGCATCAATTTATAGGCCTATAATCAGGTTATTGACAGCTAACAGGAAATTAGAGAGAACAAATGGTTTACCAGACGCCATTCAAGACAATTCAGGTAAAGTTCAATTAATAATCTTCCATTAATTGTAAATAAGAGCATCAAAACCCATGAAAGAAGTCGTTCGCAAATGACAGCATGCCCTTTCCAGCAACATGACAATGATCAGTGAGAAATCATTCTATGCATAAATGAAGTTTTCATCAAGTAAATGTGGCTACTAAAGCACCACGATTCCAGAATGAGTTAATGGATGAAAACAAAACCTATCACTTGAAAGTAACATTATAAACTTTTGAACAGAAACGTATCAACCCATTTTGGATAAACTAAAAAACTTCTCTTCTCTCCCCATCCCCCACCCCAAATGCAAAGAAACAAAAAGAAACTGTTCCTCTTTTGCAATTTTTGTCTTTTTATTTTTCTATAGTGGCAAGAAGAGAGGGAGTTAAAACATTCAATTGCTCAATTGGTACTTCCTGAGTTCTAAAATGCATGGCTTCGTGATTACGAAATTCAAAATGCTATATCCTTTAACTCTCTGCATGCAAATCCAAGGGCAAAAAATTTGTGCAAGAAGATTTGACAAATGACAATAAGAATTAAGATCTAAGAGTAGAAAAAAGGGTAAAAGATGCTGAGTTTGAAAAGAAAAACAATATCAACTTTCGAAGATCCAAAGACTATACACTTATGAAGTAATCAAGGAGCAAAGACAAAATAAGGTAAACACGTCCTTCGTGAGGGATCCAAACTCTTAGGTAAAAGAAACATAGAACCAAATATTTCAATTGCAAATATCAAAGTCTTATATACAAGAGCCAAGTCATGTTCTTTTCTAACATTATCTGCTAATAAGGTTATCATTACAGAATATGTTATACAGTTCTGGAGTCACTTAACAGTGAAATCATATTTGATAGCACAAGATTTTCTGAACTCATATATGGACTCTATAATCTAGAGACCTTAACACATCTACTTTCATTTGAAAACGTTTCATTGACTCTAACCATTAAGTAGGAAGGTGAATAAAGACATTTTATCAGCACGCCTTCCCAAGGGGATAATTATTTATCTAAATGGAGGTGAAAAATCATTCTGAAACAGGTTCTGACAATTTACTTACCTCAAGGTCGAGACTAATAGTTAACATGGAAATTTTCAATTATACAAAATCAAGCGATGTTTTATTACAGGGAAATTGGTGAGCTAGTATAGCTTCCGTTGGGAGCTAAAATATTGCAATTCTGTCTGTCAGTTGTACTTCCAAGAATGAGATGAGTATCACTTGGTCTACTTCTCCCTCATCACCACCGTGAAACCACAGGAAAAGTCAAAATCGGGATTAAAAGAACATTTATGCCGTATCACAAATGGGGAAAAACATGTATATAGTACTGGAAGCATTCATCATTTAGGGAATACAAATAAGGCGCTCACGACAAAAGTCATCACCATGTAGACAAGACAGCTTCTTAATGGATAGATATCATAACAGAAAATCGATACTGAAAAATAACTATGAAAATATAACACAAGCTGAAAGAAAGATGATGTTAGAAATTTTCTGATACCATCCAGAACCAAAAAGATTCCGACCAATTAAGAAACCAAGCTGCAGACAGCAGCCCATAAACATTAATATCACTTCAAACAAAACAGAACAAAAATAGTCCCAGAATAACCAACAAGCATGCTCCTTTTGGAAATCAAATCCAAGTACAAGGCATTCCAATATTCTTGTATTCAGAGTATGATCACATTTACAAGGACATGTAGATCTATTACTATTCTTGTCTTCCTCCTCTCCCCTTCTTTTGCCTCATTCAAAACTGAACCAATAATTGAACACCTAATGTCGCGCCTCTAAAATGCACCTATATCAAAACTTTGTTCCTGTAAACATCACATTGAAACCCACATTTAAAACTCAATACAAATTCAAATTAATTCACTAGACTAGACACTAAATCCATAATAACAATAATAGTAATATAACCAATTTTAACTAATGTAGGCTTTCTTAGGCAAAATTTGATTCGCACGTGGGAAAAGGGAAAAGGAAGAAAAAATGCGAACATCAAGGGAAGCACACCTACGTCTGTTTAGAATAAGAGGACGAAGATGGAACACGCTTGTTACGGAACATCATGAAGCCGACTGGCAATACAACTCCGACCATCATGACGACGGCTCCGATGATGTATCGTAGTGGGCTGGGTGGCTCCACTTCGACCAGTGTCTTGAACTGCACAGCCAACCCTCATTAACAAATCGTTCCCATAATTCACATATGTGAATACATAATAAATAAACCGACTTCAATTTAGCCAATGATCTGCTGATCTGGATAAAGACGAAGACTTACAGGCATAGTTGATGGCCCAGATGGTGAAGAACAGTTTGTGAGAGCAGATTAATCCTAAATAAAGGGAAAAAATCAATGGGATTTTGATCTTTCAGAAAGGGGAGAAGAATTGAAGTGATCGAAGAAACAAAGGAAGAAATGGATCTGGGATTTTGAAGTGAAAATCCGTGGGTAGAATGCTTTGCTTTAGTTGGAATTTAACAATTTAGTACTTCATATTCTTTTAGTCTTGAAAAGTTTTCAATTTCAATTTCATACAAAAATATATGTAGCATTCCTTAATAGAAAATTTAAAACAATTTTTTTTTTATTGTTGACTATTATGTACTAAATCTCCTCCAAAAATTTGTTTTTATTTTAATTAGAAACTGTATTTGACAAATATTTATCAGTGATGATGAGTTAAAAATCTTCTGGCTCACCTTATCAAATATAAAAAGTTTCAATATATTTAAAAAATAATTTAAGTATTAATTTGATCACCAAACTTTTATTTTTTTTTTTTAATTTAATCGTTAAACTTTTAATTAAGTCAATTTAACTATTCTATTTTATGAGAATGATCAATTTAACCATTGAACTTCTAATTGAGTCAATTTAATCATTTTACTTTACGAAAATGATCAATTTGAACCCTGCGCTTCTAATTAAATCTAATGTGTCATTATTTTTTTATATTTTATTTTCTTTTATTTTTTTCATATCATTTAATTAGAAATTCAATGATCAAATTGATTATTCTAACAAAGTAAAATAATTAAATTAACTCAATTAAAAGTTTAATGATTAAATTAAAAAAAAAAAAGTAAAAATTTAATAATCAAATTAATACTTAAACCTTTAACAAAATATGATATTAAAATTGCAGAGATTGAAGGAATTAAAAAGAAAGAAGAAGAAGGAGAAAAAAAACAAGGCTCTACATGTGGACGTAGATCAAACGAATAAAAAAGAAAGAAAGAACAAAAGCTCCATATGTGGACCAAAATAATCATTCCCAAAGGCCAAAACTACAGATGGGGAAAGCCAAAAACTTCATGTAAAAAGGACTTGCAACTTAATCCTTGCGACAGGTGGCTTTGGCTGGTAACTTGAATAGCCAGCTCCACCACTACCTAAACCGATACAGCGGGCTTTGTGGTGGCCGAATCATTTCCTGAGAGAGAAGAAGGCAACCGGAGGAGGACATGAACCTCCTTAGAAGATCACTGTTGTCAAGCTTTCCTCTACAACTTCTGGGATTTTCAAAAAGGTCTTTCAAATCTGTAAGATTGACAGGAGACTTACTGAATGACTCCACTTCTCCCTCTCTCATCCATGGCATTCACGTCTTCCATTGCCCGGTAAGCGATAATGAACTATATTATTGGGAATGTGTGTTTTTGTTTTTCGATCTAAAAATTTTATTTTTATTCTCGGTTAATTTACTTTCTTTTTGGCGTTTGTTGGAATTCCAGGATGAAGTGGGCATAGTTGCAAAATTATCAGAATGTATTGCTTCAAGAGGAGGAAACATTCTTAATGCTGATGTTTTCGTGCCTGAGAAGAAGAATGTATTTTACTCAAGAAGGTGGTTATGTGCTCTGTTTTTCTCATTTTCATTTATTTATGAGATATATTTTTATGTGCCAAATTGGTTATTACTTATCTTTTAGTTTTTGAATCTCCAACCGAGTTCAATTATATTCTTAACATCTAAGTTCTTTTGTGGGATGTGGTTTTTTCCATGAAAAAAGTTTACATTGGATATTGGTTTCACTTGTGGACCTGGGCTTAGTGATTCTATGACTTGATTCTACTAGAGATGCAGTTTGTAGCTTACATGTACGAACTAATGAAAATTATACAGATGCATCAATTATCGAACTGGATTGGAGAGTTCTTCGTGGGTTGCTGCAGTTGTATTGTTTAACTAAAATAACATGTTTTCATGGTTGACAACAATTCATATGTTTCCAGTACCTTAAAATGTGAAAGGTCTTCTGAGATATCTGGTATATTATTGCCTATCTACTGTATTAAAAGGAATTTAATTTAAAGGGAGTTAAAAGTGCTTGCATTTTGTGAATTTTAAATCATTAACTATTGGTTTATTTGCACTTGCTTTTGAGATTCCAGTAATAAAGCAATGCTGTTTTCTGAGAGATCTAACAGGGAAAAGATCGCAAAAAGATGATTACTTTTCTTACACTTACAGACTGATGATGAGACGTAATTAAGGCATCCAATGTCCTATTTCTTCATTTCAAATTTGAATTACAGAATGTAAAAATGCTAAAGTTAATGACAAAATAGTAACAAGTAGATGTATGAAGATGTAGGATTTGTTTTTCCTTCCCATCAGATTGGAATACTCGAATTTAGTATTTGTCCTAATCATGTAACCTTGACCTTAAAGAAAAAAGATTGAGGATTTTTAAGTCATCAGAAAATTAGAGAAAGCTTGTACATAGGAATGTAAGGGCCTGAGGATGCATGTGTCAAGAAGTTTTCTTTGCATTGAGTAACTAAAGACAAGTATAGTTGCTGCATGCATGTTAGAAAGATGTAAATTGTCCTAGTGTAATATATTTCCACGTATGAAGCAAAAGAAATTTCTCCTATTCTAGTCATAAGTTATTATGGTCACATTCTACTTCTACATGCATAATAATCAGCTGTACTGGCATGACTCTGTTGGGAGTTCTAGCCTAGTCTATTAGTTATTTCAGCATTTCAGAAATTTAGATGTAATAAAACTTGATATTCTTCAAAATATGTAATACAGACCCCACTGCAATTTACAGTGAATTTGTCTTCGATCCTGCTAAATGGCCCCGAGCACAGATGGATGAGGACTTTTTGAAGATGTCAAAGATGTTCAATGCTATGAGGTCTGTAGTCCGTGTCCCTAGCATTGACCCCAAATACAAGATAGCTGTATTTGCTTCAAAGCAGGTCTAATCCCTTCAAAAGTTTCCTTAAAACAGAATGATGCAAAGCAATCAGGAATTAGTTTACAATTGTCTGTTCATTTAACAATTGCAGGACCATTGCCTTGTTGATTTGTTACATCATTGGCAAGATGGTAGACTTCCTGTTCACATAACTTCAGTAATAAGGTAAATCTTACGGAATCCTACTGCACCTTTTTGGCTTTCTGATACAATGATGTTTCACATTTAGTGCTTTGTTTTATCAGCAACCATGATAGAAGTCAGAACACACATGTGATGCGATTTCTGGAGAGGCACAGTATACCTTATTATTGCATCCACGCAAATAAGAAAGATGACAGTGAAAAGGAAATTCTGAAGATGGTCCAGGATACTGATTTTCTAGTACTTGCTAGGTACATGCAGGTACTCAAATTTTGAGATGACCTCCATATAGTTAATGCCATGATTTGCACCATTATAGTTTTCACTCTAATGGTCTCAGTCTAGCGGATTCAAAGGGGGAAAAAGCATGTTTCCTTCTGTGGTCCCTCAGATACCTATGGGATAAAATCTTCAACTTCCAAAACTGTTTACTGTTTCTTCATCTAATGTTACCATTTGTTCATTCTGCTTCATCCTCATTAGATTGACTGTGTATAGCTTGTGTCTATTTTTCTTTTATCCTCATGTGCTTCAACTTTGCAAATGCACCATAATTAGACATTTCAATTAATTTCTGCAGATTCTCTCTGAGAAATTTTTGCAAGCCTATGGAAAGGATATAATTAACATTCACCATGGGCTCTTGCCATCGTTCAAAGGAGGGCATCCTGCTAGGCAGGTGTACTTTTTCTCCGTGAAAGACTGGTCTGCTTCCTTGATGCTTTTATGATGTGAGTTTAAATCTTCAATTGTGAAATTTAGGCATTTGATGCTGGTGTGAAGTTGATTGGAGCAACAAGTCACTTTGTCAATGAAGAACTTGATGCTGGGCCAATCATTGAACAAATGGTATGTGTTTTAATGTCTGTGGTCCTGGTTTTGCTTTTAGGCCCCTTTTTTCCATGTGTTTTTGTTTCTACCTTCGCATGCCCTGAAGTTTCAGTTTACTGAAAGTTGTTGGTCCATTCTCCAAAAATTGTGAAACAACTATACTGTTTCTTGACTGCATTTTTCATATTTAGAAAGTTCATCCTCTAGGATCTTTGTATATTTAACCATGGTTACTGGAAGATGACATTAATGATGATGTGGATTGTGTTGGAAAAGATCTCCTTTGTAACATATGAGCCCCTTAATCGTCTTTGCTACAGATAGACTTTTGTTGTTGATTCCATTCTTATCAACGAGGTTTAGATACTCTCTGTTTTGCTAATCTAAAAATATGCTTCAAGTATTCCCTCCAGTCTGAAATTCTTGTCAAAAACTTCTATTTATGTTGTCTCATTTCACTTTTCAGTGTCATAAACTAATAGGGTAACTATGTGGTTTCCTATTTTACGCATGTATTAAACTTTGAAACTTAAATATATTTTCCTTTCCAACTAATCATTAATTAGTTAATGAGAGAGAAAAATCACAGTTACCTAGTAGTTTTGCCTTTCCAACTAACTATCAATGTATTGCTAATTCTTATGCATAAGAATACTGTAGTCATCTTACCTTATGTTTTTTAATTTTGATGATTTCTAAGTTCTCATGTCATGTCCTAAATTGATAAGCAAATTAGACCAGACGGAGTCATGTATTAAGGGAGAGGAGAGGTGTTTTGCTTTCGTTCTCTTTTTGCTTTTATGTTATTATTTGCTCCAAACTATTGTCCGCCTGCTGAAAGTTTAGGTGGTAGCTCTGGATACCACAAGGGAAGCATTTGGAAGTCAAGCATCAAAAGTCTGGGACCATAAGCATAATAGAATGGAGGAATTAGGATTTCTGCCAGTCATTTCAGAGGTTCGCTTGACTTCAAGATGTTCTTTTTCCTCTTTGCTGCCCGAAAGGTTAATAATAGAGCTTGGACTTCGGTGCTTGATCTTGTCGGTGTGGTATCAAACTCTTGAATCCCCATGCCCCGTCACCCTTATCTTTAGACCTTAGCTGATTACGCTTAGGATGATAGCATTAACAAATTCTTTGGATACCCTACGGGATGTAACAGCAAGAGTGACTTTCTTCTCGGATTTTCTTGAAGAAAGTCACTCGATAAGGAAAAACAAGCTACGGGACCAGGTTGATAGATAAAATATGAGTTCTGAGCCCTGTAGCTAAAAACCCTACGCCCTGTAGCTAATGTTTCCTATACTCTAATATATCTGCCTCTAATCCGCCTCTTGGTATTGAATTAGTTCTTGAGGTCGCCCAATTTCACCAGTATGGAGTCACCTTCTTCACTTGCACTCCTACTTCCTCTGGGCTGACATGTAACCCTCAGGGGAATACGACCACTGGCGTATTCCAGGCAACTGTTATTAGGGAGCCTCAGCTTTTAATTCCTTTCTCCCGTTTGCAGTCAATCACAGCCATCTCGTCTGTTTCCTTAGTAAAGCGAAAAGTACCCTTTATTACCGCAAAAGGAATGATAACTGTTAGAGATTTATTTGTAGTAAAATTCATAATAGAAAATCTAGGAGAGGATTAGGGAAAGTGGAAACAGGAGTGGACAAGTGTTATCCTTTTTTAACTTATTTTAGTTATTTATTTCCAGGGTAGTTATCACCACGTTAGATAGTTGTCACCACGTTCTGACATTATGCCTTAATTAACTGCATTGTAAGCCTTACAAAAGGCAAAGTTGAATTCAATGAAAAGGTAAGAGAAAAATCATCTGCAAAGTGCAGACTAAGGAGGTTTTAGGGCTCTCTCATATAGAACCCTTCTTGTTTTCAGTTTATCTCCAAAATAGGATCAGCAAAGAAAGGTAGGAACCACAATAAACCCTCAATTTCAGAGGGAGTATATTCAGACAATGGGCCTGTGACGAGATCCTGGAGCCAGTTTGCTAACAATAACATTCTTTTTGAGTTTTAATATAGTATCTCTTAGTATATTTCCTTACGCTCTAATGCTCTATGCAGCTATGAGTTCATGCATTAGGAGTCTGGTGTGCATAAAGTATAAGGATCTGCACTATTATCAATTTATTTGTATCTACTTTGTCATAGCATTGAGCGTACTTTCCAGATTTGTCATTCTTCTAGTTTTTTATGGATGAGATATCTGTCATCTCTTTTAGAGTTTGATTCATTTGTGCTTTGGCTTTGTAAATTGAAAACAGGGAAGGTAATCTCCATTGATTCTCGTTGAATAATATAAGAATCAAGTCTAGCTCATTCCTGGTGCTTTGGAAATCAAGTTGAACTTGAGTTTGTGGTCAAGAAGGATTACTTGTAGTGCTCAAATTGCATTTGAACTTAGCAGATTGTGCTAGTTTTTAATGGATAAGAATGCCTTTTCTCTTCATAGTTGGGCTTAATTTGATGGCACTTGTCCTGTAGCGATGTAAAAGGAAAAACAAGGATCTTCATTAGGTCAAGTTGACTAAAATAATCCAGTCAAGCTTATGCATAACTTGTGCAATCCAGTTTGAGTTGATTGAGGTCAATCAGAGATATTTATCAAGCTTAGTCTTACTTTATAGTTTTGAGTCTATATACTAGGTTCTCAACTTGACTGGTGACACTATCAGAAATTCTGAGCTTGTCCAAAAAGTCCAACCTATCAATCATCTGAATCTGCTGGGACAGTAGGAGTTGGCAGTGAACCAATCTAGAAAGAAAGAAAGAAAGTGGCGTCCTCCTTTCAGGGAGCTCGAAGTTCTTATCTTTTTTTTTTCCATTGAATTATATGATGCTGATTCTCCGTAGATTGTTACGAATTTGCATGGTGGTTTCAAAAGCATACTCTGCATATAGGGTAAAAGAAGTCATTTTCTTCAGGTGGCATGATTGAAGCATTTACATTCCCCTGCCCTTGTAATATTAATGGTCCACCTAAGCCTCATATCAATGGTCCGCTGATTAGTAGACTCACTCTTCTTGTTCTCTGCTTTATGGTTAAAGAAGATTCGAAAATTTTTATCTATTGCACTCCTGGTGAGAGATATTTTCAAGTGGACTAGCCAAAATCCCATTTCCTGGACCTCAACCCACCACTCGCCCTTTCTCTCCAACAAGAGAAAAAACTGATACTGAGCAATTGAGAATGTGATCGACTGGACAGTGAGATTGTGAAAGTCCTCGCAAGATCTGACATTTATTGCTGTATCTCATAGAACTTTTATAATCATCTTAGGAATTACAAACAAAAATATTTAGCTACTGGTAAAGAAAGGATGGGAAGAGAAACAAAGATTAAGGATTTTATATAACTCATTATGCTTCAAAAAAGTTTTGAGCTGCATTTGTCATGGAAGTGGAGTTCTGAGCCTGTCATCAATATTTCACGGTCTCTCTTCATATTCGCAAACTAGTCCTACATGTTAACTTTTTCCAAAGAATGAAGTACATGACTTTTAATATTGTATATTTTATTATGCTAAAAGTCGATTTTCCATTTTTCTTCAGGTTGAAAGAGTTTCTCACCGAGATAATTTAGAGAGCTTCATACAGAAATCACAGGACCTTGAGAAACAATGCCTTGTAAAAGCAATAAAATCATACTGTGAGCTGCGCGTGTTACCTTACGTCGAGAACAGGACCGTTGTATTTTGAGGGCAAAGGCAAATTGATAGTCGAAGATTATATCAGTGCCCTTGTTGTACGTGCTCCCCCTTCTCTCTCTCTGTTAACAGATTGGAATATAGATATTACACTAATAAAGTTCTCAATGAACTGAAGGCTAACCTGAAACTCTTTACCTCATACCACACTGATCTCAACCAAAAAAGATTGAGGCTTCTGTGGCGTCTCTCTCAAGAGTCAATACGGACATAAAGAGAAACATCGCAAAGCAAAATGTTAAAAGTGCTTATGCGCTTTAATTCTTTTCTTTTAACGGTTGTAATGTTCTGCTGAATGCTTATTACTTATTCATTGTTTGATATATTATGAAACTGCCTGTAGGCACTCCCAATATTGGCTTATTTGTATTTTCTTATATTATTATTTATTCTGGTAGATTTTCAATTAATGTGACTTTCTACTGGGGATTCATATTTTAGCTTATTAGACTGAAGTCCTGTAAGATATGGATTAGAATTAATGGATCTTTGTCCTTGTCATAAGAATTTGAAGCAGATGTTACTCTCCTGGAATTAGACATTTAAATCTGGTTAGCTTGGTTGATGCAAAAGTAATTCAACACATATCATAGAAAACTTCAAAACCTTTTAACCTGATTCCCAACAAAATCCAAAGCAATAGACACAAATATTCTGGGTTCATCTTCTCTTATGTAGTACTATCAAGTATCAACAGATGAAAGGCAACTTTATACAAAAAAGGACTACTGCCCAAAAGAAGAGCTGTAAGTCCAGATTATAACTGTTAAACCCTTTGTTCAGTGTCAGCTCTTATCTTTATGTTGAATACAGCAGGTTTTCTAATCTATCAACGAGGAACCAAAGGAAATTATACCCTGAAGAAGAAAAGAAATGATCAGATGCTCTTATTAATGCTTAACATTCTTATAGAGTTCTCAGCATCTTCCATGCAAGTCGATCTATATAATAGATGTTGAATTCCATCTACCCATTTCTGCTTATGAATTTTGTTCTTGCACTTGAATTCAAGAAGTCCCTGTGCAGTTCTTACTCCAAAATAGACTTCAACATTTTCCCTTCCTTTCTGGAATGGCCATGTTGATGTCTCGTCACATACTTCGTACACAACACCTGGAATAGATTGGAACAAGTTAGTGAAGTTACACACTGGCAGAGTGAAGGAGGCATTGTGCTTTTGAAATCCATTCAAAATTTCAGGAATTTGAATATGGGATCTTACATTTGTTCTTTTTGGAGAAGGCTCCTCCAACATGTTTGCTTTTCAGTTTGATTATGACCTGCCATCAGATCTTGTATAAGTTAACAGTGCAAGATTTTGCAGACAAGATCACATAAATCAACAGGGTTCTTCATGTTAGTTCTTTGGGGAGTGGGGGGTTTACCTGGGATTTCTTGTTGATATAGACAGACACATGTTTCCACCTCAGCAGACCTAAGAAATTGAGACAAATGAAGTTCAGAAATTGTTGCTATTATTGAACAGAAATGAACTAAAGAACAATTAATTACCTTTTCTTGTGTGTTGCAGCAAATCACCGATGCAGGGAACAGCCTCCTCTTCTACTGATTCTCTTGGAAAAGCAGCAAAAGAATGAGCTTCTGCAGTACTCTTGTCAAAAGGAGTTATGGCTGCATTTCTCTTAGGTTCTTTAGGTAATCTGGATCTCAGTGCTGCTTCTCCACGCAAAGCTTTTCAAACGGTTGAACAAAATTGTTCAATAAAGAATCCCTTTTTCCTTGTAAAAATTCAATCTTGACAAGAATCCAAGAAGAAAAAAAATACAGAGATTCCTTTCTTGAAAGCCGAAATATAGCAGTACCTGTGGCAGCTGCAGCCGTGAGAGTGACAAGATCGCTTGCACTCCGGACGTCCACACTTGATCTAACAATGGAGGCCACACGGTCGTGATCCGCTCCGGCCGATTCTGCCAATTCAATACAATGAGATGCCAAGAGCTCTGTAGCTGAGGCCAAAGCTGTGCTAATTTTAGTGCCTGGAGAATTTCTATTCTCTGCTGCAGCAACAGCAGCCAATGCTGCAGCTAGTCCAGCAACAGATAATGCAGAATGCATATGAGCACTTTCCATTCTGGCCTTGTCTTTCTTCTTCACTGTACTGTGACTGAAATCCTTGTGCTGAAACCACCTTCCAATCGCCCCTGTTCTTCTTCCATGTTGCAGATTCATCACCTTCCCTGTCTACCAACCAAAACCCACAAAATTCATTTAAACAATTGACCACAACCCACAAAAGGTTACCTTTTGATTGTCAAACTTACAAAAGAATAAAGCAAAGAAACTTACAAAGTGATTAGGAATGACCATTTCAGGAATGGGATTAAGTTTCTTGTCCAATGAGCAATCTTTTTCGTTCTGGGCAAGAGCTTTGGATATCTCAGTAGCAGAAAGACTCCAAGATCTGGACAAGAACTCCATTGGCTCCTTTGGAGTCTCTGGTTGAGGGACTGAAGGAATTGTCATGAGCTCCCCTGTTAACTCTTCATCTTCTTCCACATTCCGAAGCCAATTTGATCCATTTTTCTTCCACCCCAGAAATCTCCCACGACCTTCCATTTCCAACCCTGTTAAAGAAACTCAACTTTACACAGACAATTCTAGAAGAAACACAAGAAAACCACCTCAGAATGTGCTCATATTTATATAGCAGAGACAGGGAAGCAACAGAGGGAAAGGGCAAATTTGGCAACACACACACTTATACGAAGTCTCGTGCTTGGGAACCGCCCCAGGGTTTCAGGTAGATATGGTCTCAAGACAGAAAGAAGAATAGAATATTCAAACTCGTACCAGAGGAGAGGCTCCATAAAAAGAGGAAAAAATGTATGTTAAATTCGTAGGAGGAACGCCACGGTGGACCAAGATTCACGACATACAATATCGAGAAAACGTTAATTAAATTGGTTTAAACAAAGATTACTAGTACTAAACAAACGTTAATTTGACCAAACATGAGAAAACAATGTTCCCATAAAATGAGGAATGTGTTTCTGAGAACCCATGCAGTTTTTCTTGTATATGTGTACTCTTTTTTGTCCCTAATATCACATCATTTTGTGCCCTTATTTACGTACCTATGCATAGCTCTTGTTTGTTTGTGTGTTCAAAGATTATGCATGCAAAATTTGATTTCTTTCTAGCTTGATCTCATAGTTTGGATGAAAGAATGTTCTTTCTCTAAGTCTCCATTTAATCTTCATCACTAGTAAAGTAAAATCTTGTGTTGCTTTACCCTATGAGCTAAAAGGCAAACTGATCCAGTGAGAATCTTCAGAAGATAAGCATCTCACCTCAATGATATTTGTCATTTTGGTAGATTCGTCATGACTTCTTAATCATAAGTAAAATTGTATTATTTTTAAGCAAATTTTAATATATTTTTTTTAAAAAAAAAACAAGTATAATAAAGATTCAATTAATCTTATAATTTTCATTAAATAGTAAGTGGCTTATTACTGTTTAAAAGAAATCAAGAGTTCAATTCTCTTCAATATCAAACCTTATATCGAATAAAAATTAAACTTAACATAAGGTGAATGGGAATACCAAATACTCACTCCGTGGACATTTATAATTATGAAGTAAATGGGCATTTATAAATCTTGTATTATATGTTAACATATAAAAAAAAAAAATTAATTTGTACGATGTGAAAATAATTATGATAAAAAAAAAAAAAAGAATGGAGAAGTGAAATCTAATTGAGAAAGTACAAGTTAAAAGCGTCCGTGGTCGGCAGTAGATTAAAGCAAATTTAAATTAAATTAAACAAATAAGGTGTGAAGACTAAGGAAGACTTTAGAAATACTATTAAATTATTAATTATTATAGAGAGAAGCTGTCACGTCCACATCACAATTCCCGGTTTAAAAATAAAATTAAAAAAAAATGCAAAGCAAACCCCCCACGTGAGGCATCGCATCTGGACTGGATGAATTTACATCAATTTGATTGTCTTTTTATGGCTTTAACTTCAGGATTCCCCCGTGGATCAAAATCATTCTAAAGCTATTGTACAATTATGTATTTAAAAGTGGAATTCAGGTCAAGATTATATATTATTTCAATTGAAATTGATTCATTTTATAAGAACCTAGACTCGTGTTAATAGATTGATCGGTTTCTTAATTCTTTTTTAAGTGGTGGAAAAAAATAAAACAAAAAAAAAAGAAAGAAAGAAAAATCCCTTCTTCTAAAATTGCAAACGTCTATTTCTATTAAATCATTTGAAATTGGATGCTTACCTTCTTCAAATGCTCCTAAAATTCAATTAGGTCTCTAATTATATTTAATTTTTAAAAATGATTTATATCTTATGACAAGAAAAAAAAACTTTTAATTCTTAATGAAAAAAAAAAAAAAAGAAAGAGTAAGCTAACTATATAGGCTGATTAAAAATGAAATCAAAGTTTCATAACAATTGTGGTTATCAAATAATTTCAATTGTACCATTCCTGTTTTTTCTCAAAAAAAATAAAACACATGATATAATTTGTTATTCAATTATAATAATTTAGGGTTGTTACTAATAAAACCACGTAATCAAAAGAGAAATATTTCCAACATTGGAGGCCATAGAGATTAGTTGACTAAAGTACTAAAGTGAACTAGGGCATCGGATGTCCTGTTATATAATCGTGTGTCATTCTATTGCACGAATAAAATATTAATAAAAATCTTAAATGTAATTTTTAATGGTTTTTTTTTTATGTTATATACTAAAT
>JAOXNR010000031.1:11025393-11042288 GCA_028571225.1 Parsonsia alboflavescens | reverse complement strand
CCTCTCAATAACTTGTAAAAAGGGATTATTTTTTGAAGGGCATACCAAGCCATTAGTGACAAATTTGAGGAGGGCACAAGCAACAATAGAACCAAGGCACTGGGCAATCCAATAGAATAAACCAGTGAGAATGGTGATGTTGCCTCCAATGGCCAACCCGAAGGTAACAGCCGGATTCAAATGGCCACCGGAGATGTTTGCCGCTATGGCAACGCCGACAAACAACGCAAATGCATGAGCCACAGCTACAGCCACCAATCCAGGTGGATCGAGGCCTGCACCCGACGTGAGTTTACCTATACCATGATCACATACAATAAAATTGTAAATCATATCTGAAATAAAATTTTAAATTCTAATAATTATATAGCTAGTTTAAAAATATAAATAAATGAAATTTACCATAAGCCATAGCAGAACCAACACCGGCAAAAACAAAGAGGAGAGTGGCGATGAACTCGGCCAAATACGACTTAAGTGATCCGATACTAAAGGAGTCACCAATGCTACCAAAGGAAATCTTCACCATTTTTCTTGCAAGAACTTAGCCAAAGCTCAAAACCCTCAGAAAAAATTCCCTCAATTTGCTGTACAAAAGCCCTTTTGAATGATCAGAGTTCAACAAAATATGCTTTATATAATAGCCAACAAAGTGATCGAACTGTGTGAATTCAAATATTATACACCGACCATGGCATATTTTAGAGTGAATTGTGAGCACTCATTGGAGCCGACCAACCGGCTCTAGTTCAAAAATAATAAACATTATGTATGCAAAGATGACTCAGTTAATTTACAAACAAAATTGATATGCAAACTAAGAAATATAGGTATAAAATGACTAGAGAAAAAATTAATTAACGGAATAGTATAAAATAAAGCTCCAGCAAAGTAATGATTAGGGCCTGATGTCATTGTCATTACTAGTGGAATTTGAAGAAAAATAAATAAATAAATATGAATATACATAGCTACCTAAACCATGTATGAGCTACAAAGGTTATAATAGTGAAGGTGAACAACTCTTTCGGAACAAAAATAAATGGTGGTGATGTTGGTGATGATGACTGGATTAGATTACAATTTGAAACTTTAATTTAATGTAATTGATTGACATTAATTGCTTTGCTAGTCCTTGAATTGTTATGATTTGAATTTTTGTTTTTTTCAAATTATTTCCTTAACCTCTTTGGCTCTAAAACTATTTTTGAGTAATCCCCCCCCTTTTTTTGTGGTAATTTAATCAAATTAATTTTTAAGAACTATAAAATAAACAAATGCACGATCAAAATATCACATACTTAGGACCATAGTGTAATTATTGTTATTATAATTGTGCATTTTAGTTGAAAAATATTTTTCATCCAATTTTTTTGTGTCAATATGAAAAATTAGAGAAGAGAAAGGAAGAAAGAAATATTCCTATAAATTTGGTGGCTTAAGATGGCCATGCTACATTTTCTTTTAGGAAAAAAAAAATTCGAGTAAACATAATACAAGTAGGATTTTTAAGACTCAATTTAATTGGTTGTTGAATAACCATGTTAGAATTAAAAATGTTTAAATAGGATGTATAATCAACCTATTTCTTCTTGTTAGCAATTGAAAAGTAGTCAAATTAATAACTCTGGTTAAAAACTAATGAGTTAGCTTGTCACAAAATTTTCTGTAAACTTGTAAGAATTACGTGATAAAAAAAAATTCTCAATTTGTCACGAATTATTACTTTGCAAGGAAGGAGAACAAGAGGGTCAAATATAGATGGATGGAGATGCGATTATGTAGTCTAATGATTTGGGATAAGGCTTGTATAACTCAAGTATGTCTCCAAAGAAGATGCTTAGAGGTGACAAGGAGATAGAGGGAAGGATGAACCATTAGGTAGGGATGAAAAAAGAGATACCTAAAATGTCCATAAGGAGAGAGAGAAAAGAGATGCTATTTTGAAAGCGGGTGAAAGCAAGAGAAATTTGATGTTTTCATTAGTGATAAATACAAATATACATGTAGAGGAGATGGGTGATCCCAATTGTTAAAAAATTTAAATATTAGATAAGTTGGTAACAAAAAACCCATTTTCAATGATGTAAAAAAATAAATTATTAAAGAATAAAAATATATAAAAGTGAAGATGTGACGTGAGTATTGTACCTTAAAGATCCCATTATTATACATTTATGCATCGGAGATATCCTAACTTGATTGGTCCATATATTTTATTGATTTTTAATTATTATTTTTTTAATATATATATTAAATTTTAAAAGATAAATGAATGATATTTGATCTCTCTTTTTTTCAACTATGTGAGATAAAGAAGTGTCACAATGTACGACGGAAGATCCTCAGCCGACTGACGATAAAAAGGTAGGAATTGCTAAATTCATTAGAGACTTAGTTTAAATTTTTTATAGAAATTTTGTTTCTTTGTTTTAGTCTGATCTATACAGGCTAGAATTTTCCCAAAAAATAACATTTAAACAGATTTCAAATCAATCCACTTATGGCAGGTTCACAACTCCAGTTGGCGATGGCCGTGGTTGTCGTTCCTTAGCAGCACGTTATTGCCTGCCAAGGCAAGAACAGTTAGGCTTGTGACAATGGATTATAGACTTCTTTTCAAGTGAAAGTTAAAATAGTGGATGCCTTTTTCACTTTTTACTGACTGATTTGCAATCAAAAGTTCAATCTATTTTTGAAAAAACTTTTAGCTTGCAATTTTGTTACAGACAAAGTGTGAGAAAAAGGAGACTCATCCATTATTGATTTCAACCACAAAAATGAGAATTACTAGTAAAAGGGGGTGACTCTGTCTGACATTGTGTTGCAGGTACTCCATATTAAATCATCTCATTCAATGCTCTCAACAACACTAAAGCGATGGAATTCAATTCTTTGCAGCTAATCTTGGTCCCATGTCTTCTTTGAGGTAACTGTTTGCTTGCCATCTATGTGTGCATATTTGCTTTTTGAAACTTCTCGATATTTTCTTTCTTTTGCAGGCATTCATTACAGTCCCATTTGTAAAATGCAATGAAATTCTTCAAGAAATGAAGAAACCCGTTTCGTACTGTCAATGGCTTTTAGCAATTTGATTCGAATCTTGAAAGCCCATTGAAATTTTATATCTTTCTTGCTCTTGCTCATTTACTAGCTCATAAAGCCAGATAGTCTCTCTCGGGAGTCATTTATATCTTTGTTTCATTCCTTCATGAGAAACAGGATGACCACATTAAAATGGTTATTTAAAAGTTCTGTTTGGGTAGGAGTACATGGATAAATAAGTTGGAGCTTTGAATGTTTTTTGTTGAGTGTCAAGGAAAAGGGAGTATAATGAAGAGTTTAATTGTAGATGAAGATGGAAGGAGAACTGCTGGGACACAGAATGGAGGGTCTCAATCGTGTGGACATGATTATGCTCAACACAGGCGTTCTAAGAGGTTCATTTCTTATCCTTTTTAGTAATTGTAATATTTTTTTTGGTATTTCCCCTAGAAAAATTTGCAATATAGGTGATCTCAAAGTGGAATAATTAAAAAAAGTTCTGGAGGTTTAGAGGAACTGAAAATGAAAATTATGAAACATTCACTTCGTTTCTATTGTTGGTGTGAGCTCTTTTCTTTCTTTTTATATAGCATTGCATATTTTTTCAAAAGAAAAGAAAAGAAAAAAAACTCAAGTGAGATTGACTCTCAATAATCACTCTATCCTGAAGAATACAGATTTTGATGTTTTTCAGTACTTCCACTTTTCTTTCTCTCATTTGAGCTAGGAGCTGAACAATTTTTCTCCTCATCCAATCCTTTGTGAGGGGTAAAGCATCTGTCAAACTCATATGAAGTGTCTTTCTTCCCAATCTCTTCCACCCCACCAAACCCCCCAGTGGTGTAATTGATCATTTTCTTTGGAGGGAACTGAAACAATAATTTCATATGTGATTATTTCCCTCTATTAGCCAGGATGAAATTTTTTATTCAGAAGAACTCTCGCAAGGGAGACGTGATACACAACAGATGCAGTTCAGATAGGGATTGCCCAGGATAAAGTTGGTAGCCCAAACAAGTTCTAAGTTTGTAATGCAGAAAAATCCCTCCCTTTCATTTCTATCTCTTCCTTCCTCTTGGCCCCAGCCCCAGCCCCAACCCCAGCCACAGCCCCAGCCTTCTGCTTTAGATTGTTGAAGGCATTAACAATTGTAACAAACTGCAGCTGAATTTTATGACACATGTATGGTGGAAGAATTATAAAGAGTAACTTAAATTTTACACATACCAAAGTGAGCTTGATTGTTTGAGCTGGGATGTAATTTCTTCATTGGTTTTTGGAAAGTCATACTTCAATGCCTTTAGTTGAATGTGCCTTCTTGTTTCAATCATTTGAGTAGATTGAAATGTGTGCTTTCACAGTGCTTCTGATAGGAACTTGAATGTTTTAAAGGAGAGGGATTCCTCTTGCACATGGAAGAATACAAACGAACCACCAGTAAGAAGAATTCTTGTCTCATTCAGTCCTTCTTTAAGCATACGATGAGAGTGGCTATAAATTTCAATTCAAGTTCCATGATCCTGATAAATGTCACTGGATCAACAGGAATTGCTGCCTTTATCAAGGAGTTGCAAGCCAAGTCCACTCCATGCATTTGGTGTTGGTGTTAATAAAGATGTTATTTCAAATCATAGAGCCTCCCTGGAAAAGGATGTAAGGATAGATTATATTTTCATATCCTCTATTTAAATCTACAACAAATTTCTGTGTATGCTCTCTCCTGGTTCTAATGATAGAGCATGAAATATCTAAATGTGTTAAGAGTTCAGGTTGCCGAAACATGGACTGTTCAACTATCTTATTCGGTATTTTTGGCCTTTTAACATAAGATGAACAAACTTGCAGATTGAACAATTACAATTGCGGTTGCAGCAAGAGAGATCTATGCGCATGGTGCTCGAGAGAGCAATGGGTAGAGCTTCCAGTACGCTCTCTCCAGGACATCGCCATTTTGCTGCTCAGGTAATTCTGAACACTGTATACAGTATATAGGATCATTAGTTATGTCTGACTTTCATTCCCTAGTGGAAACTGAATGTTGGATACCAATTTGACTGATTATAAAACATTTGTAACAGTAGCATGGTCTAGGTTTCTGCATCTATATCTCCAAGATGTAGAAACTTGCATCATTGATCTTTTGCATACTAAAATATTAATTACAGGTTTATCTAGTTCCATGATTCGTCAGATACTTGTTATTATAACTGGCACATTAAAAATTTCAGAAACTATCAATTTTAGCTACAATAATCTTTACTAGTTAGCCATATTATATGACGAGAAAAGAATCTCTATCTTTTCTCTTGTGCTTTTGCAATTTCCTGATTTAGAGGAAAAGAGTACTCTTGAGTTCCATGAGAAATTTTTCTGTGTTCTCTCTCTAGTGGGGAGTTGTGCTACTTAATAATCTTTTGTTCTCTCTCTTTCGGGTTTTTTTTTTTTTCCTTTGTGCTTACAAGAATCATCTTGTAATTTCTGTCCTCCAAAATTATTCAGTCAATTAAAGAAAATACACATGAATGACGTTTCCATAGCAGCTACAGTTTAAGATCTTGTTTTCTTAGAGCTAATAGTTTTTGTTCTATTATTGCATTTAGATGGTTTGGAGTTAACATTTGTAATGTTCTAGGTGTTTTTATAATTCTGGTACTTCAAAATGTTCCAGAATTTATAAATGTGTGAGTTCTTGGAGATCAATAGTGGTTATTAACCATTTATGTGACTTATGCTTTTCTATTAGCCAAATATTATAAGGTTAGGAAAAGTTATTCCAGTGAGAGCAAGACTAGTTTCAAGTTAGTATTGAGGTTATACGTGCCAATCTTTGCCTTCAGTATGTCAATAGCGAGCAATTGGTGGCCATTGCATTTTTTAACTTGATAAATGATGCACCCACAAAGATACCTCCAAATTTCAATCTCAAAAGTGCAATAGCTGAAACTTCTCTTACAATTGAATTCCAAAAGCAGAACTAAAAATCAAGTGGAAGTATAAACATCTGATTACTTTATTTAGTTTTTGGGAATGTCATGGTTTTGGAACTGTGCACCTGAGCAAATAGTACATCAATTTACTATTACTCCTAGTTTGTTCATTCTAAATTCTGGCCGAGTTTTCTGCCCTTATGGAAGAATAACAAGCAATTTCCTGTTCATTTTAGGCAAAGGAGTTGGTCTCTGAGATTGAGTTACTTGAAGAGGAGGTTGCAAACCGCGAGCAGCATGTTCTTACTCTATACCGGAGCATTTTTGAACAGTGTGTTAGTAGGTCATCTTCTGAACAAAGCTCTGTGGTGGCTTCACCAGCACATGTGAAGAATGAGACAAGGAAACATCCAAGTATCATTTCAAGTGCTTTTTGTTCATCAAAGAAGTTTCCTTTACGAACTTTTCAAGCTCTTGCTTCTTTAAATGACGGTGGGAAAAGAGACTTATTGCATTACAAGACCAGACATGCGTCTCTTTTTAGTGGTAAAGCCAACATCCATTTCGAGAAAACTTATGTAGAGAATGCTAAGGTAAGCATTCCATACTCTATTAGAACTTGATTAGCCTCAAGTAGTATATGTTATTTTATGTGTCTTAATTTGAAATTGATGCAAATTCCTTCTCTTTGACTAAAAGTTGTTTATTTCTTTGAAAAACTCCTGCTCTAGAAGTTATGCCTAATTTGTTGATCTTGCCTCATTCCTTTTAAATATTTCCTTGTGAATTCTTCTCAACATCAAGAGGATAGCACTTCTAATCCTAATTACACATTTGGCATGGAGAAGCACCTGATTCTCACCTTCTGTTCAAAACTATTCAATTATGATACTTCCCTTCTTTATTATAGACTTGAACTTTTGGTCTTTTCATCCTATATTAGGCTGCCCCGCATGCTCCTTGTATGTCCCTTTTATAGTTATAAACTGTATTGACTAGGCTAGCCTACTAGCAACTAGTTGATTCTGTTATTTAAGTTTATTCTGTTTGTCTGTTCTCTTATTATCTGGTTTTACTAGCTCTTCTCCTTCACAGATCAGAATGACCTATATGATCTCCAAGTCATCGTGGTACTTTTTCTTATGTAATCTTTAATAAAAATATCTTTGGATTTGGATTCTGAAAGAATGAGCTCAATCTTGAGTTCATATTCCACTCCAAGTTAAGCATGTCCACTGTACTTTGGAAGTCTTTAAAAGATGGGATTTTAGTCTTTAATTCATTCTCTTCGGAGATGATATTCCAGAGCAAAGCAACCACTTGTATATTCAGTAGCTGAAATTTGATTTAACAATAGAATGTAATAGTACTTCACACTCTAAAATTGGTCAAAATATACTTGTAAAGAGTGTTTAAGACATGTGAATCTGTTTCCTGATAATTAAGTTTATCGTTATCTCATTATTTAAATTACAAAAGAAAATTCAGCTTAAAATCTTGATGATGGCATTTCCTTGAGTGCAGTCCTGGTTGCAATCATCTCCGCAGGTTCAAGAACAGCCAAAATTAATGGGCAAGACCTCTATGCTTCGGACTCTTAAAGATCATCTCAATCAGTGTCCAAGTAAGTTGTCAGAGGAAATGGTCAGGTGTATGGCTGCAGTTTACTGCTGGCTACGCAGTGCAGCATCTGCAAATCCTGAGCAAAATCGATCACCATTATTGTCAAGATCATCCACTAATGTTGTGCTACCAAGAAGGGGTACAGGAGAGGAGAGAGAGTGGCCTAGCAGATCCACAGTTGAAATATCTACAATATCAACTGATAAGAATAACTTCTCTCATGCATCTTATGCCATCAATAATTACAGGTGCTTTCCTCTTACAGTTGGCTTGTAGTGATTGATATTTGGATATTGTCTCATGCCTGGTTAACTTGAACTTGGGAGAAATTCCAACACTATGCTAGTGGGAATTATTCTTTACTCTAGTACTTCTGTAATGCATGCCTTACATTTGCAACTCTAATGACTTTTTGGATTACTAGTGAGAATGAAATAGATACACCTATGTTCTGTCATCATTCACATGATGTTGACAATAGTATCCTGAGATTGGAAATCTAATCAGTTACTATTCTACTATAAGTAACTACCCAAGCAATCAACTGAATCCTGCTGGAAGTTTCATTCACATGATGTTGACAATAGTATCATGGGATTGGAAATCTAATCAGTTACTATTCTACTATAATCAACGACCCAAGCAAACTGGGAGTTTGGATATTATTGGACAAATCAATAGGTCCGGGTGGATAATCTTAATTTACATTACTCAGTAACAAGGAGGGGATTCCTAAAAGTTACAGTTTTGGCTGTAACTTTGTTTTTCAAACCCATTGTACTTGGATCTTTCTCTCTTTCCCTCTCTTTGTGTGAGGAAACAGATGTGTCATTCTATTAAGAGATATTGTACTATATATGAGGAAAGGAACTAAAGGGGCAATGATATTTAAATAAAATGTGTTTCTTTCTCTTAAATCCCTCTTCCCGTAACAGCCAAATGAATGTATCATACAGTGGATGTAGTTTAACATGTAGTGATCATTTCAAATTGCAGACTTTTAGTGGAACAACTGGAAAGAGTGAACATTGATCAGATGGAGGCTGATGCTCAAGTAGCATTTTGGATCAATATCCACAATTCCTTGGTTATGCATGTAAGTAATTTTGAAACTTGTAAACCTATTGTCTTCCGGACTTAACTGTTGGAGTATCTTTGTCTGACAAATTCTCTATTTCACCTATGGAGGCATATTTGGCGTATGGGATACCACACAGCTCTGTCAGAAGGTTAGCTTTGTTCCACAAGGTAGTCTAAGCTAGAGCATGCTTACTGATTTTTGTCCGACAAAAAAATACCATCATTTTTATCTTTTAATGGTTTCAAAATTTTATTGGTATTGTGATTGGGATGGGAAAAGGATAAAATGATAAATACTCCTTCCGTCACTAAATAGAAATCATTCTAATTAACTTTTCTTGTCACTAATTATATGTCATTATTGTTAGTTAATTAGATATTTGATGGCCTTTTTTCTATATTACCCTCTAATGAAATACCCATGAAATGGTATTCACATTTTTCTAAGGTTGATTAGAGGACATTTTAGGGGGAGGGAGGGGGGGGGGATTGGGAGAGGTTACCTTAATTTTTCCCAACGAAAGCTAGTGACTTATATTTAGTGACGGTGGAAGTATCATTTTGTGTGTAAAAGCATATGATATGGCCAAAGGACCCTAGAGTTTTTAGTAAACATACCAACTGCTGTAGGAAAAACAATGTCTGCGATTGAAAATTTGGAATTGATGGCATCAATGCAATGATCTTTAGGTATGAGATACGTTGAGTTACTGCTAGTAAAAGTGCTGAGACATCAGTTTAGTCATAGTTTTCAGTGCCTCATGTTGTAATCCTCTGCTATTGGACAGTTGTTGCAAATAGATATTTCACAAAAACCACATCAAATCAAATGGTGCTGTCAAAGGAATAGCCATTCCCAAAATATGAGTTCTAGAAAACAAGAACTCTGTCAAAATGTGCAAATGTAGTGTCATTAACTTAGTATTTCATCTTTGTACATATATTTGTATTTTGTGTTTTTTTTGTTCATTTACATTTGACCAAAGAGGGTTTCTAACCATTCCTTATTCTGGGTGTGAAAAACTTACATCATCATCTTCTTGGATATTAATATTGAAAAACTATTCACTGTGCGAGTCATTTGACAGAAACAATTACATTTAATGATGCACTAGTTGCTCATTGTTTACCCTTTTACGGTGTTTGTTATGGATCTTAGCGTATGATCCAGTTATGGGGCGGTTAATTGAGAAATCTCCCTTTCTTGTGTTTTTAGATCTACTTATTCTGAAGAATAATTCAGCTCATCAAAGGGGAGTTGAGACAGAGAACTCCGATCTCGTATTTTTGACTAAAATTCTGACTTAATGTTTTATTAGATTTAATGCCTTTTAAATGGGCAAGACCGATTACAACAATAGAAGACCTATTTTGGTAGGCTTCTTTAGAAATAATAACTCCCTAGAAGTAATAATAATAATAGGAAACTAACTAATAAAAATAACAATATTAATGGGAATAAGAAACTAACTGATAAAAATAATAATAATGAGAAATCCTAAACTAATAAAAATAATAATAATGATAAATCCTAAATTATTGTCTCTTATCTTCTTTCCTAAGAATGCATCCATAACATTACTCCTCTATAGTTGAAACACCTTGTCCTCAAGCTCGAGAAAGATCTAGTAATTCTACCCAGAACAGTTTTAGGCATTGATGAGTGGCCAAGTATCGTTCATCACAATTATAGCCTTTGGATCTCCTCTCTGCCATCTCCGCTCACGTTAACTACTTGAAAAATGGGGTTTGACTACTGGATGGATTACCTGGCAACCGAGAAGACATGGCATTATTCCTTGGGTGTATGGGCATCGAACTACTAGGACCTGACAGATTTTGCAGTTTAAGTGTTTTGTTCATATGCTCGAGCCAAACTCATAGCAGCAGATAAATCTGGTGGTTTAAGTAACTGAACATCCAGGCGAAGGGAATCATCTAACCCCGCCATAAACAACCCCACATGCAAATTTTCAGGAATAAGTTCATCAGCTCTTGCCAACTTTTCTTGAAATTGACGTTGATAGAGTTCAACTGTACCAGTTTGTCGAAGGGTGACCAGATCACCTACTGGATTGTTACTTTCAGGTGGCCCAAATCGTTGGAAGCAGCTTTTTTGGAATTCTGCTCCAGATATGCATCCTTTAGCCTTCAATTGACAAAACCATAATTGTGCTTCACCCAAAAGATGCGAACCTGCTAGACCCACCTTTTCTGCTTTAGGTATGTGCTGATTCTCAAAACATTGCTCACGGCAATGAGCCCAAATTAAGGGGTCATCTTGCCCATCATAAGTTGGAAAATCCAACCTAGCATACCGAGGAACTGTAGACTGATGAATTCCAGGAAGCCGAACAAGCTATTTGGTTTCGTCTTTGTCAGCATTAGGTACTGGTCGATCTTATCGTTGAAACAACAACACTGCTTGTCTCACCTCCGGTGACTGTAGGTTTGGTGATACTGAACCCTAGGCTTGATAATTGTTCTTGAAGGATTTGTACCGGTTTTTCACCCAGGTGTTGTTCTATTGCAGCTAACTTGGAGTCGGTGTGAACTCATTCTCCTTGTTACCCATTGTGTTTGGCTCTTGTTGAGAATCCCACATCGGATATGTGTAAGGGTATATTGTGGCATATAGGTCCCTTGAGCTAATTTTGGGGTTAAGTTAGGCTCAAGTCCATATTTTTTACATGGTATCAGAGTCAAGCCCGTGTTTGTTTCTTTGCCGATGTTGGGCATGGGGTGTGTGTCTGTGTTTGTTAGCTGATGTTGGGCCCCCACGTTGAATTCCACGCTCCAGATGTCCAACCCTGGGCGTGAGGGACTGTGTTGAGAATCCCACATCGGATATGTGTAAGGACATATTGTGGTATATAGGAACTTGGGCAATCCTCCCCCTTTGAGCTAGCTTTTGGGGTTGAGTTAGGTCCAAATCCATATTTTAACAGCTGTAATACAAAATTGTTATGGATCTTAGCATAGGATCGAGTCAGCTAGATCTACCTATTTTGAAGAATAATTCAGCTCATCAAAGGGAAGTTGAAACCTTAGAATTCAATTTAAGAGAGAACTCCGATTATGTATTTTTGACTAAAATTCTGACTTAGTGTTTTATCAGATTTAATGCCTTTTAAATAGGTAAGACCCATTACAAACCTATTTTGGTAGGCTTTTTTAAAAATAATGACTCCCTAAAAGTAATAATTGGAATAGGAAACTAACTAATAAAAATAACAATATTAATGGGAATAGGAAACTAACTGATAAGAATAATAATAATGAGAAATCCTGAACTAACAAAAATAATAATGATGATAAATCCTAAATTATTGTCTCTTATCTTCTTTCCTAAGAATGCAGCCATAACATTGTTTTTTTTTTTTAAACCGACCATATCATAATGCCCAAATAACAGAAAATACTTAACTCTTTGTTACTATACGATCTAGCTTCTTGTGATTCTCATCTATAATTCAGTTTTCTTTCTGGATGACTATAGGTTTTTCGTTGTGTAGTGCAGGCTGCTTATAATATCGGTGGGAAAGCCATTAATGCAGATGTAATTGAGCAATCAATATTTTGCTTCCGCACACCTCGAGGAGGAAAGGTTTGACCATCACATAACCCATGGTTCCATCTCATCAACTGTTGCCATTTGACAATCTCGCAAATAATTCGTGTATTCTTGCACCTGTTACAGTGGCTGGAGACTATTCTGTCAACTGCATTAAGAAAAAGATCTGGAGAAGAAAGACAGTACATTAATTCAAAATTTGGACTCAAAAGTTCCCAGCCTCTTGTTTGCTTTGCCCTTTGTTCAGGAGCTATTTCTGATCCCATGGTAACTTCTTGCTTCAGACCATTTATATGGCACTGAATAATCATTGAGTTCTCCTTTATAAAACAGTCTATTAATCATGAGAAGATCCTCATTAACTGACCATTGTAGGCAATCAAAATGTATGTGTTCATAAATGGCCTCGGACCTGATGGTCTTTATCACAGGAAAGATCGAAGAATAAAGGACTTTAAGGGGTCTCTATTTTTCTCCTTATAGAAAGATTTACGTCTAGTTTCATACTGAAACAAAAGCATTCAATATTTCTGATCAAGTTCCATGTTGTCTTTTATTTTCTTCTCTCTGATATGCAGCTGAGAGTGTATACAGCATCAAGTATTAAGGAGGAACTAGAAGCAGCCAAAAGGGAATTCCTTCAAGCCAACGTAATTGTAAAGAAGTCAAAAAAAGTGTTTCTCCCCAAGGTTCTTGAAAGATACACTAAAGAAGCCTGCATTCCAACTGATGGTCTTCTGAAGTGGATCACTGAAAATGTTGACAGAAAGCTTCACGATTCGATAAAGAAGTGCATGGATCACACTGGTAACAAGAAGGCGTCCCAGATCGTCGACTGGTTACCATACAGTTCAAGTTTCAGATATGTTTTCTCCAGAGATTTAACAGAGAGGCCATGGTGGATGTAGAGACCCTTTCTGGGAGGCATGATGAGGTACCAAAATCTTTTAACCAAAATTGTGTTTTCAATTCTTTGCATTGTACATGGGATTTCTATTTTCTCCTGTTGTCAATTAATTCTCTGATCTTGATAGATCTTTTGTAAACCCCAAAAGCCAATTTTAAACTCTCTTAGGAAATAACATAGTGAGAAAAAAGAGTACTTAATTTTGGTATTTTACCAAAACATATGTAATTTGCTGTAGATGCTGTTGTGTTCATCATTTCATCTAGGTGAAAACTGGCTCGGCTTTTTTGGAGGAGTATGATAATGATCCCAGTAGCGAAGTTGTCCTTAAATTTCTTCTGTCTCTTTTCTTTTACATCTGAAAATGGTTCTTGAATTCCTTATGTAGCCAAAATTATTGAGTTTACAATACATTAGATTAGATTCTACTGATTTTGTTTTGTTTCATAATATCGATCATTTAATAAAACTCGTTAGGATTGGAACTATGATATATTTATTTAGTTAAAATAATAAATGAAAAATACTGATAATTGTAATTGTCAAAAAATAGTTATAAATAAATAGGAAATGACCTATAGTGTTATAGAAATTTTAAATTTTAAAATGATTTACTTCCGTTATTATTTATAAATCGGTGATAATCAATTTTTTGTCAAATTGAAATGATATATATTTTTTTAAATGTCCTTATTTATGATACTGATCATGAATGGGGAAGAGAGAGGGATAATAAAATAAAATAATCAGTAAAATATTATCTAATTAATTAAAAATAGTGATTTGTATTTAATTAAAAGAAAAATGACCGTAAATAATTTATAAAAATAGAGATAAAAGGAATATAAAATAAAATAAAAGGGTTATTCTCATTTAAATGTAAGAAAGTAAAGAGATGTCACTATCATTTTTATTTAGTACACGAACAATCTGAGTCATTTGACCATCACATTACCAAGTTAATGAGCAAAAGATTCAACAATCAAAGTTATAAGTTTTCAGTCATCACATCATTCACTTTGCAGTTTTCACATCTCATCCCCGTGGGTTGAGGGGTAGGGTGGCTTGGGGTATGGCAGCCGGTGGATGTGTAAAAAATAAAATTAAAAATTTTAAAAAAAATTCTTTAAGTTTGAAATACTTTTTCAGCTCCAATTTATAGGTCCATTCTGAAAAATATTTTTAAAAAGTCTCAAGATACAGTCTACTTTAAAGTTGAAAGAAAATATTTAGTGTATTTTTCATTTTCATTTTCATTTTTCAAAAAAAGGGGAAAAAAAAAACTACTACTACTATTAGTCATAAAATCTTTATATATTCTCCCGATAATCAAGACTTGTTAATGAAATTATTCAAAAATTATTACTCTCCCAGTTTATAATATAGATTGTTTTAGGTGACACAAAATAATGCATTGATTCTCTGATAATATTACGGAAAAAAAAAATTGTCAAACTCTTAAGGAAATATGAGTAAGAAATAATGATAAGAGTAAGAGTGATAAAAAAGCAAAAAATACACAACAAATTTTGTATAGTTACATTTGAAAATTTAAAACGATTTATATTATGATGTGGATAAAGTAATAATATGGTATTCATATAAATTAATCATTATGAAAAGTTTAAAAGTAAAGTTTATTATGAACGAAACTCGTGATTTATATCAAATCATGTAAATAAAAGTGACATCAAAGTGTAAAAACACGATACATGTTCTTTGAGGTATTATTTTATGACTTGATTTAGTTTCAACCAAAAGGTCTATATATGGGGATATAGTATAAATCAATTCATATTATAGTTTTTTGAAATTTAAAGTTATTTATAAATTGATTGGGCAAAAAAAAGTTCTTTCTCCATTCCAAAGTAAATGTTTCATATTTTTTTTTATATTATTTAAAATTAAATATCTCATTTCCTAAATTAATAAAAATTTTATTAAAAAATTAATAATACAATGACTTAATCATTC
Source organism: Parsonsia alboflavescens (assembly GCA_028571225.1). Classification (NCBI taxonomy): domain Eukaryota; kingdom Viridiplantae; phylum Streptophyta; class Magnoliopsida; order Gentianales; family Apocynaceae; genus Parsonsia; species Parsonsia alboflavescens. The sequence goes on along the minus strand of JAOXNR010000031.1, from coordinate 11,027,158 downwards.
AATTTTTCCATTAATATACGTGTAGGTTAAAATGAAATCTTCAAACGTTGAAAGTATATTTTAAAATAAGTCGTAAATGGGACTCCATGAGATCATTAAATTCAACGGCTCTGATCATCTCGAATCATTTGAGTCCTATGGATAAGAGCCCATTAACTATTTTGATTCAATCAAACTGTCTCCAACCACGTGTTTCCTGTTTTACCTTTTAGTGACGTCCGCAGCTTATCATATATGACTAGATTAGTTAGCCGTTCATGCATATTAAAAAATGCATTTTTTACTTAGATTATTTATATCTGAAGTACTTGTATAATAGGAGTAAATAAAAATATTAAATAAAAACATTATTATTATTATTATATAATGATAAAAAGATTTATATATTTTGATAAAACAAAATCAACGACAAAGACTTCTACTTAAAGATGAATAGAGTGATTAATTTTTATATTTCTTACCATCTCCATTCCAGAATATAAAAAGTTTTAAAAGTATGTTCTATTAAAAATATATATATTTTTTCTCTTCTTAATAATTATACTCTTCTTTTTATGTAATAAAAATGAGTACATTAATGGAAGGTAAGAATAAAAAAAATTTTATAATAATATATTTATAATTGTAAAATGATTTATATTATAGGACAAATAAAACGTTCTAAAATGATTTATATTTTGAGACAGACATTATTTTATTTCAAATTTTAAAAAATATGGATTTTGAAATTTTTTTTTTTAATACTATAATTTTACAATACGATCCATTTTTATCTTTAAAAAAATGGAAATGGATTTAAAATGAATTTTAACCTAGATATATAAATAAATAAATAAATATATATATATGTTAAGGTATGCTTGATCGTGTATACCAATAAATACAGTAGTTGATCGTTAATTGACTAACTACTGCACTCATTAACAATCAAGCACATACTAACATTACTATATATATATTTTATATTATAGATAGAGTCAAGGACCAATCCGTGGCATGGGGATATATGGGCCCTTTGCCGGCCGCTTGATTGATCGATAACGTCACATGTGGTTTTTCGAGTCCTAAAGTAACAGCCTAGTGCCGGGGTCCACATGATTTTGACTTTTTAAGTTCCGCTACCGCCCAGTCTTCTTCTTTTCGAGCCCACATTGCTTTTTTATTTTCTTTTTGGTGCTTTTGGGCCTTTACCATTGACGGCTAGGAGAAAATAAATAAATAAAAATTTACCATCCATGCTTGAAATATTTATAGTGGGTGGTCAATTTATTTTTCTAATTACTTTTTCCTTCTTTATTTATAAGTCATTTTTAATAATTTAATGAATTTTTTTTTTAATATTACTCATGTTCTTTATAAAATATTTTATTTCTTTCATCCTTGATGTTATTCTCTGTGGGGATATTTTAGAGAAAAAAATATTATTTTAATATTGATAAAATCACTATAAATAATTTATAAATAGGGATGTAAGAAACCATAAATTTCATCTAACAAGAACAAAATTGCACATAATTTTTTCTCATCATCATAATCACTATTTTTCTCAATTTATGAATTCATTGTTATTTTTAATATATATATATAATTTATTTATTTATTTATATGTGAAGATTAAAATTTCAGATTTAATGCATTTCCTAAGTGTACTACAAATTATACTTTGTATTACTCTTATCATAGGGAATTGAATGTCTCATTTTGACTTACATAAATTTTAATAAAATTAGTTAACTTATTATCAATTTCTTAAATAAATTATAAC
>JAOXNR010000031.1:10993630-11025293 GCA_028571225.1 Parsonsia alboflavescens | reverse complement strand
TGAATGTCTCATTTTGACTTACATAAATTTTAATAAAATTAGTTAACTTATTATCAATTTCTTAAATAAATTATAACCAATTTAAAAAATGAAACATTTAATTCTAATGAGTATCAATCAATAATATACCATTTCTTTAAACATTTTATTTTATAATTCATTGTCTACCGAACAAAATTTATCAAAATTATTCATGTTATCCATCCTAGTTGTATCTCAAAAAAATGACATCACGAACCATTTTCTATCAAGTCAACCCATGAAGTGGACACGCAATAAACTATTGCTATTTGGGAGAAAGAACCCTTGGAATTCAACGCAACGTAGAAGAAGAACAAAAGACCTCTCTTTTCCCACTTTGGTCTTTGTGAAAAGTTTTCGTGTTTTGGAATCATACACTCATATCTAATATGGTTATTATATTTTCAGTTGCAACAATAAAAATTTTAACATGTATTACTAAAAAATCAAATAAAATCTTAATTGATATAATATAAAAATATATTAAAATATTCGAAACCATATAATGTACATATTTCTTGTTTGGTTTCTAAGATTGATAAAAGGATTATCTATATTATAATGTTTAGTATGAGTATTCTAAATTGAGTAAAAATGATATTACTTTTATGGATCACAAGTTTTGAAAACTTTTCTTCAATAAGACTTTGAATTTTCAAGGAAGGATATATTACGAACATTTATAAGTCGTGATTTTAGTTTCATTCATTAACTTTTGTTTTTACAGTAATAATTATAAATTCATATGAAATTATATAATGTTTGTGCGATATGATATGATCAAATATGATGCCTTTATTCTTTTGCATATAATTGAATGTCTTCTTTTATTATAAAACAAAATCCATGGAGTTTCTTTGATTTTAACGAGGTTATCAATTTGTATTTGTTATTAGAGCACTTGGTACGGTTTATATGAATTAATAAGATGTAAATTTCATAAATTGTGAAGATCGTAGGTAGGATTTAAGTTAACAAATACATTTATTTTTAGATATTTCAAAATATAAATATAAATATAAAATTTAGAAGGAAAAGTATGGTTTCAGTGCATGATTACGTGAATATTGATGCACTGCATTTATAATATTTTCTCTATTCATAATTAAATGTCTATATTTATGTTTTAAGCCATCAAAATTGAATGTCATATTTTCATAACCCGTAAAAATTTTATTCAAGTAACTGGTATTGCCATGTATTACTAGATAAATTGAGTCAAACTTCTTTAATAAAATTATCAAAGTCAGGATGAATGGAGGGAGTAAATTATTCACTCTTTAACCAAATGCCAAAAAAAAAAAAAAAGGGAAGCTTACTTAATGATAAAAATGGGAATAATTAAAGGGCTGAATTGTTAAATCAAACAACCATAGGGACAAAAAAATCATTTCCACTAGAATCAGAAAAAGCCCTTTTATAATTTAAAGACAGTGGTCTTTTTATCTCTGACTTTCCTTTTTTCTCTTGTGCGCAGTGGGGTGAGGGGTTGCTAAAGAGGAGTCAATTTACTAATTTTTGAGGAAAATGATCGCTATTCTTATTAACTCAAAGAAACGTTATGTAGGAAAAAGAACTAATTACATAGTATATAGCTTGTATTATTAAAATCGAGGCTTTAATCAATATTCCTTCTATTTGGAATAAGCTGTTCCATTTTGCTTTGTACGAAATTTTTAAAAAACGATTGATTTAGTTCATTTTAAATATAACAATATAAATTTCATAAGAAAAATTTTATTAATTTAGGATATAATATATTTATTTTCGAACAATTAAAAATGAAAATATGGATATTTAATTTTGGACGGAGAGAATGTGAAATAAGAAATTGAAAGGAACAAAAATATCAGTAAAATGAATTACCTTGCTACAAGTTGTGCAAATAATTAGCAAAAAAAAAAAAAAATGTAATAGGAGCAATATATTGATATAATTTATATATTAATTTTTAAAGTTGATATTCATGGGGTACTTATATTTTTTAAAATAATATTTAATAATTACTATTGTTCATTGAATTAAATTGAATATGAAATATAATCAGTTCGTTGTATCATAAATAGAAATTAATTGTGGTGTGGTGCCCCTTATCTACCTATTATATCCAATTGTCAGAAGCCCACAACAATTTTGTCGGCTTGTGGGTTTCTCATTGTTTTTTTTTTTCCGGATTTTTATCTTCGATTTATTTTTTACTCCAATTTTTTTTTCCCCCTTAAAATATGTTAGCCTCTCTTCTCCTTTTTGGATTTTTTGTTTTTCCACCATTTTTTTCTTGATTCCTTCTTCTCCTTTTTTCCCCTTTTCGTCAGTTTCTTCGTTTCCTTTCTTCTTCTTTTTTTCCTTCAGATTTTTTTTTTATCAATAATTTTATATTTATTCAATTTTTTTTAATTTGTATCCAAGGATTATAACTAATGTGTATTGTTTTCTAATATTAAGGGATTATATTTTAACTAATGTGGAAAACTTATTAAAATTATGAATCAAATGGAAAATATAATGATTCAATATTTTAGATTTAAGAGTTGAAATAAATAAATTAAAATTTCAAAATAATTTAATAAAACAACCAATTTTGTAGTGGGTTTATTGATTTTTTTAAAAAAAATTCTTTCCCCTTGTTTTTTTCTTCTAATTTTCCCCACCCCCTATATTCTTGATTCCTTTCTTTTCTCTTTTTTATTTTTTGTTTTTTTACAATTTTTTTTTATATGTACCTTGGGATTTTTTTTTTTCACTTTCTTTCTTTCCTTTCTGTTTTTTTTTTCTTTCAAAATTTGTATCAATTATTTTATATTCATTCTTTTGTTTTTGGTATCGAGGATTATAATTAATGTATTATTTTATAATATCATAATTTAAATCCAAAACCTACCTCCCATAACTAGATAGGTATATTAAAGTATTAGTCAAAAATCATTCATTTAATTAGTTCAGTTACATTTTCAAGATTAAGATTAGAAAATTGTAAATTCACAAAAGTAAGAAGGATTAGTAATTATTTACTATTTGGAATAATGATTTTTTTTATTAATATTGATAAATAAATAGTTATTTAGCATTGCTGAGACCCATGCATCTATGGGATATGGATTTCTTAGTTAAATAGATTATTTTTATAATTATAGATTAAACGGACTTATTGAAACTATGCACATTCATCTTGTTTAAAGTAAAATATAGCGTTTTAAATAATAAAAATATCACTTTTATCCTTAAAATTTACTTATTTATTTATTTTCACAAGAAAACATTTCTCATGGTATGAGACAATGTGAAGGTCATTTTTGAATTGATTTATTTTTAAATCAATATTTTGTCATCACAATTAATTTAGAAAAATTATCTATTTCGTCCTTAATCTTTTTTAATTGGTTAAATATGGATCTAAAATAAATTATAAGGGATTTAAAAAGTTTAATATAAAGATTTAGGATCAAAGGTAAAAATGGATAGAAAAATTAAAAAAACAATTTAAGATCTAGGTAGATTAAATAAAAAAAGTAGGGACGAAATAAAAAAATTTCTATTTAATTTAATCAAATCTTACCATCTTAAATTTTGACCCTTTTTTTAAAAAGAAAAAATGAGTCCACGCCTTTTCTACTCAAAGAAAAAGTAAATAAAAAGTTTTAGCACCAATGAACTGAGGCTGTCACGTCAACATCATTACCGCCCGTCACTCAAAAATCACTCATCCCTAGCAACACCAAACACTGGTAAATTCTGATTGGGTCTTACTTTGTTTCAAACCAATTAAAATCCCACACGTCACACCGATTCTGTTGCTTTCTCACCCGTCCGATTCCTTCTAATTTTTCTTTTTCAAATTCGATCGCAATCGCACATTTCCTTTGTCCCCATTAAAACATCTGCAAAACACAAACTAAGCCTCATCATCGTCCCTCACTCTTTCCCTCTTCGTCGCTCTCACACTTCTGCTTCTCTCTGTATCTATAATTTATATACAGGTGTTTTCTGTTTCGGAACCTGATTTTTGCGGCTGGCAAAGGCGTCTCGGAGGGTGTGGTGGTCTGTTTCTGATTTGCTGAGTTAGGGTTTTGGTGTAAGAGGGAAGGTGGAAAAGTGAAACCCTAGGTTTGTCCGTAATTGTTATGAAGCAGCAGAGTATTTTGGGGAGAGGTGATCAAGGTTGAAGATTTGAACTCCGGATGGAGGGAGGTAGCGTCTCTAGACTTACTTCTTCTGGTACTCTTCATTTCTCTTTACGGGTGTGTGAAAGTTTCTTTTATTTTCTGCTTATTTTTGTTGGTTTGTGTTAATTGGTGGCTTTAGCTGGAGAAAAAGTTATTCTTGCTTGTTGCTTTGAATTATACAGAAAGGTTTCTTTTATTTCTTTGGGAGGGAGCATATGAATTCATTTGCAAAGCTAGTGTTTTTTTTAATATATTCCATTTTGGGTTGTAATGGAGCATATGTGATTTTATTTGTCAAAGCTTTATTTATTTATTTTTTTTGGGGGGGGGGGGTGTTTCTGAATTATTTGTTGTGACTACCTGTTTATATAACTAGGATTTTTTGACTTCGTATGGGGGTCTTAGGTGGGTTTAAATCCACATGCATATTTGTATATATGCACAACTCTATTTTGTTATCTGGTTTTTTGTTTTTTCTCTCTCTCTCTCTGTTTGTGTGTCTCACTCTGAATCTGGGGTTATGGATTGTGTAATGAAAGAGTTCTCCTGTTAGTTTCAGTTCAGGTCGAGTGAGTAAAGTAACTGAATAGTTAGTATTTTGACTAGAGAGTAGTTGGTTTCCACCCCCCACCCCCTTTACACAAAGAAAAAAAAAAACAGAAAAATGGAAAAAACCTCTGCAAATGACCATTGAGTCATGAATTATTTTATGAGTTGTCAGAGTGAAACCTTCTTTTTATCATTTGATGAACATGGTTATTGGAAACTTTGTGAAAGCTTAATTAACTTGGTTTTTCTACGATAGGTGTACCTTCCATTAAGCTAGGTGTATTCAGTTATTTCTTGTAGAAGGTGCGGAGTTGTGTGAAATGCTCTGGTTAGCCTTAAAGCACATACCTCCCTTCATTCGCAGAAAGTGCAACTTGTTGAAGTTGCCCATGTAATAGTTTAATGTGCTTATTTACGATGTCCTGTTGTGGTTTTTTGTATGTTTCTGTACTGAATTTTCAGGTTATTTCAAACAAAGATAATTTAATGGTCTATTTATGAGCAAAGTGCCATGTACTTACGGTGGAAGATTTTGTTTTCCTTAGCTCCTCCATGTTTAATGGACTTGTGATATTGGATGAGGTCATTACTTTGCCACTTGGATAGATGAGGGTTGTTCAGGAACTCTTTGTCCTTTTGTTGTTGCAAGGTTGTACTTCCTGGTGCTAGGTGGTTGAGAATGGACAGATCTTTTCTAAAGGGATATGCTTGAAGTTTTTCTTTGTTGCATACATTTCTTCTCCTCGTCCTGTGTTGATGTAAAAGCAAAGAACTTGGAATTGTTTTTCCTTCTTGTTTGAGATATTTTGATGATATATCTTCATTTGAGAAGATAAGAGGGATGCACACCTCTTAACATTTTGAAGCAGGTTCACATGAAAATGTTAACCGAATCTTGATATGTGTTGTAAAGCACAGAACTATGATAATGTATTTCCTTGTTCATAAACAGGAATGAGTAGTTCCCCTTCTTATGATTTCTGCATTTGATTATATGGGATCTTCTGTTGTGATCTTATCATTCCTTTTCTTTCTTGTTTACCTGTAAATGAATGTCTTGGTTTGTATCTTTCCCCTTGGCTTTGCTTATTCTTCCTGATTTTTAAGGCTCACCTCATTAGCCAACAGATTGACAGGTAAAATGAAGAGCTATAAATGTGCCTGCTTTGCTTCTTCAATAAGTGAATTTGTTCTTATCTGCTTCTGAGATAAATTTCTTTCTTATATTTTATTCTTTTGACCATGAAAATTAATCTCAACTTAATATGTATTTCAGTAACTCCAGTAATCCTTTGCATGCATGTTTGTATGAATTTTTTCTCCCTTAGGCTCCAAATGGAGTTTGTGTGAAATGATCTGCTTTTGGACCTTCAGGTATTGTGTATCTATTTTCCCTTGACATCATCTTATTTTTCCTTTTAGTGATACACAAATGGACAATGATGACAATGATTATCAAGGCCATGGTCTTCACTTAGCTAGTGAAGAAAGCTCCAAAATTTCTCCTGTTCTTTGTCCATATACTATTCCCAAGTTTGATTTTGACGAGGGGCATCTAAGATTTGACAGTTTGGTAGAAAACGAAGTTTTTCTTGGTATTCCAAGTCAGGAAGATAATCAGTGGATTGAGGATTTTTCTCGGGGTAGTAGTGGAATAGAATTCAGTTCCAGTGCAGCAGATTCTTGCTCCATACTAAGACATAATGTCTGGTCTGAAGCAACTTCATCGGAATCTGTTGAAATGTTGTTAAAGTCTGTTGGACAGGAAGAAATTGTTGCAGAAGAATCCATTATTAAGGAATCAGATGCTGGAGATGTCTTGCCTAGCTTAACAGATTCAATGGATCATAACTGGAGGCAGGATGGTAGAGCAGATGAAAAAGATCATAATTCTGAATTACCCCCTACTGAGCTTTTAGGAAGTTCTGCTTCTTTGGGCCACAATCCCCAAGGTGATGGTGTTCAATCCAATTATGCTTCACAATCCCAAGAGGTTGGTTTGACAGCTTCTGGGTATGCAAGTGCTATTGGTGAACAGGGTAGCATTACAACTGAAGACAACTTGAATGTGGAATTGAAGTTTAATGAGGGCAATGTAAAGGAAGATCAAGCTTCACTGGTTGAATCTTTGAATAAACAAATGCAAGACGATCCTTCGATTTCCGTGGTAGAACCTGGTAGTGCAGTATGTTCTTCACCTAATAGTATGACGGATACTGGTCTGCCGAATTTTAAGGATAAGATAAGTGATATTTCTCATGAAACTGTAGGTTATTTGCCGGAGGAGATCTCCAATATTGGTGATACCAATGTGCATGGGGAAAAAATTGCAGGAGATGAAAAATTGAGTCAAATCACTGCTGAAGATTCTGTGACTGATCTCCATTCTGCAATTCATGTAGCTTCAAAGTTGGAGGCTATTACAAAATCTGCAATTGAAACAACTAGTGCAGATATTCAGGAATCTCCAAGTTTTCCAATGGAGGGAAATGTCAACTTACTTACAGAGACAGGATGTGTTGTGGACGAACATTCTTCTGGACTTGCTCAGAGCGGCAGATCTAGACTTGTGAGTGGAGACACAGAATTACAGTCTGAAGGTGACAATTTGTTATCAGGGAAGTCATCTACTTCCCCTCAGGAAGCTGGTGATGGTAGCAGTATTGGGCAGACCATGGAGGTTGGCAGCAATGATTTTCATGCTTTTGATTCTGAGTTAAATAAGGAACCTGTGGAGGGCACTTCTACAGATAAGAAAGATGATTATCTTGAAAGCAAGACTTGTACAGATACTTCAGTCGTTGTTACAGGGGCCTCATCTGAAATGCAAATTGAACCAACCGAACATGGCAGCGATAATGGAGGTGAGAATGTTTTTATACCTCAGGGATCTGTTTCTATTGGATCTGTTGGGGCTGAAGCTGTAACTGAGAGTTTGAATTCTGTAGATGCTGCTGCTGAAATCCATAATGTGAACCTAAAAGCTGTAGATCGTGTCTACCCCTCTGAGCCAGCTGTTTCTTCAGATAACTGTGGTGTTTTCTCTGCCAAGCTGGCTCTTCATGTTTGCAATGAGGGTGTTACACTCCAGGAAAGAGAGGAGAGGAATTTTGCTTTTGATCCAGATAATATGCCTTCTGAAACAGCTGGACCATGTGATGTTGAGAAGGAGGTTCCATCATCATCTTTGGATAAAGGTACAAAAGAATGTGTTGAGAAAGCTCATGTGTCAGAATTTGATGTTTCAGTTGGAAATACGACAGGTAACGGGAAATGCCTTCTGGGATCCTGTTGCATCTCAGTTTCTGATAATTCTTCCTTCCCCTTGTTTAAACTTCTTTGTTTTTTATTTTCAGCTTCAAATTCTAAGACAGGTGTAGGATCACATGAGACAGTTGATGATGTTCCTTCACTCCCAGCTAGTGGTACCATTGCAGATGAAGTTTCTAACCACAAAGATAACTGGGAGCCAGAATCCTCTGGAGTGGAAACGTTACATTCAGATGATAAGGATGTTATGGACATTGAAGCACCGGTAGATGCTAGTATATCTAGAGATGCAGTTATGATGCAGTTATCTAATTCTATAGTCACAAAAGTTGCATCGGATAATTCTGCTGCAGTAGCATCAGAAGGTATTAGCAGCCAATCACTGGATTTGGTAGAATCAGCTGATAAAGCAATCCATGAAGAGCAAGCAGTTGCTGGAGTGCATCAGGAGCAATCTGGCAAGATGGAATCAGCCTCAGTTAATTCTGACCCTGATCTGAGCAAGAGTGATGCTGCTGAAGCGGCAGATGTTTTAAAGCATAAGGAATCAACTGCAGCTAAAGATCATGGATTACCATCTTTATTGAGTGCAGGTTGGATCAGCTTTTGTCTTCTAGATACTATCATTGTGAATTTGGTAATGAAATGGCTGCTCTGAAGAATGTACATGTTGTGAACAGTGACTAAATCCTAGTTGTTCTCCAGTGGTATTTTTGAATCACAATTCAATTTCGGACAAAGTACTTAATAAAAGCCGGACAATTTTAAAATGTTACTTCAATCTGCTGGAACATGTCCTAAAAAGCACTACCCTTTCTCAAACTTTACTTTATTTCTGGGGTTTTGAAGTTTCCTAGTGTTTACATCTTCTCCTTGATGTCATGAGCCAAATGAACCATTGCTTGTGATCCGTATGCTATTTTTCCTGAGGCAAATATAATAGAAAAACAAAATGCATCTTGTCTTTTGCTTAGGTGTTTAGAAGCACATGTTTTGCTCTTGTACATGTCTGTTGTGATTTCTTGATAAAACCAAATAAATACAAAGTCTGTCACAGTAATACATGGATTTGCTTATGCTAACTTGTGGTCAGAATATTAAAGTACCTGTGCCTTTCATATGGTAAGTTCTGTAAAATTTTGTTACAAAGTTATAGAGAATTTTTAGCATTTTGTATTAGTTCCTTTGTACTCCTTTTATGAGTCAGCTACTTTTTCTCACTCTTCTTGTTCTTCTTCTTCTTCTTGTGTTTGTGTGGGGTTTAAACTCAAGAAATGATTCTAATTTTGTGGGGCGGTAGACTTTTAAAAATGACTTGTGCATGCAGACCCTTATTTCAAAAATTGTTATTTTAAATGTTTCAACACCTATTGTTTTTGGCTTGTTCTATTTTTTGCACTAATTGATTGACATGATTTCTTGAAATGGCCACTGTTGATCATCCCTTGTCAGAATGTAATGGTATTTGTGCTTTTGCAGGTGGTGTTAATTCTTCTGTAGTTGAGAAATCTAGCCCTGGTTCTACTTCTATTGTCACTGCTGCTGAGCTCTCACAAAGTACAATCAAATTGCAAGCAGGTTCTGTTGAAGTTATGGTTGCTGATGTCCCCCATTCTGATGGAGCAGGAGGGGTTGACAATGTCTCGTCTCCCATGCCTGTGAAAAATGTTACAGAGGAGGAGAGGAGTTTTACTTTTGATACAAGTCCTGTGGCAGGTCTTACTGAAGGAGAAACTACAAAGGGTTGGCACTCATTTTCCAAAAAGGAAGCCGGCAAAACATCCATGGTAAGCCTTGATCATGTTAAATGCTCTACATTCTTTTTGTCATGTGATACACAACAGTATTTTTGATTTCATTTTTCAACTGATGCTTGACATGCATTTATTGAAGCTTGTTGAAGGGTCTCCTTCAATATCTGGTGGTAGCCAAAGAGATCCCTTAGTACAGGAGGTTTCTCATGGAATCGTGCAGAAACTGGATAATAGAGCTGCTTCAGGTTCCAAAGGTGCCTCTGAGCGAAAAACTAGGCGTGGCTCTGGAAGATCAGCAAAAGAAAATGCTAGAAAACATGTGAAGGAAACAGTTCCTGTGAAACAGGTGGATAAAGGGGATACATCAGCTGCATTCTATAGTCCTTCAGGTACTGGTAAGCTGATGCCAGTAGAATTAGGGATTGTTGAACGCAGCGGAGTGAAGTCAAGTGGAGTTGTATCTGTTTCTGGATCAAGTTTACCAGATTTGAACACGTCGACTCCAACATCTGTTTTGTTCCATCAGCCTTTCACTGACATGCAGCAAGTGCAACTACGAGCACAAATTTTTGTGTATGGATCCCTAATGTGAGTCATATTCTCTTGTTCCAAAATTCATATAGAATTTGATCATAAATTATATCTAGTGTTTCATTAGTTCAGGTTTCTGGAAAGAAGCAGTTTTCGTATAATGTAGGCATACTAATGTACACTTTTTATTTGATTGCTTCAGAAGGTATTTCTTTAATAATAATATTCTCATTGGTTCTGTATTGGTATTAGATGGGGAAAATGTGTTAATTGTGTTTTGTTCGTTGTGATGTATCTTCTGGACACATAACCCTCTTTTGATCTGAGATATAGTTTGCCCCTTGGTAATGTGAAAAATAACCTCTAAAGTGCAGTGGAGTTTGCAAAAGGTTTATGCAACCACTGAATTAGGAAATGTATATAGTTTAGAAATGTCCAATTTCCTCTACGTTTGATAACTTTAAGAGAGAACTATAAAATGTATATCAAATCTTCATTTCTCATAATATTTTGCCACCTCCCCCACTTGTGGGTCATGCAGGAAAATGATTATCATTAAAGTAGAGATGTTTATTCTTAGAGTTGCCTTCATCCTTTTTGAAAACCATCCTACAGTTATGTTTGTATCACCCTCTACTCTGAATGATAGGAAGGCAAAAGGTGTTGTTAATCCAAGTTCAGTTAATTTTTCAGCTAAACTATGACATGCTACATAAATACGAAGGATAAATGCATGATGACTTGTTGACCTTTTTTATATGGATATTTGCCAAAAATGTGGCTTATCTTGAATTCATCTATCATGTATGATTTATTGTTGGTATCTTTAATCTGGTAGTGAATCTGATTTTGTTTGATGGTTTTTGGCAGACAAGGTGTAGTACCTGATGAGGCTTGTATGGCTTCAGCTTTTGGAATACCTGGTTCGTGTTACAGACCATCTTTATTCTCTGTCCTATGATCTAATTGTGTTACTGAAAATGTGAGGACTTCTAATTCTACAGATGGAGGGAGGAGTATCTGGGAATCTGCATGGCGGACTTGTGTGGAGAGGCTCCATGGTCAGAAGCCACACGCGAGCAGCTCTGAGACTCCAGTACACTCACGTTCAGGTACTTAAAAGATGTCTTCAGTGTTGCTGTCACATTTTTGTTAACTTACATATCTCCTGTCGTTGAATGTGCAGGTGCTAAAACGTTAGATCAGGCTAATAAACAGGGTGCAAGTCAAAGTAAAGTTCGAGGAAGCAGCAAAAGTACACCCTCACCAGTTAATCCCATGATTCCTCTTTCATCACCCCTGTGGAATGTATCTACACCCTCATGTGATACTCTGCCAACTAACAACATGGCTAGAGGTTCTGTTCTAGATTATCAGGCACTTTCTCCTATACATCCTTATCAGACTCAGGCAATGCGAAATTTTGCTGGGCATACAACTTCATGGGTATCGCAATCCCCATTTCCAGTTCCCTGGGTTGCTACTCCCCAAAGCTCTCCTTTTGATATTGGTGCCCATTTTCCTGCATTGACTGCAACAGAGACAGTAAAAGTCACTGCCGTCAAAGAATCTTCTGCACCAACATCATCAGTTGTAAAGCACACATCTCCTGTCCCTAGCATTGCTATTTCTAATGTTCCTCCAGGCACTTCTTTGATGCATGACGCAAAAAAAACAGCAGTTTCACATACCCCCCATGTTACTGATCCAAAATCTAAGAAGAGGAAAAAAGCTGGTGGTGAGGATCTTGGCCAGAGTACTTTGCCCATGAGTCAGACTCTTTCAGTTTCCACCTCTATATGGAATACTCCCTTAGCAATCAAGGGTCCTGCACCCGAGGATCTTGGCCCGGCCTCTCTTCTTGCTCGAAATCAGGGCGAGTTGGCATCGGCTTCTGCTGCCAGTGGTCAATTTTCTACCTCGGTTGCTATCACAAATCCTTCTAGTTCTGCTTTTAAAAGCAATTCAGACAAATATGCAAGAGGAGTATCTCCAATTTCTTCCAATGATCCCACAAAAGGTGTGAATTGGGCTCTGGAGAAAAGGGCTTTGCTTCCGGAGGACATTGCAAAAGTTTCAGAGGCCAAGCTACATGCAGAGGAGGCTGCTGTTCATGCCTCTGTAGCAGTTAGTCACTGTCAGAGTGTGTGGTCTGAGTTAGACAAACAAAAGAATTCAGGTCTGATGTCAGATGTAGAAGCTAAGTTAGCTTCTGCTGCTGTTGCTATTGCAGCAGCCGCTTCTGTTGCAAAGGCGGCAGCGGCAGCAGCCAAGATTGCATCAAATGCTGCTATGCAAGCAAAACTGATGGCTGATGAGGCATCAATCTTTACTGGAACTGTAAACCCTGTTCAAAATGATCCTATTTCTTTTCCTGGTTTTGTGAACTGCATAGGAAGTGCTACTCCTGCATCTATTTTGAAGGTTGGGGATGGAAATAGTGGTTCCAATTCAATTATTGTAGCTGCTCGGGAAGCTTCTAGGAGGAGAATGGAGGCTGCTTCAGCTGCATCAAGGCACGCTGAGAATTTGGATGCCATAGTAAAGGCTGCAGAACTGGCAGCAGATGCTGTATCACAAGCTGGGAAGATTGTTGCTCTGAGTGAGCCTTTGCCTCTAAGTAAATTAGCAGAGGTGGGTCTGGAGGGTTACTGGAAAACTACTGAAAAACCACCTGGTCAGGATGTGAAATCACATAATGTGACTGGAAATACTTCAAATGATAATAATGTTGCAGAAGTGCCTATTGTTGAGGAGCAGTTGAGACCATCAGATAAGGAGGTGCATGCTACATACCATGTTACATCACCACGTATTAGAGAGACATCTAAAAATTCACTGGGAGACCTTGTCATGGGAAAAGATCACATTGCAGCCTCTGTTTTTTGTGGTGAGAAGGATTTAAGAGGTCCAAAGAGTCGTAGAACATCTGACTTGAGTAAAACTATTAGTGTTGTGCCTGAATCAGAGATTGGATTGAGATCTACTGAGCATGAAAATGTGGCTTGCACTTTGAATGATAATTCCATAAAAGAGAATTGCCTTGTTGAGGTAATGTTAAACTGTTTGAATATCTGTTTTTTTCCCCTAATCTTTTCTAGGTTAAGAAGATATCATTATTTTTTGTTGTTAGTTTATATGGTTCTCTCTTCTTTATTGTGCATACATCCTTAGAAGAAAAAGGTTGCAATTTGTTTTTGTTCCTTGGTTTTAGGATATACTATATTTTTTTGCTGTATTGTATTTGATCATCTTGAGTCCGTATCTTGATTAATCTATTCTCTTTTTTAGGTTTTCAAAGATAATGGTGACTTTGGGGCCTGGTTTTCAGCCAATGTGTTGAATTTGAAGGATGGGAAAGCCTTTGTTTGCTATACTGAACTTGAATCAGATGAAGGTGAGCTATTAATGGCATTTATTGTAATAGTAATACTCGAGTGTAATAGAGCTTTTGAACTTTTCAATCTGTATTTATATATCTTTGCCGTGAAATGGTTTAATGGCATATTATTATGATTTTAATTGATAATAGATTCTAATTACATTGATGATGAATTTGACTGCCAAACAGTATTCGCAACATGGCCAGAATTGAATGTGCACAGTGCAGTACCTGTGTATCAAGTTTATGAGATATCCTTTCACAGTGCCTATCCCATTACATTGGTTTTTCAAAGCTGCATTACTGTTTTGTATGGGTCTATGTGCTTCTCTACTCATTCTTTGAATGCTGGAAGACATCATTTCTGCAACTGTGCTATGTGATAAAGAATTACCATGCCATCTGATCTTGAACTGATGTAATGTTTTAAGCATTGTGAAGTGGAGACTTCTTGTGATCTGCCATTATACTCATTTTTTTTTCCCTGTAAATAATTTTGAACCGTGTAAATTTGTCAGGAAAGTTGAAGGAGTGGGTGCCTTTGGAATCACGTGGCGGTAAACCACCCATTATACGTCTTGCCCATCCTGTAACTGGTGCTACGTTTGAAGGGACAAGGAAGAGACGCAGAGCTGCTGCTAGAGATCATGCTTGGTCTCTGGGAGATAGAGTTGATGCATGGATGGAAAACTGGTAAGAAATTACTTTTCTGTTCTCTACTCTCAATTTATTTATTTATCATTCTTTCTGTAATTTTATAATCATCCCTTCTCCTTCTCTCTCTTTTTGCATTTAGACACATTTCAGCAGTTTATGTTGTTTGTTGACTTACTGCTTGTTATATATCATCCAATATATCTGAAATATGTGTGATAATGTTGATCCTTTTGCTTGAACATTGTTTATTTTCCATTGTTATTCTTTTGTGTATCAAATAGTTTGTTTTATATGCATCCTGCACTGATGTTGGGTGAAAATTTATTAGATGTACAATGCTTGTTTGTGGAAATGGATAAGCAATTACATAATTTGGTTTGATGTCTCATATCTTCTTCAATTCGTGAGGGAGGTTCCCCAAAATAGGCTACAGTTCATTTACTTACCTTGAAGATGGTCTATCTTGTGAGTGCAATGTAGGCTTTTTACATTTCCTTTTTCCTGTGGGTCGGGAATTTGAGTGATTGTTGTCTTAGAAGAGAATAATTTGTATCTTAACTGTTAAGATTTTGTATCATTTCATATAGAGGGGGAAAAAATGTTTGGTCCTAAAAGCTAATTCTGGAAGCCATTATACCCTGAAATTAAGAAACTCAATTTACAATTGTGTTCTCCGGCTCTAATGATGTTACAAATGTGAGGAGATTCCTGACACTTGGTTACATTTTATAAGTTATTTTGAATGTGAGAGGAGTTGATTGAAGTTGGTAAGAAGCTTTTAAATTGAAAATGGTGCTGTAGATTTTAATCCCATCCATGACATGATGTTAAATGGTGGACGTTGTTTGTGGTAGACATAGATATTATCCAGACAATGCGACTGTAGATTTTCTCGCCTTAGTAATCACATGTATTTTCACATGTATCCACACTATAAATTGTTTTTATGCACACCTACTGCAAAGAACATTCTGCTGTAGATTTTTCATCACTGCCAAAAGAAATTCTCATCTTTTGGCTGTGGGATGCTTTGCTTGGAATTTATGTTCTAAAGTCTTTTTACTTTGAATCCAAGTTTTGAAGTTCTATGAGAAATGATTCTCTTATCTTTGGTTCAACATTTAGTTTTTTACATCAGAATTGGTCGTTTTGTTTGTCTAATATATTTTGACCTGACCACTAAAATGAGTCTTGTCACTATTTATCTCAAATCTTTTTGTGGTTTAGCTGGCGTGAAGGAGTCATTGTAGAAAAGAACAAGAAGGATGAGTCAACAATAGGTGTTCACTTTCCAGGTACTTGAGGATAGAAATCTGTGATGGCTTACAGTTGAGTTTATTGTTCTGAAAATAAGGGATTTTGGGGTTTTGCTTGCAGTTCAAGAGAAAATATCTGTTGTGAAAGTGTGGCATCTGCGCTCGACACGTATATGGAAAGATGGGGAATGGATTGAGTTGCCAAGTACTGGACAAGATTACTCTTTCCAGGTTCCCTAATAGTACTACATTGCAAAGTTGAGATAACTCATTATGTTTCTTTTGTTTATTTTTGTATTTCTGTTCATCTGTCCCTCAGGGTGATACACCTCAAGAGAAGCGAGTAAAGCTGGGTGGTCCTGCTATTGAAGTGAAAGGGAAGGGCAAGATGCCAAACAATGTAGATGTTTCTGTACCTGCAAAACCTGATGAATCATCTTTGCTACCTCTATCTGCGGCAGAAAAGTTGTTTAATATTGGTAGTACAAAGAATGACAAGCAGCCAGAGACTCTCAGGACTATGAGGTCTGGTTTACAGAAAGAAGGTTCAAAAGTTATTTTTGGTGTGCCAAAACCTGGAAAGAAAAGGAAGTTCATGGAAGTCAGCAAACATTATACTTCTGATCGTAGCACCAAGAATAGTGTGTCCACTGATTCGGAGAAATTTGCAAAGTATTTGATGCCTCAAGGATCAGGTGCTCGTGCATGGAAGAATAATTCTAAAGTTGATCCAAAGGAAAAGCAAGCAGCTGAATCTAAAACCAAAGCTTTTAAGTCTGGAAAACCTCCAAGTGTGTCTACCAGAACATTACCTCGAAAAGAGAACTTGTCTTCAGTTTCTGCTCCAAGGAATACCGATTTAACTGATAATGTTTCAAGGAATTCTACCAGCAATGACAAGGATGACTCAGTTGAGCAGAATCTGAAGGAGTTAGCATCCTCTTCTGATGTTAAGGAGGGAGCCGAGCCTACATCACTATCTTCACAAGCTCCGACCTCAAATGTTACCAAGAAAATGGCTGCACCTAGTGTCAAATCTGAGCGGGTGAAGAGGGGAAAACTTCCTCCTGTCAGTGTGAAGTCATCTAAAGTTGAAGAGAAGGAAAAATCAGTTCCTGACGTAGTAGAACCCCGCAGGTCAAATCGCAGGATTCAGCCAACTTCAAGGGTAAGTCTTTTGAGTCTCCTTGCCATTTTGGATGTTTCTCTTTTTAATGCATTAAATTGGGATCTCTTCTAACGGAGTTAAGGCTGCTATTGGCAAGTAGCCCCTCATCACAATTTTGGGAGTATTATGAATAGAGACATAGCTTGGCGAGATAAATGCCCCTTTTTTTTTGCACCGGGGGGGGTGGGGGGCTCAATTTTCTCTGCTGCTGTTTTTATGTGAAAGAAAAATTACATTTTTAAAAAATTTAACTGTCATAGCAATGAATTCAAGCCTAAGTTGTTGGTGAGGTCTCAGGCCTCTAGGTACGCAATTCAAAACATGTGCTGCACCAGTTGTGTAGATACCATGTGTATTTTGCATGGCAGGCGGTCGAGGGGGGGCACTAATTCCTGTCTAAAAACCTTGTCGAAATGTTATACTTGTCTTTGTTACTTACTTTTTCGATCTCGTAAATTAATGGGAGAATTATTAGTTTTTATTTCCATTTAACTCTCTTAAAATTACCATCCACAATTTCATTTTGCACTTCTCATTAATTAATACTTTGAACACAACTGGGAGTAAAGATAGCAATGTGACAATTAGTTAGTTGATGAATTGTTAATCCTTGTCTAGAGGGTATTATTGTCATTTTTTGTCATTTTTTTTCTTGTGTAATTTGTCATGTCTTAAATTGATGCGAATTTCAGATCAAAGGAGAGTATTTGGAAACACCATTAGGAGAGGCATTTTACAGATTCTGGTTACTGGTTTCTGAGTGGGGTTAATCTATTACATGGTTGACTGTTTTTATTCAATCTGAGGAATCTATTTTGTACATCTCCATTATTTGTATCTCTAGATTAGGGTTAGTATCATCAAGTGTGCCAACATCTTTGCAAGGAAGGGAGGTATTATGTAATTCCTCTGGAAATCCGTACAGTCAAGTAAGGATAGTTTTATGCCATGGTTTCTATAGTTTTTTTAACAATGAGAAAGAAAGGGAGATTACACCAAGTAATTCACTATCCTATAGTCCTATTCCATTTTCGTCAAAAGCTTAGCTTTTACTACTGTAATGGATAGAATTCACATGATGTGAACAAAGCATGGCATAAATTTTTTTTACCACGCTTCTGGTGTTTGATTGCTGTTGTTTGATTTTGGGGGAGTACATCCTTATGTACTTGGCTGAAGTTGTATGCCTCATGTATTTTTTTATTTCTGTCTGCAGCTACTGGAAGGATTGCAAAGCTCACTTATTATCACCAAGATTCCATCTGCTTCACATGACAAAAGTCACAGAAATCAAAACAAGGGCTTGTCTAAAGGTAACAAACCACTGCCAGTACTAATTTTTGGTGAGCATATCGTACTGGAATAACTAAAGCTTTTTCTTATTGTGTTGTAGGAAATAACTGATTGATGCAACATTCATGGACCTACGAGACATGGAAGCTTGTGTGAACTGTATATTTACTACAAGATGCAAATCGGAGAGTGAAATTCTAGCTTCCTGGTTCTTTTAGCTGTAAAATTTAGGCAGTAAATGTTCATATCCATTTAGCTTCTTACAGAAATTTTAGTTGTACTCTTGATAGGCTGTATATTGGATACCTAATGTACTGGCAGGAAATTTTTCAATGATGAATTATACGATTTTGCAGCCCTTGGGGATTTTCTCGTAATCTTATGACTAATCTTAGAATGAGATTCCCTGGCCGAGGGAATTGGAACTTCTTATTTCCAGTGTCTGGTCCTGTATGTTGTCTACCCTAGTTTTGCTTTGATCACCTTATGCAGGTCGGACCAATGGTTCCAGGCCAATAATGCCTAAAATTTTTCCCTCCGTGGCCGATGATTGTTTACTAAATACTCGAGATCGTATTTTAATAAAAAATATTGGAGTTAATTATTTCTAGCATTGTAATATCACTTCTTTTAATCAAATTTTAATTAAATTAGAAAATGAGATATTAAATTTTGAATAATTCAAAATGTAAAATGGAACATTCAATTTACTTTGGTTTTCAAATTGACTGTTTCAGTCTTTCAGACCCTGAGATGGCATCTCTTTTATATTTTACAAAAAAGTGGTTAATTATTTTAAGTGCGAAGTTTTACTGCAGCTGACAATCTTTTGTGGAAAATAAGCTCTTTAAATTAATGTGCCATATAAGAAGATGCATGCAAATTCTGGAGATTTGAGTATGGTTCAATGATTCAACATTTATTTCCGAGCAGTCTCTTCACTTCCTGAAACAAAGTACATAATCAAAAACAAAATTTATAACTGTGGCTCTCCAATTTTTTGGATCACCGAAGACTGAGCCAGTATGGTCAGCATAATATGGATAAATACATATTGAGTGAGCAAGCCCAGAGCTTGACTGGTGGTGAGGGGAGAAAGTACAATTCAGATCCCTGGAGTGCCAATTGTACTGCAGAATCTGATGACAAGAAGAAAAGAACTAGCACCATTTGGGCCAGTAAAATATCAAATCACTAAAAGTTCTGATAGTACCAGCAAACACTTGATCCAGAATCCCACTAGAGAGCTAAAGTAATTTCATTTCATGCTACAGACACTACAGATTTAGCTTTATATGGACAATAATTGCAAGCTCAGCAGAAGATACAGGTTTGCTATACATGAGCTAACTCCCCAGACAAACCGTGTTAAGAAGTGTGTTGTGCAGCTTTATCCAGCTACAAGACTTCTCAGTCAGACATAGGATCATGATAATTCACTTCCCCCAGGGACGTGTGCCCTTCTATGCTCGAGTTTTTTTCTTGCTCGCCTGGCTTGAGACTGATGTATTGGTTCCTGGACTCAATCTGGGAAACAATAGGAACATTATCTATGTTGTGATCCTCAGCATGATACCTTGTGGTATTAGTGTGGTTAGAAGGTTTTTGACAAATGCAGGAGGAGGGATATTCATGAAACTCTCCGCGTCCTGGTCTGATCTCTTCAGGTTCTCCAATGAATCCTCTTTGGCAAGATTTGACCTTCTTGGCAAATGTACCCCAGTCCATCTTATCTCGTGCCATGAACAAAGCACTGAGCCTTTTGGCATTTGGTCTGATGGTTCGCTTGTGTCCCATGTACCTCCTATGACATGAAGAAAGCAAGAAAAGTCAAGATCTGTTGCCCTGAGAAATCAATTAAAATGGATAATAATTTAACAATTATTGATCAAGCCACAGTAATAAACAAACAGGTACTTGGCATTTAGGTCAGACTATGTTGTATATATTTTCCAACAAACAGCTTAGATGGCAGCATGACACTGCATTTCGCATTACCAACACGTCCATCTTTGGAAGTTAGAAACTTGGAATCAATCCAATGTGTGTCTGTATATCTGCCGCTTAATGCATTATGAACATGTGATCAGTAACAATTTTCAAGAGAAAACAACTTTAGCTGATTTTTATTGCCCATGTATTTTAATCTGACTTTGAAATTTTCAATAGATTTTTTGTCCGTTCTTCTTGAAAGCTACATTGATTGATAAAGAGTTACTCTGGCCAGACCTACTCTTGAAAATTTGAAATGCAAAGGTTTTCCTTCATTTGAAGGCCTATAATTTCCTTAATAAAATGGTGGGAAGGTACCATATTTGGATTAAGAGTTCCCTCAGAACACAAGACCAGAGAATGTATTCTCCAAAAGCAGGATTGATTGACCTTCCTAATCAACCAATTTATCATTCATCATGATCACACAAGGGAACTGGAAGAAATATAGGGATTGGGAAGCGCAATTCAGTAATATTAATGTATTGCTCATATTGCAAACAGCACAGGCAGCAGACAATTGTATTTTCTAAATTTAACCTAATGGCGATGTCATGGAAATACTCATCTTCCTTAGCGTACCCAACTCAAAATAATCAGGCAACTAAGATACAGGAATCAGATCTTGATCCTTCCCAAAGGGTTCTAAAATCTCTTCTCATTTTTTATTTTATTATTATTATTATTTTTTTGCGCTTTTCTCCCTAAAACAGATATCAACCATCACTGAAACAACTTGGGCAATAAGTATCTACTTACAAAAGCAGGAAGAACTTCGACAAATATGCAAACATAGGGCACAGCTGAACACAGGGTAAGTTAAAGAAACAAATATATGTCTCTCAACCTAAATTAGTTGCAACGTTATGAAATTGTTTTGAAAAACAAAGAAGAGGATTTATGAGTCCACTAATTATCATCTTTAGTTACTAACAAAAACTAAAGATTTAAGATGTGGGAATTCCAGTTATGACATAATCAATCAATAAAAAACATGCAAAAAGGTTCCAAATCCTATATTTCCTATAGGCTATATAGGTCACAAGTGGAACTAAACTTTTTCCACAGATATGAAGTTTGACCATGGCATATTTATATAAATTGAATGATTTAAAGGTTAAACGTAGTTCTGTGTAACTGTTACGGTCATTTTTAAGGCACTTATTATTTTCTTTGCAGTATTTTTTTTTAGATGGAATATTCTTTGGCAAGCACAATTATGGTTTCTTGAAGAAAATTGTGAATCTATGAGATACTTAGTTCATCTAAAATTGATTTCAAACTTTCTTAAATTATACATTCTTTTATATAAGGTTTCAGAATAAACAACATAATAAGGGATTCATAGCTGAATCATAAATAACCACTAACTACATGATGCAGAAACTTATTGTCAAAGGCCCTCCTTAATTTTGGTACCAAGTCAAGAGAATATACAATTTGGATGGAGGAAGTTATTTGCAAAGGCGTGATCATGAGAAAGAAGATTTCTACCTTCGACCAGCTAAGATCTTTGCCATGTTTCCATTATTATTCGTGACAAAAACATCGCTCTCTTCACACACAATGTAGTCAATGGCAGCCAAGCGAGATGAGAAGGGAAGGAAAGGTTTCAGCTCATCTGCAGCAAGGAACTCCTTTGTGTAAAAGTTCGGAAAAAGCTCTCTTAGGGGTCTTAAAGTTTCTTCTCCCCCATATATTTCACCAGATGCAACATAAAGGTAAGTGTCATTCTTGAATCCAAGTGCCCGGAGCATCAAACCCACTTCATGGGGAGTGAGTGGGCATTTTCCTCGTGTCCGCTCCTCATCAGGGCTCAACTCCTGCAGCAGTAACACACTATTTCCTTAAGAAATGTTCATATTATAGCATAGAGAAAAACAAATCCCAGCGTTTCAAATCATATGGTAACTCATAGTTGTTGATTCACTAAGTTATAGGATACACGAGGAGCCTATAATCCATTGAAAACCTTATAAATAGATTAATTTCAGCCAAAGAAATTAGACCAGGTCAGAGGTATCTGAATGAAAAATTGAACACTGTCCATTCAAAGCTTTGAACCACATGTAGTTAAATAAGTGAACTAGTTAACCATCAAACTCTACATTTTAGTATCCCAACAAAAAACGTATCCAGTTATTGGTTGTAAAATCTTCCACTATAAAGGAGTCTACCAAGTATAACCAAAAAGAGTTGAATGCAAGGAATGATGTCTGTGTTTGCTGAATCTTCTTTCTTCTTTCTCTTTGAGATACACACTTCTTAGTTCTTACATTAACATGTGCACATGTTTATGCATATTTTTCTTGGTGCACTTCAAATTGCGGAATGCTCTCTTCCTCATTTTCCTACAGTTTCCACTCAAAAATCAATTTGTTTAGAAGGTATTGCTGAAAAGTCAAAGCCTTGACAGTAACACACTAGTCCTTTGACATTATCTGCATGAAGTTCACTGAAATTTGGTATAACATGGGATTGCCATAGTTTTACCACATTATGCATGTATTCATCACGACGACAGTTGTCAGCTCTAAAGAACACAAGCAGCATGAGATGATCGCTTTAACTTAGGTCAATTTAACAGCAGATTTTGTGAACTATGTGAACGCTGTGAGACAAACAAAAGGTCTAGATAACAACTAATAAAGGGTTGTAATCTCACAGGTAGTGTTTCCCATCGTTTTCTTATCTCTCCTAGCTCATTTCTTTCTTTATCTCCTCCACCATAGTAACAACCAGAAAATGCTAGCATATCAGGTTCAAACCTGTGAAAAAATTTAAACAGCAAATATGTAATTCAAGGACTAAAAAACAAGTGTACTAGAATTATATATGGAACTTATCAGTTCACTTTCTGTTTGTACATTTACCACAGAAGTTATCTAGTATGGGCAGTTTTTACCGATTATCATATATTTAAAGAACAAAAGGAGGAAACAACACAAAAAGAGTAAAGAACATACTCATACCGGAGGCAGTTTTTCTGAAACTGTTTGCACTTTGCTTATTGCATAAGTGAATTTATTTCTACAAGGCACTTAACAGAGAAAGAGACAACTGCAGTCTTATGTAAGATTTCCCCTTTCGTTTAGTTATCCAAGTATGAAATGTGTGAAACTTAAATTAAAATATTCAAGATGTACATTAAATGTGGAATATGAGACCCATGTCATTGGTAGGAAATTTTAAGAAAAACGAGTTTTTGAAGATGATGTGGTAAATCATAAAACATTTAACAAAACCATGGTCCACATGCAGCTTCAGGCTCCTAGCATAGGGTGGCAAGCAAATGATTGCATTGATATCACTGAATGATGTATTCCAAGATGCAAACACCCTACAACTCCCTTGAAAAGCATGATAAGAAAGAGCCAAACACAGAGACAAATGATGGCAGAAATTGTTAAGGTTATTACAAGAAAATAATAGTCAGTCTCTCAATGTTTAGCAAAAAGCCACAAGATTTTACTTCTCAACAGTCAGGCAGAATGACAAACCTCAAGTGAATAGCAATAAAACGTTTGGCCATCTTTCGCATTCTGTTCACAAGTTTCTGGCCCAAACTCCTTATTGGTTTTGTAAATCTTAAAGCATGATAATTTACACGGCAACGCAGCTTCTGTAGTTCTTCATCAAGGTCATTAGCAAGCCTGTAATCAAACTTTGTCAATTGAACCACCTGCAACAAATTCAACTCACTTGTTAGCATGCATTGATTAGAGATGCAAATAAACTTTTGCATTTTCTGAATCTTTCATATGAATAACAGAGCAATTATAATCTGTCTATGAAAAAGCTACTTCCATCTAAGAACAAGAAAAGCTCCACAAGAGACTGAATGAGCAGATGCTGATCAAAGAACATACTGCATGCAAAATTCTGTTCTCTCTCTAACTCCACTAGCATCCAGGTATATAATAAGTTCCCAGTTACAAACAGCTTGAAGAAAATTTAAGCAAGAGGCCACATTAAGAAATATACTACTGTAGATAATGCATTCACCATTATTGTCATCTTAAACATTATATTTCCCCTAGCTGTCCAGGAATGAAACATTGCACAGATCCATGTATATTGTGATTCCAATATATTATGATGCAGGTTCAGGTAACATGCGAAAAATGGTTTCCTGTCTACTCGAGGTAGAAACATCTCAAGAAATTAAAAATGCCATCTCTTTGGCATAATATCACTACAGTTTATTCCTTTAGGCACATTACTATAATTTAAACTTGAACAACTATACTTTAGACTCAAACAAAAAGAAAACATAACTCTATATTTTAAACTTAAACAGAGAGGAAATATAACATACAAGAAGTTAGTTCACTTCAACTAGTAGCCAGGCTACATGATACATCAAACTGAAGCTTGACTTGAACCACAGATTGCATAATTACATAGACCTTATAGCTAAAAACTGGTGAGATAAATACACAGATCAGATAAATATTAGCACCAAGTGAAGGCCTAACACCACTTCGAACAATTATTGAAAACTGAAGTCCCTTATTCACCAAAGGGTTCTCCAACTTACACGTCTTCTCAATAGTATAGGCAACACTAGGTCAAGATAATATTCAGGATCAGATTTTCTGGGTACACGCATCGTATATGGGGGTTTATCCATTGATCTCATCACCCTTTCTGGGACTCTTTTAATAATTGTCACATCCTTCGCAAGGTAAGAAATAAACCAGTTGACGTCAAATATGTTTAGGAAGTCACTGCAACAATCAAACTTCCGATGAGAAGATTATTTAAGATCGGATATATCACTGCTAACCAAATGTGCAGTACAAAATTTGTATCTGGTGCCATGCAATCCGTAAAATGCTGCTAGAAGAAGTCATTAGATATTAAATATACCTATCATCCTTCCAAAAAGAGTGATGATCCAATTCTGGTACGACCAAAGTTGCATTAAGAATCCGTGCAACAACTACAGCATCAGTTATCTAAAAGCATAAAATGGATTACTGGGATGAAGCAATAAATTTAAAGGAAGTTCAGAAATTCAAAAATTTTGAGACTTCAACCAGGGAGGTGGAACAAACTTACTCCTGTTCTTTGTTGATTGAGTCCCCCACTTGTGGCAATAAGTAAATAACCATTTGATGAGCGCTCAGGCACTGCAGCTATAATACAGATATAGGAATTTTACTTCTCAAAAGTCAAAATCAAATACTAGTGTTGCAAATAATTAACACCTAAACTAGGTAGGAAAGGATTTCACCAAATTTATGAAGCAGATGAAGTTTATCAATTGGTAAAGAGCATAATGTAATTCTCCCAGGAATCAAATCAACTAAAGATCATGGATAATGATGAACTGAGAAAACAGAATATAACAACCTAGTTCTCTTAAAATGTCATAACATCAGCATCAACGAGTGTCACCCTTCTAGCAAAAGTTGGATAAAAGACAACTGTAGTTCTGAGCATGACTTCTATACGGAAGGATGGATGCGAAAACTTACAAGAGAAATGAGGACCTCTCTCACTGCAGCCATGGTACATGTTTGAAAACTTT
The DNA here is from genome assembly GCA_028571225.1 of Parsonsia alboflavescens. Taxonomy (NCBI): domain Eukaryota; kingdom Viridiplantae; phylum Streptophyta; class Magnoliopsida; order Gentianales; family Apocynaceae; genus Parsonsia; species Parsonsia alboflavescens. The sequence continues at coordinate 10,999,721 of JAOXNR010000031.1, read as the reverse complement.
GATTTCCAAATATCAACTGGGTTATGATTTCCACCATTCTGTTAAATAATACAAAAAAAAATGACGAAACATAAATCATATTCATGAAGTTGAAGCTCAACATCTAAGAAGCATATTCTGATTATCTATAGCAAAAAGGACAAGGAAAAGAACAAATGAGACCAAAAATAGTTTGCTGCCCTCAGATCTCTCAGACCCACAACAGCATACAAATTACAAATTCCCATAGATGTGGATTTGTCATTTCCATAAGACAAGAAGAACATTGCAAGATGTGACTCCACATAATTTCACTTGAATTGAAACTGACAAAGTAATTCAGTTTCCCATTGCTTTAAGACAAGTTTTGTAATAAAATATTCTTCAAGATCCACAACTACAAAGGGAAATAAAAAATATATAATAGCTAAACTTAACAAAGTTAATATATTAGCATCTTAAAAGTAAAGATTATAAGAGAGGGAAAGTTGTTTAATTTGCTCCCGGAATTCTTACACAAATTCAGATGGTAATCAGCATCATTACCAAGGGAGCTAATTTTAGAAGTAACAATAGTTACAGTCCCGAAACTTAAGAACAAATGCAAATCTTGTATAAAAACCAGACAAAGAAGGAGAACACAGTCTGTCTCAATTGTATAAATTTTGAAATCATGCCAACTGAAAAACTCTACACTGAAACTAATACCTTCAGAATCAGAAAGAGTTTCAAATAAAATTTGCCAAAAAAGGAAAACATATTTCGAATAAAAAAGGCAAAAACATATATTCCAATACATGTGCCTTTCCTTTCCTGCTATGATTTCATCCCATCTTCCAACAAAATTAATGCAAACATAAATTTATATACATTTAGTAGTATCATGTTGTTGTGAAAAAATAAAAAGTCATTACACTCACTATCCACCCAACAATTCTTTCCATTATCACTTGCCACATCTTCTTAAACACTTGTGCACAGAATGCTTAAACCTACCCCATTTCTAACCAAAGAAAGAAGTCTAAAAACAAATGAAACATTGTTAAAGACAGAATCTTGGACATAATTCCCTCAATTAATAGGAAAATGAGAACCTCAAACGAGAATTGACACTATACTCACTTCAAGTCTTTCACTTTTGAACCGCATTTCATTTTTAACCCAAGAGTGAAAAAATACATATATCTAGAAACTATGCAAATTTTTTTCTTTTTTCTAAAAGAAAATGGTAAAAACAATTAAAAGAAGAGTGGGCTCATACTATAAAATCAAAACCTATTATAATTATCATTACCAGCTTATAATAGATGGAACGCTTTACAAGGCGCTGTGAATACCATTCAAGATCAGAAGCCAAGTGACCAGTGAAGAGGGAAATTAACCCGACGGCAAAAAGCATAACCCCACAAACCTTGACCGACCACGAGATCTTTGGAGGCCTGGTTGCTGTGACGGGAGAAGCTGCACTCAAGGATGGCCATCTCCAAGCACAACATTGCTGCGGTTGCGTTTTCTGCTTCTGCTGCTTATTATTATCATACAAAAATGCCAGATTATTCAGCAATACATCCCCACTATGCTTCCATGCTTTATTGGCTACACCCATAGCTTCTTCTACTTCTACTATTATAATTATTTTTTCTACATTCAATTTCACTTGATTTTGCCCCTTTTCTCATAGTATTGCTTTGTTACCATTAACCATCAAAGCTGCACTCTGCACTGCAACCACTATCTTTTCTTGCCTCTGTTTCTCTGTGCCCCTTTCCTTTATTAATTGCTTGATATCCAGACGAAAAGAAAGATATAAATGTGGGAATGAAAAACAAAAACCCACAATTTAGATGTCCGATTAAATGGCTTTTCCTGCTATCCCCTCCCCTATTTATGGGGTCATTTGATGAGATTCTCATGATGGGATTTCACTGTAGTGCATTAGAAATGTGGGTCAGTGACTGAACCACTGTGCAGCGTTCTTTTTGTGAGGAAAGTGAAAGCCTCAAAAGCACAAGAGAAAAAAAAAAAAAAGAAAAAGAAAAAAAAAAGAGAGAGACTTTGAGTCTGTACAGAGACAGGAGAAGGAGTGAAAATTAACGAAGGGAGTGCAAATTTAAAGGGAATTTGGGGATTCAAGTTCTTTGTTTGGTCGTTTATTAAGTAGAACGACAGGGATGGGACATTTGTGATTGGGAAATGGGATTTGGGAAAGAAGATTTGTGAAATGGAAGAAAGAAAAATGACTACTAACGTACACGGCGGGGTAATACGCATTTCCTCAAAGCGTGGGAACGGGGAATTACATGGTCAGTGTCGTGATAAGTGACTTAGGGGTTAAACATGAGATTTTCTCATTTCGAGAAATTTCATATTTAATTTTAATTGCAGAAATCTTCCATAACTTAATTAATTCAGACCACTGTACGCGGTCCAAATCAATTTATTTCACTTTGCTCCCCGGGTGGCAGCAGAGTTTGGGCTCTATTGTAATAAATAAAAATATACTTTCCAATCCAAAATGAGTTTGCTACTCGTTTCCTCACTAGTATAAATCAGTCTAATTATTATTTTTATCACTAATTATTAATTATGGTTGTTAGTTAACTAAATATTTGAAGGTGTTATATATATATATATATTAGCCCTCTAATTATATACTTATAAAATAGAGTTTAAATTTTTAAAAGGATGATTAGAGGATATTATGGGAAAAAAAAAATTTTACCTTAATTTTTACAAAACGATAACTGGTGATTTATATTTAGTGACGAAGGGAGTATTTTGATCTCAAAATACTTTCTCCGTCACTATTTATAAGTCATTAGTAATCATCTTGTCAAAATTAAGGTAATATTTTTTTTCTTCTAAAATGTTCCTATTTATTATTCTAACCAAACAAATAACAATAATTAAGGAAAAAACATATACGAGGGTAATATAGTAAAAAATTAGTAAAATACCTAATTTAGTTCAAGAAAAGTTACAACAATGACTTATATTTAATGACAAGTATAATTAATCTAAATGACTTATAAACAGTGACAGAAGAAATATAAGGTTTTTTTTTTTTGTTTGTTTTAGATACCGCTTAATACTTTTTGTCCATTTTATTGCAAACAAATAGAATTATAGATATAGAAGAAATATACATATACATATAAATATGTATATATATATATATACATATAAATATATATACATATATATACATATAAATATATATACATATAAATATATATACATATATATACATATAAATATATATACATATAAATATATTTATATATATATATATTTATATGTATATATATATATATTTGTATGTATATATTTATATGTATATGTATATATATATTATCCAACAATGTCTAGTCCGTTCGCAGAAATCTTGACTATACATATTTATATTTAAGTATCCTTAATTTACATGAAATGACAATAAACGATTTACATTTAAAACAAATGTAGTATAAGTCCTTTTTATTTATTGCGAAGTATAATCAATATATAATTACAATATATTATTGTAATGTTACAAATAGTTTGGGAGGTTTTAGGATGAGAGAAAAGAACAAAAGATATAAGTAATGAAAGAAAAGAGAATGAGAATGATTTTGGTTTAAACAGTTTGGGAGTTTTATAAAAGAAAAGATAGTAGATTGTTATGTTTGGGAGTTGGAAAGAAAAGAAGAGAAGTTTAAAATATAAAGTTCATTTCAAAAAGTAACCTTTTTCTATACTTAAATTTTATTTTAAATTTATTTAATTCAAGGACAAAATAGTTATTACAAAAGTTTATAAATTATTTATCACTTTTATCTCAAAATCTCTTCTCTTCTCTCCACTTCTTTCCATCCAAATTAGCTATTATACTCCATTCAATATTATTTCTCACCAATTAAATCATAAAAAAAAGTTTTAAAGGTTTTAAACTTAATATAATTGCATTTGATATTTTAAATTTACGAAAATGGATTTAGGCACCTTTTTTTTTTTTTGGAGATAAAAGGAGTATTGTTAATATAGTCCATTTTATAGTTACTCCCTCCATCCCTAATTATAGGTCATTTATAGTCATTTTATCAATATTAAGATAAAGTTTTTTTCCCCAGAATATCCTTACGGAGAGGAATATTAATAATGATAGAGAGAAACATGTTTTAATGTGTAATATTAGAAGAAAAAAAAAAGTAAAATATCTATTAAATTATCAATAATGACTTAAAAATCAAAGCCTGTCATTCTGAATTTTTTGTTTTTAAATAAAAGGTGGAAAGCTTAAAATGAAGAAATGAAGCTCAAAATAGAGAGACATGTGCTCGAATTAACAAGGTTTCTTGGGTAATTTTAATCATCATTGGCTTTCAAAATTTAAAATTATTTTTTTAAAAAAATTATATAATTCAATTACTAACAAATAATTAAATATAAAAATATTTAATTTAGACAAGAAAATCATACTTTATTTCCCTTTAATCTTTTTTCCTTTTTCCTTGCTTGGGATACATAATAACCTTAGGCGAAAAGATCTAAAATAACCTTAAACTTTACAAAAATTCAAATTTTAAAATTCAACTGTCATAACCTCTAACTTTCGAAATATATACCATATGTCCTTCCGTCCAACCCATCCGTTAGAGTTAACGAATTTCATTTACAAAACATTTGTCCGTCCAACTTCTGCCCTTTACTTTATTTCTATTCAATTTTGACCCCTAGACTTTATTATTGTTTAACTTTTATCTCTTACTAAATATGTTGTCATATCATACATTATTTATGATGACGGATTTGCTAAGGTGCGCTACGGAGCGCCCCTTAATGCGCCCTCCAATCGTTACCATAATGGAATTTTTGCTGCGCTTTTTTGGATGCATGAGCACTGTAGCAAAAATTCCATTATGGTAATGGTTGGAGGGTGCCTTAACAAAACCGTTTATGATGATATGTGTTATTTTATAGATTTTAACAAATTAATGATATACGATTCAGCCTTACTCTCCAATAACTAATTTATTGTGTGTAATTTCATTTTTCTTCAAGAAATGAAATCCTTTGTAATATTTAATCATTTAAAATTCTTGTATTAATTTTATATATTCTTAATTAGTCCAACATACTATCTATCTTATCCCATCCTTATTTGTAAAAAGTATTTGTTGTTCTGAATAGACTTGATTAAAAAGCTAATTGGATACCCATATTGGCAACAAATAGAAGGTCATATTCATTATAAATTGAATCATGAATTTTTATTGGTTAAGAAGAATTTCATTTCTTGAAGATAAATGAAAAGACACATAATAAATTAGTTATTGGGGGAGTAAAAATGAATTGCATATCACCGATTCATCAAAATCTACAAAATAACACATATCATTATTATACATAAACAATGTATGACATAATAAGGCAATTAGTGCCTAATAGACAATAATAAAGCGTAGGGGAGAAAGTTAAACAGTAATAAAATGTAAAGGTAAAAGTTGGACAAATAAATATTTCAGAAATGAATTCCGTTAACTCTAATAAACAAGATAGATGGAAGGGAATATGGTATACATTTTGAATGTTTGTGGTTATAACATGTGAATTTTAAAGTTTAAGAGTAAAACTTGAATTTTTTAAAAATTGAGGATCATGAGAATATTTTGCACTAATAATAATGGCTCTAAAATGATGGAGAGATAGAGACCCCCAAAACCTATGTCCTGTTGGCATTGGGTGTTTGTTTCCAATGTGACCTCCTTTTCCTGCTTATAGAAATTTTGTATAGTGTTGTATCACTATTTTGGTTGGTAAATCAAATGGCCCCCTATTCAATATGGCTTTTGATGCAAACCTGCAAACTCATGATAATGAAAGCTTCCTCACCACGCACCATCTGACTAGCATTTATATTCCTACAGTAAAATAATCTTACCTGCCTGCCCCTCATTGCTCCCCCCTTCCCGGCCCGTATATATCCAAATATAAATCGTTAGCATTATTCTAATTTTTTTTATTATATAAAAATAAATTATTTTTCTTATTTATAAATGTAATTATCTTGAAAATTTCAAATGTAAAGTTTTGAAATTTTGGAAACAGTTTTATTAATTTGGATGAGTGATGA
>JAOXNR010000031.1:10983050-10993530 GCA_028571225.1 Parsonsia alboflavescens | reverse complement strand
CTTCACATTAGCTTTATTATTGGTGGTAGACTTATTCGGAGCATTACCTGACCCTTGGCCAAGCTGTGCACTACCTCTCCCAAATTGCTTTTGGGCTGAAGAACTACCCACATGTGTTGACGAAGAGCTACTTGCTGGAGAAACACGAGGAGGAGGAAAGCCTCTTCCAAATCCAACACTTCCGCCGCTAGCCCTCGCTAGACTCTTCTCCACGACTTGTACCTTTGTTTGCGCGTCCGAGATAGTGGTAAAGGTGTGGTAAAGGTATGGACCTGTAAAGCATCCTGAATAGCAGGTCGTAACCCATGAAGATAACAGGCCACGAGTTGTTCTTGAGTTCGCACAATTGGTTCCTCGCCACCATCCGATAAAACTCAAGTGTGTATTCTTCGATGCTTTGAGAACCCTGCGTCAAGCTTTGTAGATTCTGGAACATAGTCTGCCGATAATTGAAAGGCAGAAACTCCTTGTGCATCTCTCTCTTGAACTCCCCCCAATCGTCCAATACTGGAAGCCCATCTTGGTATCTCTAATACCTGAAAGATTGCCACCATGCGGCAACCCTATCCTTGAACCTTATCGCCACCAACGATACTTTCTTCTCTGCTAGAACCTCCTTCAACGAAAAAAGTTCATCCACTGAGCTCATCCAATCTAAGAACTCTTCAGGCGCCAACCCTCTTGAAAATTCCAGGACCTCCATCTTAAACCCTAGATCCCAACGAGGAACGACAGGATCACGTTCAATGTCTCTAGGCGGTTGGTAGCCGCCCCTCATTCCTCTAGATCGAACCCTAGGTTGCTCACGCGGTGGCCTCCCAAAATCATCCTCAACATCGTCGGCCACCCCTTGTCGCAATCCTTCAAGTTTAGGCTGTTTTGGTTGTCGGTCTAAAGCTAGACGTTGCACCATCTGTGTCAAATCTTGTATCTGTCGATCACGGCTCTCCCTCTCTAGCTGCATCTCTCTTCGCAACTCTTCCTTATCGCGCCTAGACTCTTCCCGATCCTGTTGTATCACTTTGATTAATGCAGCAAGGTTCTGTTCAAGATTACTTCCTGCCATGGCGGATCTGGGCTCTGATACCAACTGATGCAGTCGGAAACAAAACTGGCGCGACTTGATGAGATTCGGATATCTTAAGTTTCGCAGATTCAACGAAAATCTGAGGGTTCGTTTTTGTTCAGAAACTTGCAAAATAAGAAACGGAAAAAAAAAACCCGATTCAAAATTCCTTCTAATCAAACTTCAACGCAAGTAGTCAGAAGCCGAAAATTAAATCAAGTGAAGAACAATTTTCGAAGTAGTCGAAAATTGGATAAGCCAAAATTTGGGAACTTTCAATTGAACAAGTCTGTTGAAAAACCACCAGGAAAACAATTCTTAAAGCTAAAAATAAACCCTAACCCTAATCGGAAACGAAAAGTAAAGAAAGTGCTAAAATGCCCCTAGAAAATAGTAAATTACAAAACTGTCACTTAAAAATTGAAAAATTACAACAATGCCACTGAAAATAGAAAAATGCCCAAAACTCCATCCAAATGACTCCGGATGGCCGAAAAAAGCCTTGCATCACGGCATAGCAGTGATTTTTGTTCGTCGGGCCGTTCTAGGTCACCCAATCAAATTTGAACCCGATCCGAGCTCGTTTCAGTTGCCTCTGGAATTGTGCCCGACATAAATTCGGTGTTTTAAGCAGCTCACGTCCTCTTTTTCAAACATTCTGAACTTCATGGAGCTGATGGCGGAACCAAAATTTGCTAAACCGAAACATGCCCCATATCCAAATCACCTTGATCTGCAACCAGCTCTATGTCAACACCAAACTCATCAGCATCAAAACTATCCAGAGCATTAATGTTAGCATCACTAAACAGTCCTTTCGGACGTTCACCTACATTTTTCACTGCACGTGTATTATATCTGTCTATTTCTAGAGTTGTGCGTTTGTCATGCATTGATGAAGCACCGAAAGACAACCCAGAGAGAATGGGTTCGTCATTGTGGTGGAATGGTACATCATCCTACAGTAATGGTCCATCGTTATGCACGAATGGTCTGTCTAGCTCTTTTATTGCCACAAAAAATAAGAATGACAGACTCACAAAAATGAAAAATCCTCGACAAATCGACATCTTTTTTTATGAGGACATGTGGCATTCATCTTCCAACAGTTGTGCACGAATTTGTATTTCTTTTAACCGGATATCTATCTCAGCTCTTTATGCCACTATCTCCAACAAACCATCATATGTCAGCTCCGAACCAACATCCCATAGGGTTGTATCACCTCCCTTGTAGGTTCCGAAGTCCCATTTTCCACCATATGTCAGATACAATTGAACAAACCTCAAAAACAAAACATGAAAACAAAGATGTAGATTGGATACCCATCAAATAGGAAAACAACCCATAGTACAAACATAAACAATCCATATGCTTCTAAAACAATCCATGCAATGGACATGAACATGAACAGCTATATGAGTATACTAAAATCAAGCCATGCTACGAATATGAACAATTGGTATGCTCCAACAACAAAAATGACATTCCAGACCTCAACGACCTATGCAATGACCATAAATAATCCAGTAAAGATAATCCAAACTCACGTAACCTAGGTTGGCTTTCCCGGCGTGCATGGAAGCATAGTCATTGCAGCTTTCCAAAATACAACCCATTCGCAAGACAATCGGTGTGCAGGACAGCACTTTAACAACTCAATACACCACACAAAAATACAAAAATAGGCTTGAACATACCAAAAACACACTTAATGTACCCAAAAATACAAATATAAAGGTTACACATTGACTTTTTTCTTCATGAATAGAAACCTATTTGCCATTTGTTTACTCAAAGACAAAAACTTATACCTTTTAAAGGATGGAGCCAGGATGGCATGACAATCGAAACCAGATTTCTCCAACTATTTGTTTTCACCTTTTTGTGCACAAAGATGACTTCTTTAGGATGGATTCACTCTAAAGGTTATGTCTTTGAACAGATTTCAACGGCAACAATAGATGTCCAATAGAGAGCGGGTTGGTGCAGAGAGAGTGTTGGTCGTAGGGAGCATGTAGGATGGAAGAAGTTGGATTTCAAATGAAAATTGCAAAAGAAGATTTTTTTATTAGGTTGGGGTAAATGGGTAATTGTACATGGTAAAATGTACATATGTTGTGAATCTTAAAATTTTGTCTACTTTTTATTTCCCACTTTCCAAAGTGGATATCCGGTGAAATTTCCACAATTTAATTTCATTTCAATGGTATTGTTAGCTAGTATTTAAACAAATTATATAGTCAATGTTGAGAAGAAAATATAACTAAATATATTCGTGGTACTTTTATTAATTGCAAAACTAAGATTCCGTTATCATTCCTTAAAACAAAATCTTCTTCTTTTTTTTTTGAATAAACAAAAATTTAATTAGAATCATAGGAGGGAAAACATTTTTAGTCTACTATGGAGCTATATTGTCATGAAGACAAAGAAGTTTAGGTTTTTCTATATTTTCATTTTAATTTGCAAATAGAAGATAATAGATAGTAAGGTTTGTTTGGATGGTTTTATATATATTAACATGTATTTTAAAAAGAAATTATTTTAAATTAAATTGTTTTGTGTTTTTTAGTAAGGTAAAAATAAAAAATTTGTCTGGGTGAAAAAAAGTAAAGTTTAAAATTTTAATAAATATATTTTTTTAATACCATATTAGTTTCCTTTGAAGGAATCCATATAAATGGTTATATTATCTAAGTTATAATATATTTAAATTAATATCTAATATGTTTAAATTATGGATCTTCAAAAGAAAGAAAGAAAACCAAAGGAAGGAGAAAAATAAAAAATAAAAAGGGAAACTTGGAAAAGAAAGAAGCAGAAGGAAAAGGGAAAATAAAAAACAAATATAGCTAACAAGATGTTTGCCTCTCTTGAACAACCATTCCACTCCCTTTTAATTCTCAAGAATTGAGATTCTTTCATTTGGTCATACAGAAAAAATATGAGAATTGCAATTCCTTATAGAATTAGGAATAGCCATTCCAAAGCAGAAGTAAGATTGCAAACAAATATCAAGCAGTTACTCATGATATGATGATCGGATAATCGCAAACAAATTTTCTTATAATTAATGCGATTGCTTATTTAGTTTAATAATTTTAAATTTTTTTTATCCATACATATATTTGAAAATTTAGTTTCAATCTTATTATAAATAATCTAGTGAAATTTTTTATTTTTAATTATATTCTATTACTGTGTATAATTTTATTTACAATAAATATATATTTTTTTCAAAAATTATGTTCTAACGTAAATAGAATACGAATATTAATAATTAAGCAAAATAAATGAATATATATAAGGGTATATTAATCTTTCATCTCTTAATTATTTCTCATTCAATATCTATTTAAACCAACCAAACAAAATCATCTTAATTTTAGAATTCTCATTTTTTCTACTCCATCCAATCAAACAAAGGAATAAGTTTTCGAAATTTCAATTCCATTCCCTATCAATTCTATTCATTGCCAATTCTATTCCAGGGAACTAAATGCCCAATAAGTGTTTTAAGTTAAGATAGTTCTTTTTTTAGCTTAAAAAAAACTATATTTTATCTTTTTATTTTTAATGGCTTTGAACTTAAAAAAAAAAACTAACTAAATAGATTTTATTTTGTTTTATTGTTTTACGTTTTTTTAAAAAAATTACGGGATTACTTTTATAAAAAAGAACCAAAAGAAAAGAAATCATACAAACTGGCCCCAATATTGCTTAAAGAGTATGAACATTTCTGAAAAATTATCCTTAATTGCCAAACGGAGAATATGGTTTCTCCTTCAAAAGTTGCAGAATGAAGGGAAGGTTGCATGCATCTTTTGGCCGGCTAGGAACAACGGCGTAACATTTTATTATAATACTCCATACGTCTGGTTGAATGTTACCATTTTTATTTAATAAAAGAAAATAAATAATAAAGTGCATTTGATTTGTATTAAAATGACTAATTTATCCTTCTCATGATTTAATTAATTGCAAGACTTTTGTGTAAGTGAATGTAAATTCTAAAATTATATTAATAAGATTTTATATTGAAATCTATTTATATTAAGAAACGAGACATCCGATTTTTACAACCTCAAATGGAAATAGAGACATTCAAATTCAAACAGGGGGGAGTAATTGTTATTAGGCATATAATAATTCCATATCTATTCTAATATCCAAATTCACATCCTCATATTTGTTGAGAATCTCATATCGACTCCTTGTAAAGATAGATTATAACATATATGGAATTGGACAATCTTTCCCTTTTAAGCTAACTTTTGGGATTAAGTTAGATCTAAATCCAATTTTTAATAATATAAAACTAATTGTTGGGTGGGAAGGGATTAAAATGGGTATACCAAGCAAACGATTTCATCTTTAGCGTGATTGACATGGCAAGTTCTCATTGTTGTTTGGTCAGGTTAGGAAAAGTCGAACAAGGAATACCACATAACATCGGTATACACGTGTTACCTGACGTGATTTGGCCCCACCAAAATAATAATAAGTTTCCATTTATTTCGATTTTCTATTATGTCCTCCATCGCATAGCATGTCTATGTGTAGATAGAAAACGATATCGTTTTACAAAATAATAATAATAATAATAAAATCTTGCAACAACTAGACGATGGCAATCAGAGAATCCAGGGGCATTGCACCGTTCCAATCTATACAACACTCAACATCCCGCCACCACAACCCAACCCCACTATTAATGGACTTGGTTTTGAAAAAAAAAGGGGAAGTGCCACTAGGATTTGGACAGATCTAGAAAGATCCAACATCGATGGAGAAAAGTAGAGGGCGGGCTGCACCTGTCGAACTGCACCATCACCGGTCAAGCACGCACCTTCATCGGACGATCCAAAGCAAAGAAGGAAGAGAGAAGCAGAGAAGGAGGCGGCGCACCTTTGCCAGTTAAGCACCCACCTTCGCCAAATGATCTAAAGCAAAGAAGGAAAAGAGAAGCAGAAGAAGCAAAGAAGGAGGCGCCACACCTTCGCTGGTCAAGCATGCACCTTCGTCAGATGATCCAAAGCAAAGAAGGAAGAGAGAAGCAGAGATGCGGCATAGCAATGGCATCAACGAAGGAGAGAGAGAGTTTCTACGAGTTGTCGAAATTTTTTTTTTTATTTAAAAAAGGTATACTTAGCCAAAACGACATCATTTTAGTTTAGCACATTAGTGTGCAAAATCGCACATAATAGTAAACCTGTCAATCTATTTATATAAATAAATAAATAAACATATTTTTTATATAATATGTTTTCCTCCGATGGAAAGCGAAGCTAAAGAGGACTTGGACCCTAGCGCCACCCTCGCTCTTGTTTTCTGCGGTCATAAATTAGGAAAATAAGAATAAATCTCTTTGGTTGACATGGACCCTTTTTTTTTTTCCTTCATATTTTTTGTATCCAGAAAATTATTAAGCATATCAGGAGATATTAATTTTAACTCAACTAAACGAATACTCACCCGTTACTAAATATAAATTATTTTAATTAACTTTTTTTATTTTTAATTATAAATTATTGTGGTTAGTTAATTAAATATTTAAAAATGTTTTTTTTCTTCTATATTATCCCTTTAATGATATACTCATGATATGGTATTCATATTTTTTTAAAAGAATGATTAGAGGACAATTTAGGAGAAAAAAATTATTTTAATTTTTGTAAAATGACAACGAATGACTTATATTCAGTAACAAAGGGAATATTAAAGATTTTCTAAAAAATACAATGTTATTATAATTTAACGATCGAACTAATTAATATTTTTGAATTATTACAAATAAAATAATCGATCATTAGTAAAAAGAAGGAATGATGCGTACTTTGATTATGTGCATTAATAAGATCATTGGACTTACTGTATATATGAGTAAGAATAGTTAGCTAAAGATGACGTTAAAGCTCACCTAATTTGGGTCAACAACAAAGAAAACTTCAACTGATCTCTAATTCTTTAATAGTTGTTAATCACATTTCTAGCTAATTAATTCAATCCCACTTTCCTTTTCTCTAATTTCCCACCTGAAAATGATATTATTATAAATGATTTTTTTTTTTTAAAGAAGGATGAATAAATATAGATTTTTTTTAGAAAAAAAAATTAATATATAGAAAATCAGTGGTTCACCCACAATTACACCTATCAAAAGTCAGAATCTAAATGTAAAAGGTGCACAAGAAAGAATCTTCCTAACTTTCTTCTTCAATTTCTTGTTCATTGATCTTATCTATCGATGATACGGTTAATTCGATTTCGACTGTTTGGATCATTCTATTCTAGATGTAATAAAACATCCATTTTGGGAAAAACAATGCTCTTTTTATTATTATTTTTTAAAAATTTTCTCTCATCATATATATATATATATATATATGAATAATTTTTTCTTAGCTTAATAAATCTTCCTCTCATTTCTAGTACAACCTCAAAAACAAACAAATAACTAACCATGTTGCCGTTGTTATTCAGTTATGGAAGATTTACCTCTTTCTTCTTCTTCTTTTTCTTCCTCCTTTTTGTTCCTCTCCTTCCCGCCAGAATTCTGCGGCAAGACTCCTCTGCTTCAACTGAATTAACCGTCGATGTCCAAAAGGGCAACAATAACGGCACGTGGCGCAACTTTATAAGGCTTTTGGACGCCGAAAAGGGCAGCCACGTCAGTGGCATGTCGGAACTGAAGAAGTATTTCCAACGTTTCGGTTATCTGACGTGTCCCGGCAGGAACTTCACGGATTTATTCGACGAAGATTTGGAATCCGCCCTGCTCATGTACCAGAAAAATCTGGGTTTACAGGCTACCGGAAGGCTCGATCTCGATACCATAAAACTAATTACTTCTCCGAGGTGCGGCGTCAGTGATACGATGACTCACAAAATACGTGCAAAAGTCCATTACGCTTTTTTCTACGGTGCGCCGAGGTGGAACAGAGCTTCTCCCATGATCCTAACCTACTCCTTCTCACCGGAAAACATGATCGGCTATATAAGTTTACCGGAAATAAGATCGGCTTTTGAACGGTCTTTCGCACGGTGGTCATCGGTGATTCCTGTAAACTTCACCGAAGCCGAAGACTATTCCCAGGCGGATATTAAAATCGGGTTCTACGGGGGGGACCACGGGGATGGGGAACCGTTCGACGGGGTACTGGGAGTTTTAGCGCACGCTTTCTCTCCGGAAAACGGGAGGTTTCACCTGGACGCGGCGGAAACGTGGGCCGTTGATTTCAAAGAACAGAGGTCAAAGGTGGCTGTTGATTTGGAATCAGTGGCGACCCATGAGATTGGGCATGTACTCGGGCTGGCTCACTCCTCGGTCAAGGAAGCAGTGATGTATCCAAGTTTGAGTCCCAGATCGAAGAAAGTGGACCTGAAGATTGATGACGTGGAAGGGATCGTGGCATTGTATGGGACAAATCCTAATTTCAAGCTGAGTTCTTTATATGAGTCAGATATTTCATCAGGTTGGAGCATTTTAATGGAAAGTAGGACATTTTCAAAGTGGACCACTTTTTTTTCCGTGGTGGTTTTTTTTTTTTCTTTGTGGATATGATTAATATATAGCATCGGAATTTTTTTATTTTTTTTTATACATATAATGATATCGAATTGTAAAAGAAACCATTGAAAGTGAAAAGCAAGTAAAGAACATTCTTTTTGCAATGTTGAAGGTTAATGCAAAAGAATCGTTATTCTTGTACATGTTCTTGAACCCTGTTGGAAGACACCGTGAAAAAAGCATGAAAAGAAAGAAACTATGTCAATTAACTGCTGAAACTTTTCCTTTGAAAATGTTCTCTCAATCTTATCTTAAAAAGTCTATAGATGAAAAGTGAGCCCTACTGAGAATTTAATGATTTTGGGATTCACTTGATACCTTGACGGTGAGAGGTCCAATGGTGTTTGAGAGGTGGTAGAGAAATGGAAAGAAAAGGAGGATAGATCAAATCATGAGGTTATTACCATTAGGCTCTTATTTTTTGATGTAAAGAATATTTGAAAGTGACCATGGATGAGTGGAAGGAATTTGTAACTTATTGTACTTTTTATTGAAGGGTAGTGATCATCCAAAATAGAGGTGGCTTGTAGGATTCAATGCCTTAATTTGCCTTATTGGCAGCTATTGCTAGTCTATTAGATAATACTCAAAGGATTATGATTCTAGCTATGATTACCATATATAAAGTAAATTTTTTAATGGGACAATTAATTATTAGGTTCACTCTAAATTTCTTAAATTGGTTGATCGTCTAATATGATTCTTGTGAAGTTTATGGAGAAGGTAATAATTGTATAATTGGAAATTTAGAGTTAATCGCGTTATTTTAAAATTATTGTTTTCTGTCTTTCATATATATTAAATAAAATAGAATTTTTCATAAACTTTAATTTTGCATGTATATAAGATAATACTATATAATGCACTGGTGCATTCTATAACACTTTTCCCTCTCTCTTTATGTATATTATCTAGTTGTTGTATCTATAAGCCATACGTCATCATTTTACAAAAATTAAGATAACTTTTTTTTTTCTTCTTCTAAAATGTCTTCTAATCTCTTTTTCAAAAATTTAAATATTAATTTTATGAGTACATTATTAAAGTTATAATAAACTTTTAAAAAGCTAATTAACTAATAACAATAATTTATAATTCGTGACAAAAAAAATTAATTAAAATGATTCATATTTATGGACGAAGGGAGAAATTTTTTGCATTCTCTAACATAGGAGAGTTTGATTAACTAAGAAAATGGAATTTCATAACTCAATTGATAATATTAAAAGAAATTAGGACATGTTTTATTCACTAAGAATTCTATCGTGAAGAATTTTTGTTTTTTGGCTGGTATTAATTTAATTAGTTTTTATTACTTATACGAAAGAGTTTGAAAAGAATAAGACAAGAAGATATTCATGATATGCGAATCAAGGCCGTTAAAGACAGTGCATGTCTCCGTCTGATGTTACTTGGACGGCCTGGATTTTTTCTATCAAGACAATGCACCAAACTTATTAGAGCTGTCAATTGCGGGCTTACTCCTCACTCAACGTAGATCAAATCAAAAAAATATCATTAAAAAAATTAATTAATGAACAATAATGATATATAATTAATGATAAAAAAATTTATTTAAAATGACTTATATTTACTGAAGTGTAAGTCATCTGGTTCTTCAAATTAACAATTTAATGACCAATTAAAATAGAAAAAAAGAAAAAAAAAAAAACAATATACCAAATCTGTTGGGATTTATGCCCAAAAAGCCTATTATTTTCTGAGAAAAAGTGTAAAATACTATAATATAAATAAGTAATTGTTTACATATTAGCATAACATGCAATAAGGTCCAAATTGATTTAAATAGGTGGTCTGTGTGTTGGGACGTTCAGCATAGT
>JAOXNR010000031.1:10967515-10982950 GCA_028571225.1 Parsonsia alboflavescens | reverse complement strand
TTCGTTACGGTAACGGTTGGAGGGCGCATTAAGACGCGCTCCGGAGCGCACCTTAGCAAATCCGTATATATTTATTTATACGGATTTGCTAAGGCGCTCTCCGAAGCGTGCCTTAATGCGCGCTCCAACCGTTACCGTAACGGAATTCTTGCTCTGCTTGGTTGGCTGCATGAGCACTGTAGCAAGAATTCTATTACGGTAACGGTTGGAGCGCGTATTAAGACGTGCTCTATATATATATATATATATATATATATATATATATTCAAAACAATAACAAAATTAATAAACCTATTAGAAAGGTTGAGTTATCTTCAACTTCATTTAACATTTTAATCGCATTCTCTCTGTAGTAGTAATTTTTTATTTAAAATTAAATTTTATATTTGTATTTTTATTGTATTTAATAATATTTAATCTGTCGAAAATTTACTATCCCAATTTAACTTATATAAATTTTTTTAAAAAAATTAGTTGACTTAATTCATTTTAAAACTTAACAATATCAATTTTTTAACAAAATTTTAACTAATTAAGGCCAAATAACTCAAAATACAAATAGAAATATTCAATTTCGTACTTAGAGAGTAATAAATAAATTTATTTTTAAAATAAATATTTTTTAAAATTCTTAATATCAATTTTTAGATATTATGAATTTATAAACAAGTATTATTCGTTTCTAAATTAATGAATAATAAGAGTTAATATGAGAAATTAATAAGATGGGTACTGCAATTTTGACAAAATTTAGGGAGACCATCACAATTCTACTCATTTTCTGGGGTCATTTGTTAATATTCTAAACGTTAAACCCTAAACCCCTCGAAAATGTATCCCCGTGTCCACTGCAAAAAAATATTGAGAAAATCCTCTCTTTTGCTTTTCTGTAGCCTTGATAGTGATCTCGATCCATTAACAATGGCTTCCACGTGTGGCAGAGTTCTCAACAGAGCTTCAGTTTCATCTCTAAAATCAGCTTTTAAGAAGTCAGCATCGTCATCTTCTTCTTCTTCCCCTTGTTTTTCTTCGCCTTCTGCAAGCAGATCGATGCCAACGTCTTTTTCACAATTCTCCAAACCTACTTCATCTCCCGTTCGTCGTTTCTCCCTCTGCAGGTTCTTTTTTTTCAGAATTCGATTTGTAGTTTATTTTGTATTGCGAAGCAATTTCAATTTATTATGGTTTTTTTAAAAATTTTTTTTTAATGAAAAGTGAATAATGAACAGGACTCCATCGGAATTGGGATGTGTGCAGTCAATGTTACCACTGCATAGTGCAGTGGCGACGGCGAGGATGACTTCGTGCCTGAGCTCGTCATCGAGTTGCAGAGCTCTTTCACAGGGTACACTCTGCTGCACCTCTCCAGACCTCTAGTCTTCTTAATTGTATGTTTTTTGTTTTCTTAAATTTCTTATCCGAGTTTTCCGTTGTAGTTCCTGTATGTTATTTGTTCAGTTTTTAATTTTTGCTTTCCTTTTCGACAATTTTTTTTAGAACTCTTTTGTCTTGGTGAAATGGAAGGTAATACATTTTTCTAACTTTTGTCGAACAACTAAATTTCTTCCATGAGAGTAGACAACTTGGATTTGGAGGCTTTTTTTTTAACCCCTTTACTTTTGTACTTGGTATCAATGTGCTTTTGCTAAGTGTTACCCCGCTTTCCAAAAGTTTGCATTTTGCCTATGTTTGTCTGCGTATGATTTCACTGCAACAAAAAGAGAGGGATTAAGGACCTGTAATGGAGAGCTTATTTCTATTGTCATATTAAAAGAATAATGTTAAATGCATTCTCTGCCTTATTATCATAACCTGCAACTACCAGCACATTCTGGTACTGTCAGTGCCTATATCTAGTTTTTCAGTTTTTCAAGTCTTTCCTATAGTCTTCATTGATGAAACCAAGTAAATATTGTTCTAGTGAGTACTAATCTTTGTACAATTGTACTTCGAGATATTTGTTTATATTGAATAAGAGCCACAAACGATTTCTATGGTCCTTTAGTGGGTATTCTAGTATTAGGGTCTACCTGAACTTATGATTCACATGTATGCATGAGTCTGAAGGGTACAACGTGGAGGGGCTTTTACTTTTAGTAGTGAACTTAAAGTTAAATGATGTCTCTTATCATTTCCAATCCTCAATGTTTTTGCCACATGAACCTTATTGCTTGCTTAAATTCTCGAATGCTTACTCACAAGCATTTTTTTCCTCGAATAAAAGTTCTTTACATGAAGTTTTAGCAAAAGATGTTTGTTACTAGTAAAAGTCTCCGTAACTTCATGCTACTTGGACTATGTCCTTCTGTTCCTTCTATCATTAGTTTCTTTCTTATCTCTTTCAAAACCTCCCTAAGAACAAAATGGCTGTTTTCTTTTTGGGGTAAAAGGCATTGATAAACTATCTGACCAGAAATATTTGGTTCCTGCAGGCACATGAGTTTCCAAATGCTTGAAAGAAATATACTGCCATTTTACAAGGTCTTGCAATTATGACTCAGTCCCCATTACTTACAAGTATGCAGACTTGGTTAAGCAGTCTTAAGAAAATTGGTTATATATTACATTTTGATGGTCAGGAACAATAAGAAACATCTACTACTGCCTGTATCTGTAACTAGGCTGATAATGTGCCGAACTCTGAATGTAGGACTTATAAAATATTTCTTTATTTTATTCAGAGTGGGAGTCAAAATGGAGAACTGAATAAATGAATTTTATCTGTTGCTGCTTTGATTATGAATTGTTTGAATTGTGTGCATGAGTTATGTTCCTCTAAACTTTTATCCCCGATCTCTTTATCATACCATAGCTGCTCCATGTCAGTGATGTTTTGGTGTAATGATGTTTCCAGATTGATTCTACATTTGTATGGTTCTAGGAACTAGTGCATTTTTCATGAAATAATTGTGCATTTGTTTGATGAGATGTTATGGTGACAAGAATTTTCCTTTTCCCAGATGAATATGATGGAACGTGAAACATTTTTGCTGTTTGGAGGTGGGCTCCATCACTTGCTCAAATGAAAATAGTTGCGAGGATTTTTCCATTACGTTTCATATCATGTCTTTAGATGCATTTGATTGATGTTTAGTTGGGTGGTGTGTCTTAGCTGCATGTATATTTTACTAGCAAGTGGAATGCCCTCAATCTGAACAATATGTTTTCTAAGTAATCAGTGACAAATTTTGTATGATACTCTATTTTTTGTGTGATAGAGATCATTCAATTTAATCTGATACGAATCTTTTCTCTTTCTTTATTGAATTAGAGCTCGGCCTGTCCGTACCCAGGTGATTTCAATTGCTGACAAATCATGGTGGGAGCTTCATCTTGTTGTGAATGGATCAGCAGGGTTTTGCTTGAATTTCAAAATTCTTTTCGGTTTATTAGAGATAGCTTTAACTTTGCAGGGGATCAAATTTGATTCATGTTGAACACCGCCAATACTGAAATCTGTTTCATATAGAATTAGGCATTGCTCTGCCTCCTGGTTAATGTTCCCTGCAGCTGTAACTTCGTTTAAGAAGTGCAGAATAATTATCAGAAGACCTTGTACTCATAAGTTATTTTTCAGGAGTATCTTGAATTAATACACGATGACTATGAATCCTTTTAACAAGAGAAATTACAATGCTGAACTATAATTAAGATGTCAATTCTCTCTTCATATTCAGAAAGAAATATTAAGTAATTACAATTAAGTAGGAAAATAAGAATTTTTTACTCCCCAGGTTGCTAAATGATGAAAAGGAATCTAAACCCGACTTTCTTTCCAGGCCCTGGTTCTTGACTCTCTAGTAAAATTTCAACTGGTGACAAGACAGGTATAGTTTTAACTTGTCTTTTTCGTATTTTTGTCACTTTGTAAAGGTGGAATCCCAAAAAAAGATCTCTTGCCGCCCCGTCCCTAGTGTCTTTGGTAGAGGAAGTAAATTGCAGTGGAGCAATTTCACTGAGAGAGGAGGGAGAGAGCAGTTCATAACTCAATCCAGCTATTACCAACTCCTTTCTTCACTTTTCTCTCCTTCATCAATGCCCTAACCATGCTAACATCCATCCATTTTCCTTGACGAGCATAAAGATTAGACATTAAAACAAATACATGCTCATTATCACCCTCCAATTCTATCACCTTTGCAGCTGCAGCCTCAGCCAAATCTGTATTTCCAAAAGTCACAGAAGCACTGAGCAATGCTTTCCAAACCACTCCGGAAGACTCAAATCCCAATTCTTTGATCATCTTCTCTGCTCCGTCCACTTTTCCGTCTTGCACCATGATTCTAATCATGGAACAACAGTGCTCGGCAGTGGGATCAATCCCATAGTCCTTAATCATTGACTGAAAGTACCTATCTGCAGCTTCAAATGGCATCCGATTATGCAGACATGCCGATAGGACATTGAGGAAAGTGACACTGTCTGGCTGTAAATCTTTCACTGTTATCAACTGATTAAATAGCTGAATCACCTTGCTGGAATCTCCATTTAGGGCATATCCGGATATCATAGAATTCCAAGTTATCAGATTCTTTCTTTCGAGTGATTGAAAGACTCTTTCTGCTTCCTTCATTCTCCCACATTTGGAGTACATGTCAATAAGAGCACTCCCAACTACTACAGATCCGTCTAAACCACATTTCATAGTGCAAGAATGGATCAAACTTCCCCAAATGACAGCTGCCGAATTCGCAACGCCACTCAAAATACTTGAATAGGTGAACTGGTCCATATGAACGCAACTCAAGTGCATTTTGCTGAAAAATTCTAGAGCTTCGCCAGTTCTCCTGCGGTTTACGTATCCTGTTATTATTGAATTCCAGGAAGATGAATCTGGGTTGGCCATAGAGATCAGGATTTGAATAGCATCTTTTATCTCACCAAACTGTGAAACGCCGCTTATCAATTCATTATATGATATTTTATCAGGGTCAGGCATTTTCTGCAGAAAGCTTAGTGCTGATTCAAGCCTACCGTTTCTAGCATTGGCTGCTATAATTGAATTCCAAGAAATGGTGTCCTTATCAGACATTTCACTGAACGCCCTTGTCGATTCTTCAACTGCACCACATTTTCCATACATGTCAATTAGGCAATTCGTAACAAAAATACTGCAAGCAATGCCCAGTTTCACAATCTTGGAATGGATTGATTTCCCGAACTGTAGTAAACTCAGCCGCCCACAAGCAGATAAAGCAGCTGTAAATGAATATGCATCTGCAAGAAGATCAGACTTTTCCAGCAGGAGAAACAAGTTCAGAGCTTTCCTAAACATCCCAGAATGAACATAGTTAGAAATTAAAGAATTCCAAGAAACTAAACTTGGTTCAGGAGTTTCAACAAATATGTTGTGGGCATCATTTATCAGCTCAAATTTCCCGTAGAAATTGATCAGGACGGCTGAAACATATACGTAACAATTATGCCCAGATTTTAGAATTCTGCAATGAAGCTGTTGGCCAAATGAAAAACCACCGTTATTCGCACATGCTCGTGTCAAATGGACTAAAGAACAATCGTTTGGCTTTGAACCAGAGTTGAGCATCTGAGAAGCCTTAAACAGAGCAACTTCAGAGACAACGCCACCTTGGGGCAGGGCCGAAATTATGCTCCTCCATGATATGAAGTCATTTCCGGTGTTTGTGCAGGTGAGCATTGGCAATGTACAAAATGGCTTCTTCTGATTTACCAAAAACATGTGTTTCTTGCATTTCAAAAAGACATATCTTTGCATGGCTTTGTTCAAAAGAATGCATCTGTGCTTCTATATTACAATCTCCTCAATCCATTAAGCAGAGAAATTTCATTTCATCTTCAATGGCAACTTCAAATGCGATGATGAAACTGAAATTAATGGATAAAAGATGACACCAAAAAGTACTACTAAAGTCAGTTTTTTCAACCATGTCTCGAGCAGAGAAATTCCATTTGTTCATGGTCTTTTACCATAGCCCTTCAAAATTCTTCCCCATTTCTCCCCCATTTTCTCTCTCTTATTTTTCCTCTATTCTTCCCAAGTTCCATTCTTTTCTTCAAAATTTGCTGTTTTGAAAAACTGCTCTCCATTAAAATGTGCATGAAAGTCTTGCAGGACCATTGTAAAGGATAAAATTGTCAAAATAATAATATTGTGCATATTTAGTCCATCCCAATTTTCTTTTCTTTGACCATTTTGATTCTTAATTATTATTATTGTAAATATTAATTATGTTTTTAAATTAATATAAAAAATAGCAAGTCACTTTGCCAAAATGTGATTCTCGAATAATCGTGGCCTTTAATTGGGTGGACACCCGGGCATAACTCCGTGAAGAATCATTTACCATTGAAATTAAACTCAAAAACTCCTCAAGTCCTCCTTGAACCTTCCATTTTGAAAACAGAAATTTACCACTGCTTTTCATGGTAATCATCAAGAATGTTTCCTAGAATACATCAAATAATAATATTCAGGAAGGAAATGTCGAGTGTGAAGAAGATTAAAAGTAAAAAGAAATTGGTTTTTCACCTTACAAAGAAACTGAAGGTCACTTTCCTGGTTCCCCAGAAGACTGGTAGAGGGAAGACATATCACATTTGTTGCTTCTACTTTACCATGTTTTCATGAATGTTAGCGGAGAAAGCACACTAAGAACCAGAGCCAGGAAAAACATCAAATAAAACCTTCAGTTTTTTTGAAGGGAATTAGCCAAAATTTGTTTGTTTGGAAGAAATAAATTTTGTTTGCTAGGAAAAGATTTCTTCTTTTCTTTTCTATCCTCTTGCATATTTAGGAACAGGAGGAGGAATAAAAGGGGGAAAATTCCCATCTTTTTAGAATTTTCATTGAGGGCAGAAGATTATACATATCATGGAAGCTAGAGGGAAAAAATGGGTGGAAGACTTTGCAATTATAGTGGGGTTAATTGGGATGCAATTTATGTATGCAGGAAACTCTGTCTTGGCTAGTTATCTTATGTCGTTAGGATTTAAACCTTCAACTCTCATAATTTTGTCGACGTTTTCAACATTTGTGATTCTTGCACCCCTCTCATTCTTCTTCGAAAGGTAAGTCTTCTTTTTGTTTTTCTTGTTTACATAAGAATTTTGTGAAAGCTAGCTATGTGATGATGATGATGATAATTAATGTTTGATAAATTTTGCAGGAGTAAGTGGCCAAAGAAATTCAAATTGAATTTGTGGGTGAGACTGGTTTTCATTTCCTTTTCAGGGTATGAATTTCTTAGAATTGGTTCATTTTTTTCTCTTTTCCTCTTCATTCTTTTGTACCAATACTGGAATGAATTAATTCCTTTTTGTACTTTGTGCAATTTGATTTTTTTGTTTGGTTTCTGTTCCCATTTCCACCCCCCCCCCCCCCCCTCCCATTTATCAAGAAAAGGAATCACTAGATTAGTTCTAATTCTTGATATTGCATTCTTTCTATTCTAGGACAACATTGTTCCAAAATTTGTTACTAAAGGGAATCATTCTTACTTCACCAGCAATGGCAAATGCAATGCCAAACCTCGTGCCAGGATTCACATTTTTCATTGCTTGGGCGTTAAGGTATAATTAGCCTTGATCAGGAGCTAGTAGTTTTTCATAACTTTGGGAATTTTGAAGTAAAAAGATATGGAAAGAGTTTCTCTTCTGCTGTTGCTTTCTTCCTGTGCAGGTTAGAAAAAGTCCAATTAAGCTGCATGTACAGCCAAGCCAAAATTGCAGGAACTTTGTTGTGTGTTGCTGGTGCTTTTGTAATGAGCCTCATGCAAAGTTTCATCACAGTTCACACAGTAAAAGATGATCAAACACCTATTCCATCTACACCAGCCGCACAAATTTTAGATGGAGAAAGGATCATTGGTTCTATGTATCTCTTGGCTGCAGTCATTGTTTTATCAATTAATATAGTCATGCAGGTTCAACAATGTTGCCAAGCATATGATATTCTGAGAAAATGAGAAAAAAAATGTTTTACAATGTTTCTGAAATGATTACAAACTCTTGCAGGCTGCAGTACTTAGAGAATTCCCTGCACCTATTTCAATGAATGCAATAACATCTTTCATAGGGGTGATATTTACTGGAATTATCCAGTTAATTCAATTTGGCAAAATAGAGACTGGATGGCCTGCTTTAAGTATGAGCGATCTTGTAGGCTATTGTTTACTGGTAAAACTTTTTTCCTCGATATCTTTCCTTGTCTCATATCTTATTTCAGTTGCCATTCTTAATAAGGAAATGCAAGATCAAGATGATGTTCTAAGAAAAAGGCCTAGTTAGCAATTCCTTCACCTATATAATGAAATGATTTTCAAATTCAACAGGCAGGTTGTGTGAATGGAGGATGTGCTACCTTCAATGGATGGGCTATGAAGAAAAGAGGACCAGTCCTGGTTTCTATTTTCAGTCCTGTTGGAACTGTTATCACAATAGTCCTTTCTGTCATCACCTTAGGGAACTCCATTTCACTTGGAAGGTACTCATCTACTCCATTCAATATCAAGCTATTCAATCAAGAAACCAAAAATCAATAGTGTAATCTGATCTGATCTAATCTTATCTTCTTCTTGAAGTTTCGGAGGAATGTGCATCATGTTTGGTGGTCTGTATTGTGTACTGTGGGCTAAAGGAAAGGAAGCTTTCCTTCCGGGAAGTTGCAATCCCCTTGATACTGAGTACGACGACGTGGAGAAGCCTCTCTTGTCATAATTGGTTAGCTATGTTGTGATCTTAATAGTTACTCTTGTTTGATGGATTATATATGGAAGCATATCTTTCATCCAAGATCTATAAAGTACTATTTACCCAAGAAAAGGAAAACAAATGAAAGACAGCAAGAAAGGACTGAGAAAGTGAGATTGAATCTTGGTATCATTTGAAGAGATCATTCAGGCCAAAAGACAGTAAAGAAGCTGAACTATAAAGCTAAAATTTTGAATTAAAGCTTGTAGCTGAGGGAGGAGTGACTTAGGCAGCACCATTGGAAGAATGGCGGGATTTCTTTGAAGGTTTTTATGTTCAAAAGAATGCAGTATTCGGCTGAAATGTTTGAGATTACTGCAGAAAAACCGACATTTTGATTTCTGGATAAGAACATCTCTGATCTTGAAGAGATTTCTGTACATGGGAAGATGCAGAATTTGATTAACTCAACATTTTCTTTTCGCTACAATTCTTTTAACCCTACTGAGGTTACTGTTTCGAAACTGTAAAAGGTGTTTCGTTCATGCCTCTGCAACAACAATAAATCATTTCAAACCGAATTTTTTCTATTTATGGATAGTGATGTTCTTAGTATTATTATCCTGAGTAAAACAGATTATTACATCACTAGAGGTTTCCATCGCACACATCATAGAATTCTTGAGAAAGACAGCGTAAGTAGGAACAGATTTTCGCATAAACTGATGGTGACCACAAAAGCCTGTCAGAGGTAAGATGGAGAATAATCTATAAGAGGGTTTCACAAGCAAAGAACCATGTTTTTCCATGGGAATTAATGCTCAAATGACCAATTGATATAATCTATAAACAATTTTAAACTTTTTTTCAAGAGGGCTCAAAGTTCTGATTCTGTAATTCCCATGAAATGATTGTTCTTGATCCAAAAGAAAAAGGGTGGAAATGGAGGAAGGAAACAAGAACATGTTCTTGCAGGAAATTAAGTTCTTGAAAATCTGAATATAAATTTCCCAAAATACTCTCATTCAACGTAACCAATTGAATTAAGCCCATTAACTTTATCAATAATCTCAACAGTTTTCTTGAAGTTTGTTTTCCATTTTCCAATCTAATAAAACCATGTTCTTATTGACTTCCAGTTCCTCTCTGTCCTAAAATCATTAGTACCAAGAAAATCAAAGACTTGGTTCCTTCAGTGTACTGAAACTTATTTATCAAAAAGACAGTCAAAAAATTAATGAGTTTTTTTTTTTTTGGGGTAAAAAGAGGTTACCGTTTTGTATTAATCCCAGCCATTAAAGGTGTTTGATTGTAGTAAATTTTTTTTTTTACCCCGTTTAATCAATTTTCTGTATTCCGTACAATTCTGTGCCAATGTGGTTCTTGTCCGGCGGCGCTACCACCGCAAGTCTTCAGAAATATTCTCCCCTCCACTTGTTTTTCACCTTCCCTCAGTCTCTCACTCCTCTGCCCTTTAACTCTTAACTAACTCTTCCCCTTTTACTCTCACTCACTTGGGACGGGAACGTACGGATTAAAAAGTCCGTACGTTCAATTTTTTTTATTTTTTTTTTCAACCAACTCTTTCCCTTCCTTCTCATCCACAATCAACTAACCTCGACTAAAAACTAGGATTTCCTTCACTTTACTAGAAGTCTTACTAAAGACACACACCACCAGTGTCACCCCCACTATATGTGCCACTAGCGACTCTTATTTATTGGTACTACTTTTTTACCAGCAACAAAAACCAAAAAATCATCAATTCTCTCGAATGTGAGATAGACAGACATACAGGCGAATCGTTTTTCTGGAGTTCTTTATTGAGATTATGGGAGTGATGGAAGAGAGCGGACATCAACAGCAGCCACCAATTGTGCTAAAACACCATTGTAAGGTATGTAACAGGGGATTTGGATGTGCTGGTGCTCTAGGTGGGCACATGAGAAGCCATGGAGTAAGCGGGGGAGAAGCACGTTTTCGTCATCATTCCGGTTCCCCCGGTGATCAATACAGGTGCATTAGTCCTACTAGTGACATGAATTACAATAGGTCTGGAGGGAGCAGCAAGCATTCCTACTTTCTTCGTAAGAGTAATCGTTTCTCGAGTTATCGAGCTAATGAAGATCAAGAAAAGAGGCCTGACAGGGGAAAATGTACAATGGATGAAGAAGATGAAATGGTTCTTCAATCTTCATCTGAATCAGAAGAAGATGGGATGGTGATCACATTGAAGTCCAAAAGAAGAAAGTCAGAGAAATATAATGACAATTATTATGGTTCAAGTGAAGAAGAGGATCTTGCAAATTGTTTGGTCATGTTGTCCAATAATAAATCTTTCGCCTTGTCTGATAAAGAGGAAAACAGGGATAATAAAGAAGTGGAGAAAGGCATGTTCCAATGCAAAGCTTGTAAGAAAGTTTTCAGTTCCCATCAGGCATTGGGAGGTCACAGAGCAAGTCATAAGAAGGTAAAAGGCTGTTATGCTGCGAAATTCAGTGACACAAATGAGGATGATAATATTGAAGACGACACGATCAATCATGGGAAATTCTCCGGTCCACCGGATTCTTCGGAGCCCGGGTTCGATCTTGATCAATCTGTTCATCAACATCTTCCCACCAGCACAATTCCAAAGGGAAAGTCCAAAGAACATGAATGCTCAATTTGTCACAGAATTTTCTCATCTGGGCAGGCTTTGGGAGGGCACAAAAGGTGTCATTGGCTAACCACAAATTTACCAGACAATGCAATCATACAAAACTTGCAAGATCAATTCCAATTTGAGAGACCACAATTCTTCAAGAAACCAATGCTGAGAAAACTGGCTGAGAATCTTGATCTCAATTCCCCTGCTCCTTTACAAGACAATAATAATACTGCAGGAGCCGATCATGGCAAAAAAAATTCCCCAACAAGTACATTCAAGAAGTATGATGAACCGGCAGCAGCAAGGATTTTTCTGCAATTGTGGGGAAGTGAACAGGTAGACATGACGAAGAACAGCAATCAAAATCAAGAAAAGGAAGATCAGCAGAAGCCGAAGCAGGAGAGCCAGCAAATGATGCATGATTTCTTGGAGGATTCAATTTCAAACAGTACTGATGAAGAATGTAGAGTGAAGCTAGCAAAACTGAGTGATCTGGAGGTAGATGGAGGGTCCTCTGAGTGGTTGAGGGTAGGGATTGCTTCGACCACTGAAATGACAGCCACCCCATGAAAACTGTGATTGCTATAGTCATATTGCATATACACTGTGTAAGGCAAGACTGTAATTATTCATTATTATATACTTGTTCATCAGTATTGTTCAATCTAAAATATTGGGCTGTTAATTTGTTCAATAGGCATTGCTGATTGATCCGAGGAAAATAATCGTAAAAGGATTTGAAGCCAAACACAGCTTAGTTACACCTTTCTTCCGAAATCGAATATTCCATTTCATAAAAAGATTAAAGAGGGTTTTTAACTTTCATAAAATTACTAATTCATCCTTCTCATCCATATATAATTAATAGTGGGGGACATTATACAAGTAGACGTAAATTTTTTTGATATAAGACATTGTTTAAAAGATTTTATATTAAAAATTTTCTATTTTTAAAGATAAATACATTTAATTCTACACAAACTAAAATAGAACCAAAGGAAAGCATTTAATCACTAAAGCTAAAGTCCACGTGAAGGGCCCAACGGAGGGGAGTGAAGAAATCGTTTCAATCTTTCTTTTGAAAAATATTGATTCTATAATTTTAATTACATTAAAAAGATATAAAGAAATGAAATACCCTTTTTAATCTTTTTAATTTAATTTTAACTCATAATCAATCCTCTTAACTCTTCTTGTGGACCGTCGTCACTGATTTTTTACCGAAGAAAATAATCAAAGTCAAAACGGGAGGAATGAAACTTTGAAACCGTCATTAATTTTCTATCCGAAGATAAAATTGGCTAATGATGTCAAAGATGTGGCAAAAACTCACAACTATTTATATGGAAAGAAAATGGCAATAATAATGATTCTAAATTGGAAGCATCCTCTTATAATCTACTCATGAGGAATTCGGTGGCTGGTTAACTAAAATTACTGTCAAAAATTATTTTAAAAATTATTAATTGAAATAAAATAAAATAAATGAGCTTGGACCAGATTAGTACTACTTTAACAATGGGTCAAGGCCAGACACATGGATGGGCTCGAACCATATTCCTTCATTGGCAACAACTCAACATAATATAAGGCAAATTCATACAAGGTAAATGAGAAGGCACATATGTTGGAGAGGAAAAAAAAAAAACACTTAATCAAGAGATAATTATAAAATTGTGATCATCTCTAAGTAATTTCTGTTAAAGAAAATCAACGAAATATTAAATAATTCACATTGTAAATTAGTAACACCTTCAGTATATGAAAAATATAAACCCAAGGTAAGATTTCAGATCTTCTATTACACATATGTGTGTTACTCTTCATTATACCAATAAAAATTTAATACTTATTTTAAAAAGATCCAAATATCCTAGGATATTTTTTTAGGATTAAGTATATAATAGTAAGCTATATCAATAAATATGTAATTGAAGATTCGAAAAGTAGACATATCGGAAATCATACCGACTCTCCTTAGTTCTTTAGTTCCTTCCTTTTCTTTGTAAACGAAATCGACTCCTTTGTATTTATTTGAAAAGAAAGAAAAAATCATACTTTCTTTTTTCCAAGAAAGTGGTCAATAATGCCGTATATAAAAAATTTTAAAAAGGGACTTTTTAGTAGATGGGATATTTTCAAATTCGCCATATGGAGGTGGGGATATTATCGGTACGTAATCTCGCATTCTTTATTTTATTTTATTTTTGTGGGGGACCTGGGGGTTAAGTCACGTTAGAAAACGACCCAAATGACCAAATTATCTTGAGCAGAAATTTGGTAATAATAAATATTTGTTAAATAAAACAAAATATAGATCTTGATTTCCTCGAAGACAGAACTGTCCGATCCTTCACGATAAATTTTCTTGAAGTACCATCTAGAGTTGGCTTGAATTGCAAGAAAGACCGCTGCTTTAGTGTATTATGGAAGCCACAATTTGAATACACATTATAGGCAGGAACATTGTGTTCGATTGTTTACCGAAGGACAAACAAATGATCCTATGAACAATTGGTTCAATGTGAAAATTGTTATTCAAGACAGAAATTTTAGTTTCTGACATTTGGGGAAAGCATATACAATCTCTTACTCATATTTTTTTTTTTCAAAAAAAATACTTACTTCATTACTATTTATGAGTCATTTAGATTAATTTTTTCAATTATTAAATATAAGTATTATCGTTAGTTTATTAGGTATTTTATTGATTTTTTTACTATATTCTTATTATTGAATCCCCTACCCTTTGTCGATATTCTTTTCCCTAATTAAGGTTATTAGTTTGATTAAAATCATGAGTAGAAATATTTAGGGGAACAAATATATTACTTTAATTTTGATAAAATAACAATTAGTGATTTATAAATAATGACGGAGGGAATACAATTTTGTGGGTACTACCTGTAGTCACACCTACTTTCACTTGCAAATGTAATTTCAAGTGTTTGTGTTGAGAAATTAGCTTTTTATACTTCCTCTACTCTTAATTACAAGTCATTTGTATTGATTTTGTTAATATTAAAGTAAAGTTTTTTTCTTTCCAAGATGACAGAACATTAATAAGGAAAAGAGAGAAAGAGTATGGATAATATTGGAAAAGAAAATCAATAAAATATTTATTAAACCCCCAATAAAAATTTATATTAAGAAAAAATATATTTAAAAATGATTTTTTTTAATCTGATTAGAAATATATTTATATATTGATTGATTGATTCCTCTCATGGTTGGAGTATTTATTGGGGAAGGCAATAGAGTCAAAAGGCCATATGAGGAGCTCTTGAGCAGCCGCGGAGATTCGGTGCCGGCGCCGTCCCAGGCAGTATGCCCTACATGAGTCGAGAACGAGCATGCATGAAAAGAATACTGTTATGAGAGCGGGCGGGGGGGCAGATTTTCTATCCCCGTGTTCCGTCCACAGTGCACCCTCCTCCACTCAATTTATGTGTTTTTTTCTTTGCCATTCGCCCCTTGGAGTCAAACAAACAAGATCAAGAAAGCCTATCTTTAGGTTACCTTCAAATGTGGCAAGCCGGTGATGGGCGTGGGTTTTTCTTTTTCCTTTTTTTTTTTCTTTCAAGAAATTAATCATAGGCAATATGAGAAAAGATGTATATAGTTCTACCTCGCAAAAAGGTATTGAATTTGGCAACAATTGGAGAAATAATTAATAAATAAAATATTAATTATTTATCACAAAATAATTAATAAAAAAAACACATACCTAAAGGTAATATTAATATTAATATTTATATTAATAATATTAATTAATATTATATGTATTCCTATATATATAGGAATATTTCCGTGTGTTACATAACATATAAATTTGTATGCTACTGATGGAAAAGGTAGTGGTAATTTTCTACTAAGTCGGTTTTTTTCAATTTGTAAAAAGAAAATTAAATTACTGTGAGATATACAGATTGAAAAAAATTGACGTCGTAAAAGATTACAATTACATTTTTCCTTTAATAATATATGAATTTATGTCTTACATGGTACACAGAAGTATTCATATATATATATATATATATATATTTATTTATTTATATATAGTAGAGGAAAGTACAAGATCATTGTAGAGAAAGACGCGTGACAAAACAATGCAGTTC
>JAOXNR010000031.1:10932808-10952050 GCA_028571225.1 Parsonsia alboflavescens | reverse complement strand
TAACGGAATTCTTGCTACAGTGCTCATGCAGCCAACCAAGCGGAGCAAGAATTCCGTTATGGTAACGGTTGGAGCGCGCCTTAACAAATCCGTATAAATATATATATTATATGTGGTACTCAAGTTATTAAATCACTGAAATATTATATTTTATTCATAAATAATTAATAAATAATGTTATATCTAAGAGTACAAGGATAGATTACAACTTTAATTACTTTACTAATATTAAAGTTCGATAACTATAAATTAATTTTTCTAAATCACAATTCTCAAATGTGTGCAAAAACCCATCAATCCAAATTTGAAGGATTTTTTAATCTGAAATTATTTGTCGGCTCAATAAATAAAATGTAGAAAGAAAAAAAGAAAAAATCGTCACGTGGCGTGTTTGCTGTAATGCATACGGATATGACTTTGTAAATGCCTCAAATTTCGGAATTTTTTTATTACACTACTACTACTTCTTTTACCATACTTCTAACTTGGGAGTTGAATATTTTTCTTAATGAGATTTTAGAATTTATATTTAAGGAAAAAAATTATTAAAAACATTTAATCACATAAAATATCTAACCCATTTTTTTTTGGTCAATTACTTTAAGTATTTATAGTTACCTATATATTAGTACATTACTGGATGCAAATTAAGAAAATATTCAAAATACATTAAATCAAATAAATTACAATAAAAATTAAAGTGTATAAATATAAATATATATATATAAAATTTAACACATATTTTGAAGAAAAAGAAAGTTTTATTGAAATGGAAATTTGTAAACAAAATCAAATTCAAGCCAGAAGAAACCTTATCCATATATCACAATAAATTATGAAAGTAAAATTTGCAAAAAATTCATTTAGAGTTTTGCATTCTCATTAAAAGAAAAACATGAAAAAAAATTACTTATTTATCGAGACTTGTAGATGAAACATTTAAATTTTTCGAGTTATCATGATATATATATATATATAGATATAAAATTTAGATTTATTATATATTATCTGTGATTCATACAAATCAAGGCCAAAGGTACAATTTTAAACTTCAGCAACTTTAATTTTCTATATATAGAAGTATACGAAAACCTCAACTGTAAAAAAAAAAAAAAACAAATAAAGTAACTAGAATAATGATTTTAACCATAAAATATATTTTAATGCATTTTTAAAAATTAGAATAAAACTATGAAAGTCTAAGAAAAAAAATAAAATACTAACACGAGTATTCCATTAAAAGATTTATGTCCGGTCTTTAGAAAAAAAAAAAAAATATATTATAATTGTATAACATAATTACTTAGAAATAATTTGGAATTAGAAAACCCCGAAAAAGCTCACATGCACTTTGGAGGGTCGCTGAGCATTGAGACCTCTGGTGCGAAATCGAGGGCTTGTCTTCTCTTCGCACGCAGAAAACACACACAAACGCTGTCTCTTTCTCTCTCCTCGCGCGCGCTCTCTGTCTTTCTCTCTCTACCTCTCTCTCTAAATAAGAATTCAGGGTAATATTATGGATATCTAATATATCTTCGATTCAGCAGAGGAATTAGCATCTCGATCTGTAAGTCAATAATTAGTTTTTGCATGAATGTTGGGATATCTGTGGTAATATGTGTGAATGAATTGAAGAATAATTTTTGTGGATTCTTCAGTCAATTAATGGTTCTGAAATTTATAGGTGATCTTAAAAACGCCTAGATCTTGCTTCAGTCCTCCTTTGATTGGTCCAGCTAGGGTTTTCTGATTCAATTGAGTAGTTTTTTGAGATTGGATCGGATGTATTATTAGCTCGAATACGTATTCGTAGGGTTTTGACTAGAGTTCTGGTTAATCATTTGGGGGAATTTCTTTGCGGATTATTTTTGCTGGAATTTTCTGGGTTTTGAGTAGATGGCTTCTAGTCCTCCATTCGCAGTGGAGGATCAGAATGATGCAGATTTCTTTGATAACTTAGTGAATGACGATGTGGATTTTAATGTTGTTGCCACGAAATCATCAATTGCTTCCGGGTTAGGGGATCCTGTTTTTCCAGATGGAAATGATTCTGATGAGGTAAAAGCTTTTGCAAACTTGAGCATTAATGAGGCAAATAATAGCGAAAAGGAGGAAGATTATTTTGGACATGATGATTCTGGCGTCCAATTCGGAACTCAGCCAAATGGGGAGTTCAAAGAAGTTGTGGACAATGAAATTAAAGGGTCAGGGGGTGTTGACAGTGCTTTAGATGAGAATAAAACTGCAGCTATGGGTGGTGTTTTAAATGAGAATAGTAGTGTATTAAAGTCATCGAATTCATTTGAGTTTCAGACTGTTGCTGAAACAAATGGGGGAAGTGTAGGTGCTGAGTCTTTGTCTACAAATGTGATTCAGAACAGTGGATCAGGATCTCCTGGTGTTAAGGAGGTGCAGTGGAGTGCTTTTACAGCCGATCCAGCTCGAAAAGATGGTTCTGCCTTTGGATCATACTCTGATTTTTTCACTGACTTGGCAGAGAATGCTGGTGATTCTAGTGGAAATGTGGCAGACAATTTTGGTATTGAGAATGCAGGAATTTCTGGAAATGGACTATATGAATCTGCATATTTTCAAAGTTCAAATCTTGGGGAGAATCAAGACAGTAATAATAGTGGGGCAATAGTTCAACCAAGTACCGGGGAGCAGGATCTGAATAGCACTCAGTACTGGGAGAGTCTTTATCCTGGGTGGAAATTTGATCCGAGCAGTGGGCAGTGGTATCAGGTAGATGGTTATGATGCTGGTGCACATTCACATGGAAATGTGGACTCTAATTCAGCTTTTGATTGGGCTGTTTCTGAAGAGAAGACAGAAGTTTCTTATTTGCAGCAGGCTGTTCACTCTGTTGCTGGTACAGTTCCTGAAAGTGCTACCACTGAGAGTGTCACTAATTGGAATCTGGCATCACAGATTGGTGAAGCTACGGGGAATGTGTTGAGCTGGAATCAGGTTCAGCAAGTGAGTGACTCCAGTGGAAGTACATTGGAATGGAACCAGGTATCACCAACGAATAATGGATATCCAGCACATATGGTGTTTGATCCCCAATACCCTGGTTGGTATTATGATACAATTGCCCAAGAGTGGCGTGCATTAGATACTTGTGATTCATCCTTGCAATCAACTGTTCAAGCTCAGGAACAGCAGAAGCAGAATGGGTTCACTTCAACGGATACTGTCTCTCAGCATGACAACCGGCATACAGCTGATGGATATAGACAAGTCGGTAGCTACAGTTCCCAGGGCCAAGAGTACAACTGGTCTGCTTCGTTTGGAAATTATAATAAGCAGGTCCCAGATATGTGGCCATCTGAAACTGCTTCAAAAGTGGATTCTCCTTCAGATTTTAGTCAAAAGCAGCAATTAGAATCTGAATATGGCCAACATTTATCTGGAACCAACCATGTCAGTCAACAGATGTCTAAGGATTATGGATTCTATGAAAAATCGAACCATAGTGACTTTTCAACAATTGCTTCATCACAAAGTTTTATTCCAAGTGGGAACTTTGGTCAGCAATATACTCAGCCAGGAGCAGTGGCGCAAAAAGACCACATGCTTGCCGCTACTGATTATTTTAGCAATCAGAATTCTGTTAATTTATCCCAGCATTTTCATGGAGGCAATCAATTTTCTTACTCTCCCGTCTCGGGAAGGTCATCTGCTGGCCGTCCTCCACATGCATTGGTTACTTTTGGTTTTGGAGGAAAACTAATTGTGGCAAAAGAAAATAATTCAATGGGTGCTTCTTCATTTGGAAGCCAGGTTGGGCCCATAATTAATTGTCCTTTATGTTGAATGATATTACATTTCTAGTTTTACTGTATCTGAAAGCTTTTGTATATTTTCTTTGAAGAGTCCTGTTGGGAGCTCAATATCCATTCTCAACTTGATGGAATTGGTTACAAGTAGCGCTGGTGCTCCAGGCTTTGGTTCGGTTGCTTCTGGTTATTTTCATACTCTTTGCCAACAATCTTTTCCCGGTCCTCTTACTGGTGGAAGTGCTAGTAGTAAGGAGTTGAATAGATGGATTGATGAGAGGATTGTGAACTCTGAATCTCTTGATATGGACTACAGGAAGGCAGACGTCTTGAAGTTGCTTCTGTCATTGCTAAAGATATCTTGTCAGTATTATGGCAGACTTCGTTCTTCCTTTGGTTCTGATCCTTCAAAGGTATATTGCCTGTTTATTCTGATAAATGTTCCTTTGATTTCAACGGTTACATTTCTTTATTAGTGAAAGTATCTCTGTTGTAATGATGAGTTTTATTGGCTAATGAACCACATTGGATTTATTTGCATGCTATGCCCTACTTCAGTCTGACCATGAATCATATTTTATTGTAATGGCTCTGAGATGTTGGGAATGTGAAAGTTGCTTAAAATTCTTAAAGAAATTGGTCTTGGCAATTCAAATGTTGGACAGTAGGACCCTTATGTCTCTCCACTAGGTAGCTAATAGCTGGATTGTTAAAAAAAGAAAAAAAGGGTTCTTACATGTGATCTCGTGGTATGCATCTTTGGTTATCTGTCACTTTCACTTGCCTTAGCAGTTGCACTAGCTGACAATATGTCTTAGTACATCGTGCAACAAAAGTTATCATTTTGAGTTCTCCAGTGATTCACTAATTTATATCTGGTCTTTGTGGTGTATATTAATAGGAAAATGATATTCCTGAAGCAGCAGTTGCCAAACTTTTTTCATCTGCCAAAAGACAATTTAATGAATATGGTGCTATTGCCCCATGCTTGCAGAAATTGCCTTCAGAAGTGCAGATGAAGGTATGCTTTGGCATTTGGCATAATATGAACATATTTTTTTTCAACTGCTAATTATTTGCATTGCATTGTTAGGCCACTGCTGCTGAAGTTCAGGGTCTTTTGGTTTCTGGGAGAAAAAAGGATGCTTTGCATTGTGCTCAGGAGGGTCAATTGTGGGGCCCTGCTCTTGTTCTTGCGGCACAACTCGGGGATCAGGTCTCTCTCTCGCTGCGTCTCTCCGTGTGTTACACACCATGCGTGTTGTACTTAATATATTTTATATTTCAATACTCTTTGCAGTTCTATGTTGATACTGTGAAGCAAATGGCACTTCACCAGTTAGTACCTGGTTCACCTTTGCGGACATTGTGCCTGCTAATTGCCGGTCAGCCTCATGATGTTTTTGGAATGGAAGCCTCTGCCAACATTAGCACATCTGGTGCTGTAAACACTTTCCAACAACCAGCACAGGTATCTTTGGATTTAGTAATCCTTTTATGAGGACCAAAGCCTATTCTGTGGCATTAACTCTTTCGTAGGTTGAAGTTTAGCTATTTGATAGTTTTCAGTTTCTCCTGTACTATTTTGGATTCTTTCAAACGTGAGAATATTGATGTAAATATTCTTCCATTTTTTCCTTTTGTTGTTTTTTTCAGTTTGCTGCCAATGGCATGCTGGATGACTGGGAGGAAAATTTGGCTGTGATAACTGCCAACAGGACAAAAGATGATGAACTTGTACTGATTCACCTGGGAGATTGTATGTGGAAGGAGAAAAGTGATGTAAGTATTTGCACTACTAAATTTCCTTATAATGCTTTCTCCCATGTTTTAAGAATCTTGTCTTACTGAATTGTCTGGCCCCTTGACATGGCTACCTGCAAAACTTATCATTCAGGTTGTTGCTGCACACATATGTTACCTAATTGCAGAAGCAAACTTTGAGCCTTACTCGAATGCTGCAAGAATGTGTCTTCTTGGTGCCAATCATTGGAAGTTCCCTCGAACATATGCCAGTCCAGAGGCCATTCAGGTCCTATGAGTTGCTTTTGACTATTATTGTTTTATTTTGCCTAGAAGGAAAGTGACTTCTTGGTTTACTCAGAAGCCTACTCTTGATGTATTTTAGATTCAATTCAAGGATTTTCATTTGTAATGTGTTTCGTGTGGCAGAGGACTGAGATATATGAATACTCAAAGGTACTGGGAAACTCCCAGTTCATCCTTCTTCCATTTCAACCATATAAGCTCGTCTATGCATACATGTTGGCTGAAGTTGGAAGGATATCAGATGCTTTAAAGTACGATGAAACTTTAGCATTTTATTAATGGTAATGGCTATGACTTGCTCTGGATGTTTACTTACCAAAAATAATACTGATTCAGGTACTGTCAGTCGGTACTGAAATCACTAAAAACTGGCCGAGCTCCTGAGGTTGAAGCACTAAGACAATTGGTGTCCTCTCTTGAGGAAAGGATAAGAACTCACCAGCAGGTACTTCTCTGTCCTCTGAAGTTTGCTATTAAATCTTTTATGAATGTTTTAAGTGGAACCCTGAATATGCAGGGAGGATTCTCAACAAACCTGGCACCAGCAAAACTTGTGGGTAAATTGCTCAACCTATTTGATACTACTGCCCATCGAGTGGTGGGGGGTTTTCCACCACCCCCTGTTCCCTCAACATTTGGAAGTGTTCCACCTGGTAATGGGCAGCATCACGACATCGGATCCAGGGTCTCAGCAAGCCAATCAGCAATGGCAATGTCTTCATTGATGCCTTCAGCATCTATGGAGCCAATCAGCGAATGGACATCTGATAGCAATAGAATGAAATTGCACAATCGTAGTGTTTCTGAGCCTGATTTTGGCAGGAGTCCCAGACAGGTTTGTTGTTGAGTCCTACAACTATTACATGTAAATGGACATGGAACTCTTTAGTTGGTGAATTTCTCTCACTGAAAAATATATATTTTGGTCTTGCAAAATTTTACAGGGCCAGGGGGATTCATCCAAGGAAGCAAGTCCGACAAACCCACAAGGCGAAACATCTGGTGGAGGCACCTCTCGCTTCGGACGATTTGGTTTTGGTTCCCAGCTACTTCAGAAGACTGTAGGTCTAGTCCTGAGACCACGACAAGGCCGTCAAGTAAGTTCATGTCTCTTGGTTTATATCAAATCTGCATAATATACTTGTGGAGTAACGAACTCCCCTGGTCTTGGTTTTATGTTGAATTTTTTTCTTCCATTACCTTTGTGAAATTTTGTAGGCAAAACTAGGTGAGAAAAATAAGTTCTATTATGACGAGAAGCTCAAGAGATGGGTGGAGGAAGGTGCAGAACCTCCAGCTGAGGAAACAGCCCTTCCACCACCACCTACTACCACAACTTTTCAAAATGGCATGTCTGATTACAACCTGAAGACAGCATTGAAAAGTGAAGGTATAATTAGCAATGGAAGCCCAGATTTCAAAAGCCCTACCATGGATGGTTCAGGAATGCCTCCCCTTCCACCTGCCTCCAATCAATTTTCAGCACGTTCTCGGACGGGTGTTCGCTCCAGGTAATCTAAAGCTTTTTCTGAACAATCCTAAAATTTTTGCTGCTCTTCGGTACTGTAGAGTGATTTTGGTGGTACCGAGGGACATGAGGTCTTTTTGTGCAGTTTCCTGTTTGAAAATTGTAATAACTAGGGTGTTATATAGCCACATGTCTGATGGCCTTGTTGTAGTTGCTGACTTAAGTTTTACTGAACTGGGGAATGTCAATCTCAGACATTCGGCTTCTCTTTCCCTGGTGCTTTTTTAAATACCTTTTGACAAACCCCATTTTAAGATGTGTCATTTTTAACAACATAAACACCTCCTAGCTTGCCTCATGAGATCAGCTTTTTTACCTCTTTTAAGCTGAAGGGAAAATTGAAACAATCAGAATGGTCAAACTAGCTTGTGCTGAAAGCATTCTATTTAAGCAACTGAGATTAGGGGCCTTCTGTCATGCATTTCCATGGCCCAGTTTTATAATCTTGCATTCTCGCTGTATTAGTTTCAAAACATGGATGAACTTTTAGTCAATTAATGTTCTTGATTATGGCATAGAACATAGCTTTAAGATTGTATTGGTGTTTCACTTGCTGAACCTGAGCATTGTGATCCCTCACCCTTCAAATTTTTATTTATTTATTTATTACTTTTTTCTGCAGGTATGTGGACACCTTTAATCAGGGTGGTGGGAACCAAGCAAACTTGTTTCAGTCTCCTTCTATTCCTTCGATTCCTTCTGTTAAACCTGCTGCAAGTGGAAACCCCAGATTCTTTGTCCCCACACCTGTATCCTCTGTCGAAGAGAGGATTGATGATACTTCAGGCAACTTGCAAGATACTTCTCCCGATACTGGAAGTACCTCAAACTCCAACATCCAAGATTCGTTCCAGTCATCTGTACCCTCATCCCCATCAACTATGCCAAGATTCGGCAGTATGGGCCATATCCCTTCCAAGTTGACATCTGCCAATGGCTCCCTTGCTGCTAGCTCCCGGCGCACTGCATCATGGAGTGGAAGTTTTGATGTGAATTTAGGAACTCCCAACAGTGGAGAAGTAATACCTTTGGGAGAGATGTTAGGTATGCCACCGTCAACATTTTTGCCAAATGAGTCTTCAATGCACTCATCTACCAGTGCTGGTAGTTTTGGGGAAGACCTTCATGAAGTAGAACTTTGAGGTAATAATGATGTAAATATGAAGTTCTACTGGGAAAAGAACATCTCCAGGGTGGTGGAACAAACATGGTTTGTTCTCTCTGCACAAATGGCAGTAAATTGAAGAGATCACGATGGATAATATATATATATATATATATACACAGAAATTTTCCTCTGCACCCCCAACTGAGAGGCCTGCTTGTGTTCTAGAGCTGTTCCCCCATTGTCATGTTGAAAAGCATTTATTTGATTGTTTCACAGATTTTACTGTAGCTTAGACATATAGGTTTTGTCCCTCTCCTGTAAACGTATATACACCGTGTAGTCCTCTCTTTAGGTGCTTGGTGTTATAATATTGCAGAGAGATTGCAGGTGCTCACCACTGTACAGGTCATTTTATTCATTTGTTCAAAGAACAAACCATCCCGTAGAAGTCAGAAGAGAACTTCTCAAGGGAGAATAGAGCATTAAGTTGGCAAATAAAGTTAGCTTCTTTTCTTGTTCTTCCAAAGCACGGTCAATTGTGGCTTGTTGGGCTGGTAGATCAAGAAATCTCGTTTCCTTTTTCTGCAAATATTAGATCTCAATGATAGAAGTTTCCATTCATTTCCAAAATCAAGACCTGGATTTTACATCAAACTCGGCTGTCTCGTACGGTGGATCAACTCAGCATTTGAAACCCCTACCTTTCTAACGTAGAGCCCATGGAAAACAGTCAATTTATTCTGATGTCAGTTGAGAGTGATCCTGTGC
The DNA here is from genome assembly GCA_028571225.1 of Parsonsia alboflavescens. Taxonomy (NCBI): domain Eukaryota; kingdom Viridiplantae; phylum Streptophyta; class Magnoliopsida; order Gentianales; family Apocynaceae; genus Parsonsia; species Parsonsia alboflavescens. Next base: position 10,942,815 of record JAOXNR010000031.1, on the reverse strand, counting down.
TTCTTGACGCTTAGAAATACAAAGCCAAGATACCTAAATCTACTTAAACATTATCCGTCTTGAAGAAATTGAAATATCCCAAGATTGGCTATTATTAATACCACAGCACAAAACAAAGGCCCCCAGGGAAAAGCCTACACATAACGATTTTTTCATTCCAGATTATTGCAGATTGTTTCCCAGAAAAGGCAGACTTTCTAACTCATATTACATACTGTACTATAAGGTTCTTTGTGAAACTAACAAAACTTCTAAACAAAATTTGATACAATACAGATATCCCTACCTACTAGAAGTCCTCCCTTATAAAATTACAGCTTCTGGAGCTTTGTTGGGTTGGAAAAGCTTTTAGGTGAAATTGAGGAACCAAAATAAAAAATAAGAACGATAGAAATAATGCAGGTCAATTTGGCAATCAAAATTCAGCTGATCCAGGTGTACGAGGGAAAGGTATTGCATCTCTTATATTGTCTACACCAGTTGCAAATTGTACAAGTCTTTCAAAACCTATCCCGAACCCAGCATGAGGAACTGCAAATAACAAAAGACCATAAATATTCAATAAAACAATATTGACACCTTTGAGGAAGAGAAATGAAAACATAATTATATTTCATGGGTAGGATTCAGCAACAAACTGAGTTCTGCAATAAAAAAAGGACTCTTTAAGGGCAAAATTGAACCAGGTACTGCTACTTGATAAGGCTTTTAAAGCTGGAAGCAAACAGAAAGACTTGCCTGAACCATAACGACGCAGATCAAGATACCACCAGTAGCTGTCTCTATTAAGCTTTAATTCATCCAGTCGGTTTTCCAAATATTCAATGCGTTCCTCCCTTTGGCTTCCACCAATAAGTTCACCAATCTGACAATAAAACAACCATGTCATCAGAGGACCAGGATGCAACAAGATGCCCAAAGCCTTGACAATGAGCTATTCTGTATGAACTCAGTTGAAATTAACAATCCATCAAATAAAATCCCTAGTATACTTCGAATATGCATATAATTCAATGAATAGAAGACTTGGGTAAAACGAGTTTGGCTAGCATGCAGATTGCTTTTGAGGCTAGAAACTGGACAAGGCAATTTGCATCACAGGATCACAATCACAAATGTCCAAAAATAGTTCAATAGAACCATTTCTCCTCAAGTTTTGCAAATGTTGGCAGAATATGCACTAATCTTTATCCCTAGCTATCTGCTCCATCAACAAGAGGCCTTTCTTTGTTACTGTACTGCACGATCCTGGTGGCAGGTACACAATGACAAGAACCATGCCATGCCAATCAAGCCAAAAAAAAAAAAAACCATAAATAATGTACTAGTCCACAAGTATACCAAAGAAGTGTGTAGTTATAGAAACACAATCAGAATAATAGGAGAATCCAAGAAATAGTCTCCAAGATGCGTAAGGTAGGCATGACATTTAGAAAACATATCTTTCTTTAACCCTGTCTATAAAAGTTCAGCTCAACTGATCTGACGTAAAAAAGAATGTGATTTCACACTAATAACATTCATTTTCAAGAACAGTTGATAAAATGAACCAAGAAATGGGCAGTACCCGGGGAACCAGCATATCCATAGCTGCAACAGTTTTCCCATCATCATTTTCCCGCATATAGAATGCCTTAATATCCTGAAATTAGATTTTGAAATGTTCCAACAAGTTCTTTCAGACGTTAGAACAGTCAAAAAAACTTGCTATTACTGTAATTCAGACAAAGAGGCATGCCTTTGGATAGTCTCTGATAATCACAGGGCAACCTGCAAATGCCTCTTCAGTGATATATCGTTCATGCTCACTCTGCAAATCACACCCCCACTTCACCTGTCAAAATTCAGAAATTTGAAAGGGTTAGGAAAACTATATCAAATTAGCATGATTGCAAAAGAAATTAAAATCTATCCTTGCCACCACCCATGGGCAGCGGTGGAAGGAGAATCAAATAGTGTATTTTGAATAGTCATAATTTCTACCGGAAATTCAAATTTTTTCTTTGCTTTCAATAGAAGCTCAATTGCATCTGTGTAGGACAGCTGCACAAAGTTTTTTCCTGCAACATCCTGTTCAAAGATGTAAGAAAAAGAAACATCTAGGCAGATAAAAACATCAAAAAACCCCAAAGGTGAATTTTCTAAAGAAAAGAAATGCAAATTAAAGACAGAAAAGTCATGCACAATGACAGAAAGAAGTTGTACATTATGAACTAGTGAACAGATCATACACTTAATCGGTTGATAATTCCTTTCTCAATCCAAGTATTGAAGAAATCCATATCTTCCTTGCAATTTTCTAAAACATATTGCACCTTCCAAAAAAAGAACTGTATTAGTTCAACAGTCAAATATACAAAATCCTTACCAGATGAACATGTAAATGCAAGAAAATGCCTCAAATATGCAACAAGTTGGTGATAGAAAGTAACATACTACATACTGGAGATAGGCGGTTGCACAGGCCATGTCATCATCTAAGTCAGCAAATGCAAGTTCTGGTTCAATCATCTTATTAGACAAGAAACAAAAAGTTTTTAGCTTACTGGTACTGCCTTAACCATATAGCACAAATTAATAACATAAACAGAGTGAAGCCCAAGGAAAGAGAAAGTTAACATACCCAGAATTCAGCCAAATGTCTTGAAGTGTTAGAATTTTCTGCTCTAAATGTGGGACCAAATGTATACACCTGTAAAAAGTATATGACTTTGCTAAGAGGTCACATGCAGGACCAGAAAAGCAGAAACAGGAATCAGAAAACTGAATGTGAGGTGGAGAGGCCCACATACATCAGACAGTGCAGTGGCATAAGTTTCAGCATTTAGTTGACCTGACACGGTTAAGAATGCTGGTTTTCCAAAGAAATCCTGTCACAATAAAATAAAAATTTCTGAAATTAGAGGCACAGTCAATCACCCAATTAAGCAAGTTTAAGAACATCAGATAGTTGTGTACTTACCTGTGACCAATCAACTGAACCATCTTCAGTTCTAGGAATTCTTGCCACTGGAGAATCAGTAACTTCAGTGGAGTTTGGAATCTGTTCCACAAAATGCAACCATAGATGCATGAAGAGAAAAATTCTCTAAAGACATAAGACACAAATAATATAAACTGAATCTAGAAATTGAAAAGATTTTTATACAGATAAATATGAAAATGATTTTCATGCAATACACTAAAACCATTTTTGAACATTACGCATCTAAGTTACACGTAATGGATTTAACAGAAAGCTTATCAAAAATTGATACTGGAACATCTTTGCCCTATCATAGAAGTACTCTAGATGATTAGGTATAACTCTGTATTCACAATTTAGATTGCAATTCAAATTGTGTCCGTAAGGAAAAAAGATCCTCTCCTAAGAAATATTGAACTGCCCTTACAATGCCCAATGACATAATGGAAGGATGAGAGGAAATGAAGTAGGAGAAATATCACTCCTTCAAATAGATGTGAATTAAATGCTGGTAAGGAAGAAAAGGAAACGAAATGGTGAGAAGAACTATAATATTCCATCACAGTAGCTTCTAATTCGAAAAGAAATCTTCAAAATAATTGAAACCCTGGATCTAAATCAGGGTATACATCAGAAGACAAATTAGCTTGAGAAGTAACATATACCAAGGTTGTTACACAGAACTGTTCACCAGCACCTTCACAATCTGAAGCTGTAATTATTGGACTAGAGACCCAAACAAATCCATTCTCTTGAAAAAATTTGTGTGTGGCATAAGCCAAAGCATTCCTCACCCTTGCAACCTAATTGCACAACATAGTCAGATTTTCAATCCAATGCTAAGTAAGTTAGTTTATAACCTTCATACTTTACATAAAACATAAGGCATGAATGCAGCAGCATTGACAAGAAAAAATGTCTCAGATTAATGATGTTTAAATAATAGTGATGACAAGTGAGTAAAAAAGCCGCATGATTTTGTGTGTGTGAGAGGGGGGGTGGGGGGTAGGGTGGTAACAGAACTTCAATTGTAAGAACAGAGTTCTGCTAGACTTTAGAAAAGATAATCAACAAGTTGATACTCCAATTCAAATGTCCACAAAAAAAAGGGCAAAAAACAAGATAAAGTTAGCATTTTCAGTAACAACTAAATCTTAAAGAAAATAGCCAAGAAAAGGCACCAGAGAAGGTAACTTGTAATAACATTAAAAGATGAAGAACCATCAAGAATCTAATTTGAGAACAAAGATCTCTTCCTAGGAAAATTCAGGGCAGACATAAAGCATATAAACATCAATCTTCAAAACTCTCAAAAGCTTTTTTGAAAAAAATAGCAAGGATCTCTTATAAAACTTTGTCTTAGTTCTCAAGAGTTCAAAGCTAAACCGTTACAAGAATTGACAAGAAGTGAAGATCAAATTAAGTGTTTCAGGAACTTAGTGTTCTGACTGCCCCATTTCAGATAAATGTAGAATGGGAAAGATTAAGGCACATAACACAAATGGAGAATCTTACTGCACCAAAAGTGTTTGTTCTAGGGCGAAGATGAGCCTTAGTTCTCAAAAATTCTCGGCTGACCCTTTTCTTTTGGATAGGAAAGGAAGGATTGCTCTTACCAACCTGCAAATAATTGGAGAAGTGCAAAGCACAAAAATTAGCAAAATAAGCATTGACAGAAGTGGACAACAGACGAAGTATTTCAAATTTTCCACATCATCTATTACATTTATCATTGACCACACATAATAATCTTTCAGGAAATCTCTGTATTTTGGTTTAATTAAAGACAGATGTTTGAATTTGTCTTATAGATAGTTAGGAGATGGTTCCTAAGAAATCAGTTGAAGTCTCACAAGATATTAAATATGTATGCTTCAATCCACTTAGATCAGTAAAATCATCATGAGAAACCAATATATCCTGAAAAAACCACAAAAATGAAGAATCCCGTTAACTGTTTCTTCTAAAGTGGATTTATGATACTCCTCCTCTTAACACGTTGGCTATATGTGTCCTCTCTCCCTAAGTAGGAAATTCTTCCTAATAATAAAATGATAAACAGGATTCAACATACATTCTTTTAGAAGAAATTATAAGAATGTAAATCGTCAAATAAATGTTAGAATAATAGTTTCAGTAATTAAGTAAAAATGCCTCTTTCACAAAAGCATATGTATGACCAGAACAAATTACTGCATTACGAACATGGTTGTGACAAGGACAAATGAAAAAATAGAGATGCAATATAACCATACTGGCCAACAAAAGGGAAAACATCATGAAGTACTAGACAACAATAGTAAATGAGCTATTCACCACAACAAGTTTCTCAATCTTCAACTCGACTTTTTGCTTTGTTCCTTGGCTATTAACAACCACGCCTTGCACCCATATTGATGCACCAGTTGAAATCACGCCACTCTCGACCTATCAAAAAAGTTAGGAAGAAGATAAACAACACCAGAGAGTGAATTTGCATATTAGGTAGCAAATAGAAAACTAAACCAGAACCAGGAAAATATACCAGGGAAGCACCAAAAGAAATGGTTTAAAAGATGAAATAATCAAGAATTCTAGGGTGCACAGACAACAGAAATATCCACATCATGCACATCACCACATGTGATTTCCACTGTCATTTGCAATATATCCAATCCATTAAGTTATATACTTGAAAACTTTTAGCCACATTTGAAAATAGCTGATGTATCATTAACAAACAGATGAAGAATCACATCCATACACACCAAAATATATACTACTACGATTATGATGAAATCAGTTCTCTTCGAAAGGAATGCATACCTGATCATAACCTTCAGCTTCTGAACTCACAATGCATTGCATGTTTGAGAGACAGGAACCATCATTGACCTAACCTTACAGAGACTTCATTCAGTAACCCATACATAATGATATGAACTACCATAAAATCACAGATAAACTAAATACTTTTAATAAAAAAACAGAAAAGCTAAGGTGTGAATAAATAAACTTGAACTCTCACAGAATATATATTCACTTTCATAGGCAAATCACCAGAGTAAAGTTCTATAGAGCATTCACAGATGTACAAAAATTTTATATATTCCCAACATAGAGACCACATATATTATAGAAGTTAGAACTTCAATGGCATAAAAACTAAACGAATTAAGAACATGAGATATGTAAAGGCGGATTTAGATATTTACATAGACAAACACTCAAGAAATATAAAATTCTAAACTTCCCAAGCTTGCAGAAGGACATTGCCGTTAACACACCAGTTCCTACCTTCAAAAGTTAAAAAACATCAATTCCCAGCAGGGAAAAGAAAACTATTCTAAGGATATGGAGAGTTATCCATACAACATTACACCGAGTAATAATTCAAAAGAAATAGCTGTTGTCTAATTTGAGAAAGGAGCCAACTTAAGAAGGTGAAAGAAGAATCTCACTCATCAGTCACCTGATGAAGTATACTAAATTTCAAAGAATACCTCAATAAAAGTGACACTGCTCTGCATACGAAGTGTTCTGACCCAGCCCCTAACAATCAAAGTCTCACCCAAGCGATTAAGACCCTCATCAGGGCCGCCTTTGATGTCCACAATTCTCAATCTTTTTCTAAATTCCCCAACTTTATCGCCTAAATTAGTTTTTTTCTTGTCGAAAGCTTCAGTCTTGGCGGCCTCGCCGGATGAGAGGGCAGCAGAGATTATGGAGCAGAAGCTCCTCTGGCGAGGATGTAAGCAGAATGAAGTGGAGTACAGAGCTGAGGCTTTCACATAGTAGTGTAGATATGGAACGGCGATGGTAGTTCTCCGGTAGGAAGCAATGAATCGGGTGGCGGAGAGAGGTTTAAACCGAAGAGAAGTGGCTGGCGAGAGCGCCATTGCCAATGGTTTTTTCCGCTGAGTTTGGGTAACACTTTCCTGTAGCCAGGTTTTCAGTATTTTCATTTTTCTGCCTCAAAAGGCATAATTTAGAAGAGAAAAAAAAAAGATTTTATTACAAAGTAAAGAACTCCACATCAACGATCTCTTTGTTTTAAAACCAATTTCCTGCTTTTGAAAATCAAAGATAGAATAAAAGAAATAAATGATTTAATCTAATATTTTGTAAATATCTATATTTTCCTAGTGTGACAAGTACTTATCAATAATTAAAAAAGAAATTTAAAAAATTATATAATACAAATTACTTTATCTCATATCATAATATTTAACTAACTTATATACCCGTGCAATGCACCATATTTTCTCAAAAAATTAAAATAATAATTTTTAGTAATAATATTATGAAATATATATTGGTTTCATTGCATACTTAATAATATCAAAATAATGTTGTTTTATTTATTCTTATCAATAATAATTGAATGAAACTTTTTCTTTCTTTCTTTCTTTTTTTTTCATATTTATATTCTCATTCTGGTTATATATAAATATATATATATATATATACATATTTTTCATTATATTGATGGAATCTAAAAAAATGAAATGTAAGGGGAGTACTGGATGTAAAATTGAAAAGTGAAAATTAAATTGACTACTCTATTTAATTTATAGAGATTCTCATCTCTTCTCACCTTCTAGACTGAAAAAGATGAAGGAAGTTCAATTCGAAGTAAATTGCCTCCGTTAGGCATCAACCCAATAAAAGCAGTTCATTAAGATTTTGCTGCAAAACTATTTCTATGTAAATATCAAGACTCTTTAAAAAGAGAAAGGTGTAAATAGAGAATAAAATAACATATATTAGAGCCTGATAATCTTGTTGTTGATATATTCAGCTACTATGTGATAGTAAATGATCAGTGATGCCTTGAAAAATTATCTGGCAATCATATTTGGAGGTTAACTCGATAAAGGAAGAATTCAGGATTGGATAGAATAGGGTTGAATATTTATATATTGAATACAAGTTGAGTGGGAAGATGAAAAACTAATGGATTATCTTTGTTCATTAAATTAAATATTGTAATGTAGTTAAACTTGGCTAATTGAATACTATAGTAATTAATATAAATTAATTTTTATTTATGTTTTTGTTTTTGATAAATTAGATGGATTATCTTAATTCATTAAATTAGATATCGTAATGTAGATAAAATTGGTTAATTGAATACAATAGTAATTAAGATAAATTAAAATTTTTATTTATGATTCTTTTTTTTCCCGATAAATTAGATGCCAAATTTTAGTTGTCCTAAATTATTTTTATGGAGAAAATTAATGAAGTTGAAAAGTTTAATAATACTTAAAGAAGTATAAGAGGATTAAAGAAATTGAAGAGTTTAATAATAATATTTAAAAGGATTAGTAACAGATTTATACATTGTTTTATATAAATTTCATCATCTTGTAATTAAAATAAAAAAATAGTATTGGTGAGGTGGCATGCCTCAAGTTGAATTGGTAAAATTTTTTCAAGTTTGAAAGTTTGTTTTAAATATATATATAATAGATTAATCTCTTCATAGAATTAATTGATAAAAGATCAAATAAATGTACTTTTTATGGTTAGTATAATTTTGAACCCTGATAGATTTAGATAAATAATTATATCGTTAATTCTACTCCTTTCTTGACAATTGAATTTTCATACAAATTCTAGCCTCAATGAACAGGGATCCAATATCATAAATGCTTAAGTATGACTCAAATAGCACTTATAAAATAAAAAAAAGAAATGAATAGAATTGGTTACTTTGTTTGATTTGTTGGGCTCTTTTAGATTTCCATTTGGGCAGGGGAGACATAAATTGTTGCATCTTTACTTAATATATAATTTTATGATTTTAAAATCATACAACTTTAAAATACTAATACACACTCTCAAATAAATTAAGATAGATTTTTTTTAATATATATTCATCATATTCTTAGATAAGGATGTCAATGATAAGGGTTGCCAATGAATTAATTTAGGAAAAGGTTGAAAACATATTTAAATTTCCTTCAAATTAACTACTAAGATCAAACGATAGAGAGTCCACCACGCTCATTGATATAGTCATAACACAGAAAAGAGATGGACGGAAAACAAAACCAAAAAATAAAAATAAAATGAAGATTTTCATTGATCAGTTATCACCATCCTCGTTGTCTTCATCAGCAGTCGCCAAAGACATAGGGGAACTCAGCTTTCTCAATCAGCGCCATACCTATATGGAAATAAAAATTTGCGTACTCAGCTGCAACTCTTATCAGATCTTCCGTGAGAATGGATTTACCCCAATTATTCCTCGTGGGAACAGACCTTAAGACTCTACATGGAATAAAATTTACCATCCAGTCTTCATAAACTGAACAGAGGATTTCGTAGATTCCGCAGGCGTTAAGGGTAGGATTCTTGAGCACCTTGGCAGCAAATGACCCCAGCTCCACTTCATTCCTACACAGTAGCCCATATTCTTTTTCTAGTTTTGAAAAGTAGTTTTTAATCCCAATAACCATGAACATCACGCTCGGGAGCAGAAGGAAATTGAACAGAGAAGTGGGTACGGTGTCCATATGCATGAGTTGCACCACCAGACATTCATCTCCTTGACAAAGAATCAGAACCCCAATTCTGCTTTCATTTTTACTAGTTGATTCCCGGACCAATGAATACTCAACGGACAAACCTATTACACTGCCAGTGTCTGTTTTTATAAGCTTTGATAAGTACACATCAAGGGCTTCGTTTACCTCACTAACACCTCTCGCTATCTTGATAGTTCTGACGTTAAATTCACTATTGTTTGGCCTAATCTCCATACCTACAATTTATAAGTACTACTGCTGATTATGATGGAAAAGAATTTAGGGTTTGGCTTGTGTGGTATGATCTTGTCTGGAAGAGGAAGAATTTATGGTAGTTTAGCTAGATGGGCAGCCTCCATTAATGAGTCGTGAGTGATGCATGGTACTCCCACCGCCCGGTTCGGTTCAAAATGTGATCATTTTAAATATTTAAATTTGTTCCATAATATATTTTACAAAATTTTATGAATATTTTTCCATTCTTACCTTATGGTTATTTCTTACTCCAATTTTTCAAATAGTTTAAA
>JAOXNR010000031.1:10918317-10929065 GCA_028571225.1 Parsonsia alboflavescens | reverse complement strand
GGATAGGGTGCTAGGGTGGTGGGGAAAGAAAATTAAATTTTGTCTTAAAAAGATAATTGAGGAAAAAAAAGAAAAAATGGGCAATTAAAGGTGAAATATAAGAAGAAAAAATAAAAAATGAAAGAGAAATAGAAATAAATGATTAAAAAGAAAAAATATGAAAATTTGGAATGTTTTTTTTTTTAATATATTAAATTATTTTGTAACTTAAATAAAAAATCAAATAAATTAAATGAGTAATCATAAATATTCATTTATAAATCATTTTACAAACGAGTAAGATTTATTATGATTCAATTTAAATAGGTAGTGATTACTATTTTGACACCCATAAATAAATCAGATCAATTGGTGAATTAATAAGTATTGATTAATGGGGAATCATTTTGCCATCACCCCTAAGCTATTGTCTATGTAAGCATGCTTGTGTTTCTTATTACTTTGCCCGATCCCGAACAAGTCTCAGATTAAACTCATAGTAACGTTGACAGTCTTTTGCCACATGGACCATTATATACCAAGTCTTTCATTTGTGAAATTTTGAGATGTGAAAATACATTCATTACATTGGGGCACCAGTTTTGTTTTGTTTTTACAAAACTGTGTCCAAAAAATTTTCTTTTAGTTATTTTTTATCCTCTACCTTATTTTATTTTATTATATTTTTTACTTTGACCCAGATCAATTTTTTTGTCCTCCAGTTCTCTTTTTTTTTTTTTTTTTTTTTTTTGCACCATGAGTCCATCTCATTGAAAACATGTTTTTGAGAATTTTATGATAAGTAAAAAGATAAATTTGGAAATTCATTTTTTGGAGCTTGATTTGGATCCAACCCGGGGACCATTAACCACAGTTTCAATCCATTTCCCCACAAATTCAAAACTACAGATAAAATAATATGCAGTTTCGCACCTCTAATTGTCATTCAACACGAGCAAAAAAAATATTTAGCTTGAGTCTAATAATGCAAATTCCAAGTGTCATACCAAAACTAATTAGAAGAAGCGAATTACTTACCGAGACTACTAAACAAAACTATATAATCAAAAACATGCTTAACTTTCCCCAATGGTGTCCATGAAGTTGACAAAATATGCAGTGGGTGCTCTCTGCAGGCGTCTGATCTGGGATCGGTTCTGGGACTGGCGGGTCAACCAAGCACCACCTGCACATCATCCTGAGAATTTTTCAAGTGGAGTTCAGGTTGTTACAGTGCATAAGAAAGCTGTACATACATTCCACCAGCCATCGTACGAACCTAAACCTATGCATTTACAAAAGCTGCAGCTAGACACTTCTAATTGCTCAAAAGAATTTACTGGCACATGTAAACTGATGTTACTCGATCTGAAGGGCCAGATCTGTTAGAGCTACCAATGTTCTGGCAATCAAAAGAAAAGGATCACTCACCATGCCTCAAAATCTTCAAACTCAGTACCGGTTATAAGCTTTCCCATAATCATTGCGCCTCTGACGTTGAAAGTCACTGTATGCGTCATGAGTTCTTGAAGAAGGATAGTTGTCCATTGGGGTTGGCAAGCTGCCCCTTGAGTCCACTGGCAGCCTACTTCCTGAATAATGAGGATTTCCAGCTGAATGTTCATACTCAGGATATGTGGATTCCTGCTTGTATCCACCAAGTCCAGAAGTTGACATATTGGGCCGTGCCTGTTGCTGCTTCTTTTGGACATCATGTTGAAGAAACTCTTCCCACTGTTTTGCATGAGCCCCCCTAAGGATACCAAGATTCTTAACGTAATTCTCCCTAATTTCTCTGACAGCCTTACCAAGAACACAAAATATTATCAGGTCAACATCCTTCAAACGGGCTAGGGCAATGCTTAAGGTAGAAGAACAAAGAAATATTGACTCCATGGAAAAGATGGTAGGGAAATGTGGTTAGCTGAACATGGATCTACAGGGTAAAAGGCTTTTCTAGAATCTGAAAGGAACAAGAGGAATAAGAGAAGCTTGATGCTTCAGCACACCCAAGTTAAAAATCAATATGAAATGAAAAAAATGAGACCAAGTAATCAACAATCTCACCTCCCGATGCTTGTAGTTTTCTTCATCTTCTTCCTTATCCCGAATACTTCCAAGTTCTGCAGCATCTCTCTTGTATTCAAACTCTAAGTCCTCTAATGTCTGTGGAAAGACAGGGTATTCAAATTTACGTCCAGATTGCACATCAGATCCCCGTCTTTCCACATCCCATCCATCTGTTCTGTATCCTCCCTTACCTTGATTATGAGCATCATATGAATTATATGAATCGTGTGTGTAAGGCAGATGCGCTGGGGACCTTGAATGGCCTGAACGACCTCTGGCTCCATCATTACCATAAGCTTCACCAAAGGAAGAGTATGTTAAGCACGCCTTACTCTAGACCTCAACAATGATGGCAGCTTTAACATCACAAACTATCTCAAATTCTCATAGTGAACCCATCTGAGGTAGACTAGTCTTGAAAGGCTTTTCAGTAAAAAATTCATTTGGGAGACAATCCTTTCAATTCACACCCACCATGAATGTTACATCACAACCGAACAGAATTCTTGAACATAAGTACTTACCTCTTGCTGCAAAGAACATAATAAGTAACAAGTAACATTATTACAAATGGACCAACCTCAAATTGAAAAACGCATAACACAACATCAAGATCCAAAAGGTAATACTACAAAAATATCTGCAAAAAGAACAAAGCTTATGCTGTTCCTACCTTGTGGGGAACCTCTAGACATCTTTTGCAAATCCTCACGGACACGGTCTTCAACAACCTTCTCTTGTCTGCCAAACCTATTTTGGAACTGCGAGACACCACGAGGGCTAGGATTCAATCTCTGAGGATCTTGGAACTGAGAGACACCACGAGGGCTAGGATTTGATCTCTGAGAATCTTGGAACTGTGAGACACCACGAGGGCTAGGATTTGATCTCTGAGAATCTTGGAACTGTGAGACACCACGAGGGCTAGGATTTGATCTCTGAGAATCACGGCGTCCCAACCGAGAGCTTGGAGGACTTCTTCTCTCCGGTGACCTTGATCTTGACAGCTGAGAACTAAAAGAACCCTTTTTCTCACCATCCTCTTTAACTTTATGAACAGCATCAACACCTTTTTTCAAGATCAACCTGTCCTTACCACTGACAATGATAAATTTCTCCTCAATTTTGATTTTGCAGCCAATATCCTTTTCAATTTGATTTACTACTTTCTCACTGAATAATGCTTTGACATGTGGTTCTCTTGCAGGCACCCGTTCAAAGAAATCTTGGGATTTCCGATTTGCTCCAAGAGTAGTTGGACACCCCTAAGAGTTTTCAACACTTAGCTAACGTCAAGAAACTCATTCATTCATCAATTATAAGTTCTTAATGGTGAAATTTCATGAGGTATTGTGCAATGAAGTTGCAACACACAGACAAAATATGTATAACCATGGTCTAGGAAGTTACAAATTCCTTTTCAATGCTTAGAACTAATATTTATTGGAAATAAATTTCCAAATTGATAAAAAATTAAAGGGAAAAGGATTCCAACTTGTGACAAAATGCCAGGTAGCTGTAAATAGGATGATGTCCTGCATAAAAGTTACAAAACTCCCTCATAATAACCCGCTGCTCTTTTCCTTTTAATCCCCTAAGCGGGGATAGTAAAACAAAAACCTTTGAGGAACATTATCAATTACATTCCATAAACATTACTTGAATCTTATTCTCCAAGAAGAGAATAAAGAGTTGCCGGAGTCAGTTATATCAAATATTAGTCTCTCCATTTTATAAAACTGATCATAAGTATAGGACAAGGTCAGACATGTGGGTTAAATGTGTGCAAGATTGCAAATCCAACAAAGGTCATCTGATTTTCAACACTACATCTTCCTATCCAGAAATTTTAGTAAACCAAAAAAAAAAGGATCATATCAATATTTGAAGAACAAACATATATTCTTGAACAAATACCTGACAATGATCAAGCTTTATATATTATTCCTCTCCTAAAATTACACTATTTCTTACACAGTGGAGATATACCTAGCACTATTTAAAGAAAGAAGAAAATATAATCTTTGCAAAATACAATGTCATTCCATTCAACATCACATATGCTACATGACAGTAAAGAATTCTCCCAATTTTAAGTATTTTCTCCAGAACAATTGTGAGAGACAGAGAGAAAGAAAGAACAATTTTATACATAATATTCAACATAAGGGAATAATAATTATTTTAAAATAATTAACAAAGATGTATATATTATAGGGCTTTTCGCCAATATGATCCTGCATGTTTAGGGCAAACTATAAAATGCTCCCACATGTTTTTTTTGCCATAATGATCTCATGTGATTTTATGACTTGCCGTTACATTCCAAACCACTAATTTTTGCCCACTCCCACGCGGAAGAGGTCACGTGATTAGTGCGTGATGAAATTAAAAGGGCAAATTTGTCACTAATTTGGGTTTGGGTTAACTATCACTGCAGCTGCCTTTGGCTGGACAAAGGTTTGAACACCATTGGCTTGACTTCATTGAGACTCCAAACTGAGAAGAATTTCTGAATGGGTAAATCAATTGATGATTGTCTCCAGTGGATTTGTCCTGAAAACCATGATGGAGTTCACAATGAGGACACTGAAGGAACTCACAAGTGTAAAATACCCACCTTCCAAGCCTTCTTGAGATCATGAGGCTTCTCGTATGGCGGTGGACCTGGGTCCTTCTGCAAACCCAATTGATGCCACCACTTCTCATTACCCGTGGGCCACCATGAAGTATATACTAGGAGGTAAGAAACTACAATGAACCAAACATGATTTAATAGCCAATGGATTACCATAGAAAAGAATTAACCAAATGGAAAACAAGAATCACAAAGCGAGCCCAAATGATGGATTGCAAATGCTGAGACCACCATCAATGAACAGATTATGTCTGCTCACATATTTACCATCCTCACTTGCAAAGCTGCTCTAGCAATATCATCAACCCGAAGAGTGGTGCCCTTAAGGATTGCTCTTGAATTCATGGAATCCTCGAGAGCTTTACCTTCAAGCCTTACAAATTTCACAGACAGAGGCGTTGCCACCGCATATGGGGATAAACAATTAACTCTGATGCCAAATTGGCCAAGCTTCACGGAGCATAGCAGTGAACCGAATTAAATCCCAAATTGAAACCTTCCAAACCGAATTACTTCTGGGATGCGAAGCAAAAGGAAATTTAGGCAAATTTTGGGGAAATTTGTGGGTATGGTTGGCGTTGATGAGGAGCACGTAGATGGACAAATTTGCCCTTTTAATTTCATCACGTGCTAGTCACGTGACCTCCTCCGCAGTGGAAGTGACCGGAAATTGGTGATTTGGACTGTTCAGGTCGTAAAATCATATGAGACTATTATGATAGAAAAAAAACATGTGGGAGCATTTTATAGTTTGCCGTAAACATATGGGACCATATTGGCAAAAAGCCCTATAATGCCAGTGCAAGTTAATTCATGCTTTATGGCATAATGTTCATGCAAAAATTTCGTACACTAATCTAGAAATATAATATTATTGCTATTAATGTGATTAATATTACTTTGTTATTTCCTTTTCTTTGCCTTTTCTCTTTAATCCTCCCTTTTGGGAGGACCAATTTAATGTTCACCCAGAAAACAAAATGGTACCATACAGCGAAGTACATCTTTGATTCACAAAAACCTACCATAATTTGGGAGAAAATCAAGTCAAAGAAAAGTGACCATGGATCCTACCTGGGTAAAATGCCCTGACTCTCCACATATTTTGCAAATCATTTCTTCTTCTTTCCTTTTCTTCCAGTTCCTTTCTGTGGCTTTTGATTTAGCTTCCCAAACCTTAGCTTCTCGGCTAGTAAAATCCGTTGGAACAGCATTAGGATCTTTGGCTTCCTCTTCCTCATCTGAACCTGCATGCGACCTTTTATTCACTGTGGTTCTCTCTTGTGAAGTTTTAGCTGTAGAGCCTTGGGGGCCAGTATACGCTTTGTAAATTTCACTAAAGTCGTCATCGATATCTAAATTTTCCCTACTGCCCATTCTAGATTAACTCACCCCAGGACCTGCGAAAAACCATTTTCCAGAATGACAATGTATTAGTAACAGAAATGAAAACATCCAAAGGCAGCTCAGACCTATATCATGGCAAAGATGAAAACTTTTCACCAAAAAGTTGAAACCCTCAACCAAAACCACACATTTGTTCATACAAATAGTCTCACGGAAACTTCCCATTTTTTGTCCAGAAATACATAAAAAGTTCCCGTATTTATTAGAAAAACAAAAATTAATAACTCACAACTTTCTAATTCATTCAATGGCATACTTACCAGAAAAAAAATTGTCTTTTTGCACCGCTTTTTGGACACAGAGAAGACAATGTGATATCCACTGACCATAAAACAAAAAGTTGAACGCCAAAGAAATTACTCTTGCCAATGTGTTGGACAGAAGTTTTTCTAACAATTTTCAATTTCAACTTAAGAACGTTATTGATTAGCAAAAATATCTTCTAAATCCATGAAATACGAAATTTACTTGAAAAATCAAATGATTTTGGGTATAACTCCCCAAGCAACAAAAAAACACTGAACAAAGATTTTGCGACCAAATAAAAAATCATCCGAGACAAAGGAGCAACGGGAAAAGGGAACTCGAATGATTATACCTGAAAGAGAGAGGATTAACAAAGAGCGCAGCGAGCAGAGAGCGGCGATTAAGGCTGAAGAATGGAAATAACAGGCGGCTAGGGCTCCGCTGCCTTCGTACTTCTCGTTTTTCGGTTGTCTAGTCAGTAAACTAATCACTTCTCCGATATCTTCCTCGTGGAAGATAAAAAGAAAGAGGGGGCAAGACGGTAAATACGAAGGACACCTTATTATCTCTAAATAAATACCAAAAGAATTTACTACTACCATTACCTCATGCAAATTAAGAATAGCTAATTATAGATATACCAGCGGATATATAGTAAAAATTAACAAAAAAACAATAATTATCCATTAGTATTTTATTTAAAAATTGAATCTCTTGTTTTATTTATATATATTTTTTTACAAAATTAATTTAATTTTTTTAAAATCGTGTATGATAATTTCTTTATAAAACTTTTTATTTATTTAACTAATCAAAAGGGGGAAAGTAGTAACATTTAATTTTAAAATGTAAACTAAAAAATATATTTAAATTTCGGAAATAATTTATTTTGTGCCTAAGGTCAGGACTTCCTTTTTGTCAGTTCATAGGATAGAGGTGGCTCCCGTCCCGGTGATCACAGAAAGGAGTGACCACTAAGACAAGTGAATCATTAATTGATTGAAGCAAGAAGAAGGTTCTCTCATACAATATTTATCATCTTAGTATTTTATTTCGTTAGTTTTCAATTTTTGCTGCCCTCGGTTTTCTTTTTTCTGGCAGCTTCTCTTCAGGCTCCCCGTCTTTCTTCAATTTTTTTTTCTTTTTATTTTATTGGCGCTGAGAAGAAAAATAGGAGAATCCATGGCTGAGCACTCTGATGATTTGGACCAACTGCTGGACAGTAAGTAATTTGCAGAAACAATTATGGGCATAGTTTTTTTTTTTTCTTTTTTTCTTTGGTGAAGTTATTGTGTTTGAATATTTGTTTAAAGATTTTATTTTGAATCACTTCAGGTGCTTTAGATGATTTTCAGAGTCTCAATCTTACCTCTTCTTCCCAAAGGTTCGATCTTCTTTCACTATTTAGCTTCAGACATGCCAAGTTATAGTATCATAGGTATTTTTGTGTTTGTTTTAATGATTTATTTGGGCATGGAATTGAAAAAAAGGTTATTTTGTTTGAATTATAGGAGTGGGGAAAATGGAGGAAACAAGCAGGAGAATTCTCCTATGCCTAGTGGGGTACAAGGGCTTGGGATGGGTTTACCGGATTTGAGAAGTAAGAAAAAGGGGAAACAAAAGGTTGTCAAGGAATCTCATGCTTCAGAGGCTCTTGATAAGCTAAGGGAGCAGACTAGAGAGGCGGTTAAAGGATTGGAATCTGTGACCGGTCCAAAATTTGGTGGAGACGATCTTTTGAATGAGGCAATGGTGGAGGATTGGGTGAAGCAGTTTGAGTCCGAGGTATACTCTTATGTAGTTCTGGAAACTTTTAACATCTCTTATCTTTTGGGTAATCTGATTATCCTATTAGTTATATTCTTGTGTATATTGTTTCTATTGGTGTGTCTAATAAACTTGAAATGTTGAAACTTGATCGAAATTTACTTAATGCACCCCCCCACCCCCCCTTGCCATTTGATGTTCTATAGCATAATGAATGGGCAATTTGGTTGTATCTGTAAGTTTAACAGAAAATGTTCAGCGAGTTTACTACCTTAAGGAGATGGGAACGTTAGAAGTTGATGAAATAACCTATTTCTCAAGTTATATTTGAGCTTCCGCTATGCATTGATGATAAGTTCTAGACTGTAAGCTATTGCTGTACTTGTTGGTTGCAAAAACAACATCCTTCTTCCTGAAATACATGAAATGGAACTAGAATGTGGAAATATATTAGTAGTTAAGTGCAGGTAGGAGTCCTTAATTTCCATACCATGAGTAACTACCAACTTGCTGTATTCAAATTCCTATGTCACATCAGGAGGCTTTAGGCATTTTAATATTTCTTTGAGTTGTCTTTCTACACCAGCTATCTAAGAAACTGTGTCCCCAATTTTCATTTCTGATGATGGAAATAGTCGTTTATATTGTTCGAGCCTCTCAAAGTGACGTCTCTCAGTAAATTATTGCAACTATACTAGATTTTTTTGCAAATTGTTGCTGCTGCCACTTCTCACGACCCTTTTAAGTTACATGAATAGTATCTGGATGCTTTGTTGTGATGTAATTTGTCTTTGCAAAAGATTGTATAGCGGCCTTGCCTTAAGGAAAATCTTGTTGTGACTGTTAATTTTTGTTTGTTGATCTAGCTAATCTCTGCCATGGAAGACAAGGGAATCAAACTTGACTGGCCACTGCAAATTCATGCTTTAATAACATTACAGCATTTGATCTTGCAAATTGTTATATGTGTATTTTCCTGAATTTTTAGGCCATGCATGCAGTCATTTGAACTTGAAAATGCTTCTTAGCTTAATATATCCCTTTGTGTGTTTGTATTAATGAAGTCAACACTTAAAACAGGCAAGCCAAGTAGCTAGTTTAGTTCCCAGTTTCATATGGAAGTTGACCTACCTTGTTTTTTCAATAGCTTTAAATGGTAAACATGACAGAAATTTCAAGTATCACAGTCTCACTAGCATGATTTGTTGTGGTCATATCATTTCATTACTTGATGAGAAAGCATTCATATCTAGTCAATCCTATATCCACAAACTTCAAAAGAGGGGAAAAACTTTTGGAGATATCGCATAGGATGATGAGATTCTGTCATTTCTCCATATATAATTCTTTGTAGTTGGACTTTCCTATTTGTTCCACTCACCAAATGAGAATGGAGGTGACTAGTTTATGCCTACTCTGCAATTATTGGCTATAATTTTTTTACAACCTGCTGTGGATATTGAACCTCAAAGTATTGAATGCCATCTTCTTTTTCATTTAAATTTTACCACAATTCAATATTTTCTGTCTGTGGTGACTGTCAGGATATGGATTCCATTGTGGAGACTATGATGCATCATCTTTTATCTAAAGAAATTCTTCATGAACCTATGAAAGAAATTGGGGAAAGATATCCAAAATGGTTGGAAGACAATAAGGGCAAACTCAGCCCTGAAGAATTTGGTCGATTTCAGCACCAATATCAACTTATTAAAGACCTAATTGAAGTTTATGATGCAGCACCAGAAAACTTCAACAAGATTTTTGAGCTCATGCAGAAAATGCAAGAATGTGGGCAACCCCCTAGTGATATCATGCAAGAACTAGCTCCAGGTCTTGAGTTGTCAAGCCTTGGACAATTGTAAGTATCCTGAAGTCCCATGTGCGGTGAAAGAATAATGTCTGTATCTTCTGGAGGTGCTTGTTAGGGTCTGCATTAACTTTTTTTATGCTTTACATTTTCTTTATGCAAGTCTTGCATTCCATTAATTGAGCATAAGGGGATGAGACTACTTTGAGAACATTATGTGGGGAGGGGGTAGGAAGAAGGGACTGGCATCAAATGGCATCTTTCTATGTGTAAAATATGCAGACAATTACAGCCAAATTCTTGTCTTTCTTCAACCTATGTGATTTTGGTAAGTTTTTTTTTTGCTTTTGCAGATCTCCAGATATGCTTGAGTCTCAATGCTCTATCATGTGAGAAGACACCATAGCTTTTTATCTTTTAAGCACAATAGTAGTACTGTCATTTCCAGAGGAGATATCTATTTCTTGTTATTCATATAAAATTATAGAATTGTTATATCTACGTGAAATTCTGATTCTCTGTTATTCTTTTTACCCCATTTCCTTCCTAATAAAATTGAATCCAGAAGTAATGTAGTCGCATTGACAGTAGATTTCCCAGTAGATTTCTTTAGGAGAATTCTTCACTTGTTTTCAGACATTTATGAACTATTACCATACATTTGAGTTATAGTACACTCTTTTCCCCCTTTCTTGGACATATTTTGTTTTCATAGATCTTATGATTCTAAATCACAACAAATATTTTGTTGATACTAAGAGTTTAAATATTACAAGATTCAGGAAAACTTGGTAGGGTATACAACACCATTGAGATCTGTAGACTACTAAT
>JAOXNR010000031.1:10883690-10902409 GCA_028571225.1 Parsonsia alboflavescens | reverse complement strand
GATTAATCGGGTATGCATCCAAATTAGACACCTAATGAAAATTGATACTTTATCCATTTGAATACAATTGAAATGATTTATCAAATTGTGCATAATTGAAATATCCAAATTGAATTTGGATACTTTTTGTTAATTTCTACAAACTTTATTGTAGGTTAGACGTTGGACTAAACTTTATTGATGCTTCCCCCCGCCCCCCTTTTGTTGTAAAAAAAAAAATATTTTATGAATTCAAAAATTAAATATTGTTCATTTTATTTATACAAGAATATTGTGGTGCATGATCTCTGTTCTGTTCACCATATGAATACTGGGGGAAGCAATTTTGTTGTCCATTATATTCCCTTCATTCGAAAATAAATATATCATTTTGATTTGTATAAATATTAAGAAAATTAATTGATTTAATTCATTTTACATTTAACCATACCAATTTTTTAAGAAAATTTTAACTAATTTAAGAAATAAAACATTAATTTCAAAAAAACTAAAAATAAAAATGTGGACATTCAATTTCGAATGAAGGGAGTAATATTTTTGTTCTTTTTTCATTTTATTTAACATTTTTTTACAGTCACGTCGGTGACACCTCACCTATTCTAGTCATTTCTTGAAATCGAGATCTCTCGATCTGAGGTGTTATTCAATATCATTAAGTTAGTAAAGCTCAATACATTTATGCTATTTTATAATATGATATAAATATTAAATATCCACAGTTAAATCTGTTCTATAAAAAATTAAATTTCAATAAATTAACCCGTCAAAATTAGAGTTTGTAACGAGATAAGTCGTCGAGGATGGGGAAGACGTTTTCGTCATTTTCTGATATCATGTCTTGCCTTATTTAATTTCATGGGTGGTTGACCCGAATGAGTTATTAATATTGCAGCAGTACGGATCTGTGACCCGTTGGTTCTGTCATTTCACGTTCATATAATGGATCTCTAATGATATATGGAGTTCAATACGTCATCAACATGGACGGGCAGTTGCTTATTTTATAATCGTAGTGGATTTAAATATTTCTCAATTACTTTTAGATGTCCAGTGAATATCCCGAAATATATAAGTATTTATGGCTTTCATTTACAGCTCAAATTCAACCCCTCTTAATAATTTTCCCCTTCGACCGAAGGATTGACAACCATTCTCTTATTATTATTAATTACAAATGGTATTCATATCAGACTTATTTTTTTCACTTAATTTGAATCAAATTATATCAATTGACTTAGGTTATAGTCGATTGGCAAAATAATTTTTTAAATTTTATTTAGCATATTCGGGTTAATTTTCATGTACCCTAACATTTCGCTTATCCAGGAAGATGTTGATGAGATTCGAATTCGAGATTTATGGTCTACGAGACCTTTACTCCATCCACTGGAGTGTTCCTAAAACGACGATTGAAACACTCATTTGTTAAGAAGGAAAATTAAATCTATTTGATCAATAACTTCTATGCTATAGACATCACCTCCGAATCACCGAATTTGCAACCATTGAGTTATTCTCTGTAACGGCGTATGAGATTTTATGAACTTATTAGAACTAGTTCTTCTGTGTACCACTTGGACCGGGACGAGTAAAACCAATTACTTGGTTAAAGAATAGACAAGGGTATGAGGAGGCGTGTCTGATCGCATTAGCATGATGCTTTCGGATTAACAAATTGATATATTAATTTTATTTTCTAGGTATTTTGAATAATATATTCCTTTTGTGTGTTTTGAAATATTTAGAAATGAATAAAATAAATATTTCCTTGATCATTAAATATAAGTTATTTTAACTTATTTTTTTCTACTAATTATAAGTCATTGTTGTCAATTAATTAGGGATTTGATAATATTTTTCTATATTACCACTCTAATGATGTATGGTTAAATTTGATTCAAATTTTTGAAAGGGTGATGACAGGACATTTTAGGAGAGAAAAAGTTGCTTTAATTTTTACATAATAATTGTGGATAACTTATATTTAGTGACAGAAGAAGTATGTTTTTTGTTTAAAATTTTATTGACTATAATTTCCTTAAATTGGGGGATTTACAAAATTTAATAACTCAGTGGTCCCCTCATTAATTACATCAATTACAATGCTAATTTGACATTTTCGTGATCTTACAATATAAATTATTTTAGATTATTTTACTTGTCTAATGAGTCATTTTGTAATTATTAATGCGTAATTATTAATTTTCTTCATCATTACCTTTTGTTAATATTCTATTTCATTTATTGTAAAGGAAAGGAATTACATAGTTCTTGATGAAAGAGAATAAAGACATTTTTTATATATATAACATAATTGTGTTTAAGAGTATTTGATCTATGTAAAATAATAGTTAATGACTAATATTGTGGTCAATTCGGGGACACTCGAATGGGTGGAGTGGTGAGCACATAAATCGATACGAGCACAACTAAAAAAAAAAAAAATTATAAATGTACGACCTCCCTCCCCCTCCCCCTCCCTTCCTTATTTGTAAACCAAACAAACTTTCAAATTATAAGTGGAGTGGAAAGTGAACATTTCATTTTAGAGATAGAGTATAATATAACAAGTCAGTTTAAAATTATCTAGACATTAATAAAATTTGTAGATAATTATTGGCCATAAAAGAGCAAGAAATATTCAAAACCACAAAAAAAAAAAAAAAGGGACCATTATTTCCCTTTTTTAGAAGTGGATACAATAATTGATATAATAGACAAGCAAGTACGTCAATAATCACAAGGAAAAGACGAATTAAATCGCACACTTGTTTGTGTGCATTGTCATCCGCAACTTTTAGCTTTAGAATTATCATTGGACCTAAATGTCTCAGTACTTTTGATCGTGACTTGCTTAATATCCAATGAAAATATTTTATTTTCAAAAAAGAAAAGAAAAGGGTAACTTGTAATTACATGAAAAAATAATTTGTTCAATTCCCCCTCAAATATTTCCAAAAAAAAAAAAAAAATTTGATTACAATAAAAGCATTACTGACTTGTGATTAAATCAATGAAGAGAAGGGAAAGGGAGATCTTTACATCTAATCTAATTTGGATGAAAGGATTTACAGAGAAGAGAATGGACTTGGAAGGAAGGGAAATAAATTTGTTATGTTTTGGATTTTTAAATTGAAAGAAAGAAATGGGGAGGGGAGGAAAGGAGAGCCTTCATGGTAAGGAAAGGAAGTGGGACGTCTCCAAAAGCACAAAGAAATGGAAGGGAGAGGAGCCGAGGTTTTACGTTAGAATGATTTATTTCTTTCGTCTCTATTTATAAGTTATTTATAGTGATTTTATTAATATTAAATTATAAATATTTTTCTTTTTCCAAAATATATCCATATGAAGAAGAATATTAAAGAAAGAGAGAAAATTAAATATTTTATCAAGAGAATCCATTAAACTCTTAATAATGACTTATAGAGGAAAAAAAAAGTAAAGTTAAATGATTTATAAATAGAAACGAATGGAGTATTATTTTAAATAAAATTAAAATCATACAAAAGGTTATTTTAGTAAAATGAAATTTCAAGATAGTTTTCTCTTCCTTGCGTTCTAATTTTCCAACCAAAAAGATTACTTTCTTTATTTTTGACAAGTGAATTAATTTCTACAAAGAGGCGATTAAATATTTCTATGAGTGCATATTTTGATATCAAGACGTTGGAATAATTATAATCCCAGTAACCTCTCATCGATGGAAGGCTTCACTCATAAGACTGCCGGGTTATGTAAGCCCCATTTTATCTTTGGGTCAGCCCGCATATTGAAGATTGAAGGAAGTCTCTTTATGGGTTTGGGCTTTGCAAGGATGAGAAGAAACTACTATTATTTTTGTTCTCCCATCACCACCCATGATATAGACTTTTAAACTACCATTTAAAAAAAAAAAAAAAACCCTTTATTTGAAGCTATTTCTAGATCTCTCGAGGCTAATGAATATTCTAAAAGAAAATAAAAAATAAAAATAAAAATAAAAATATAGTCTCTCTGTTTAAAATGGAATGGCTCATTTTTTATTTTAAAATGTTTGAAATTGAATGTTCTAATTTTTATTTTTATATAAAGTTTCATTTGCCATCCACTTAATATAAAATAAAGATTTACAACTATTCATTTATATGTCACAATACTATTATAATAATGAGAAAGATAAAGTAATAAATAACATAAAATTCAATCACACTACTTAAGTTTTAATGAAATCAAAAATGTGATATTCAATCTCAAAGAGAAAGAGTGTGTGTTTCATATACAATATATAATTTATTGGTCATTCAATGAACTTAAATTCCTTTTAATTCAAAATTATTTCAATTTAATTTAGTAAAACAATTAATGAATTTATTAAATAACATATCTAAACAATGTATATTCATTAATTTACTATTTTTATCTAAAATTTAATTTTAAAGTTATGTTACATATATGTCATATCATAAATTCATAATACATATTAATTAATTTAATATATCACTTGCCTAAATTAATATTTTATAAAATTTGAATACTTTAAACCTATATTATTTTTAATTTAAAATATATAATGCTAGTTATACTTCTACATAGAATTTTTTCATTTGAATAAAACAAGTCAAATAACTAAATATTATTAAATTTTCTTTTAAGAAACCTCTTGTATTCTTATTCGTGTTTTTTTTATAAAGAAAATAACAATGTATTCCTAATTCAATAACATTTTAATTACTAAATATCATTAAATAACATCTTTAATGAAGATATTTTTGATAGTTTATTATCTAGATTTAAAAATTATTGCTACGATACCACAATCTAAATCCAACGCCACCTAATGGATGGATTAAGACAATTTTATCAAATTTATTTGTCTACGAAAACTTTTAGGTTAAGCAAGAATATAGCCTTTAAATTTCCTATTACACAATTATTTGTGTCTCCTTGTTATATTAATTCTTAAAAGATCAAATATTCTAGTGTTTAGTTTATTTTTGTAGGATTTAGCATATAAAATATATTAAAAAATAATCATTAAAAACTACATTTAAGATTTTTATTAATATTTTATTATTATAACAAGGATTGAGACAAATGTATAACAGGAGATCTACTGCCAAGAATATATAATAACCATTTATATATTGAAAAATAAAAGAAAAAAAATATCAAGGCATTTTAACGTTCCTTTTCTCTTAGAACCATAATTTTATACCTGCTGCTCCGCTAATCTCTCACTCTTAACCCAAGCTGGCCTTCCTCTCCTCAAGGTTGAGAATGCTCAAGAAATTAAAGAAAAAATTACAAAATGAAAATAGTCTCAAATGAAAAGGCTCACATTTAAGTGTTTCTTTGAAGATATTCCAAATTCTTCATTTTGACCATTCTAGTCTTCGAACCATAATTATCACTTATGACTTCCATGTCTTCTTAAAAAGACAAAAGATAATGCAAGAATAAAAAAAACAAATAACATTTTCAAGGATATTTTTGTGTATTTGGAGATAGAAAAAAGTATAAAAATTAAATAACCAAGGAAAATTTTGCATGGGAAATTTATAAATATTGAATCATGAATGACATTGTGGGAATTCTTTAAAAAAGCTAGTACTATACACATATATCAAATATACCATGAAATTAAGTTTTCCAAAACTCTTCAATTCTCATTTATATACTCCCTCCGATCCGGAAATGGATGTCCCATATTCCATTTTAGGTTGTCCGAAAGTGAATGTCTTATTTTCTAAATTAATAAAAATTTAATTAAAAAAATGTGCTAAGAAATTAAGGTAAACCTTTTATTTAAATGAGTGCAAATCAAATTAGAATATTCAATTCTAGACAGAATAAGTATTATCTTTCATTTCCGGTATACTTACTGTAGAAGATTTCCTCCACAAGAAGAGGAGAGGGGCGGGCGCGGTAGGGAAAGTACGATGGACAGGAAGGCCAAGAGGGGTTGCCCTGACGTGGTTCTTTCTGTTTAGGGATCCAATGAGGCCATGACGTATTAAAAGAGTGTTCTCCTTTTCCTCCCCATTAATTAATTTGCAATGAACTAAAGTAGAAGAAAAAAAAAGAACCTAAAAAAGTAACAAATGTAAAACTATTTCTCTGTCAAGAATGTTTTGCTGACAATAAGTTTATGGAATATTAGTGATGAACAGTAAGTTTCCCAGCTTTACGTTTTCTTCAAATCGGCTCATTATTATTCTTAGTGATTAATGAACAAGTTCCAAAAATAATGCCCAAAACTATCATAAAAACAAGTTATATATATCGACTTCTGAACGGTTCAAATTTGAAATATAGATTTTCCGGTTGTGGTCAGTTCTATCTCACCCATTTCCGGAAGAAAACTGCTAAAACATTTAAAATAAATATACTACAAAATGATGAGCAAAATGTACAAGTGCTTAGTTAATTACTGCTTACTTGTTAGCCGCTAAAGAAAGATCAGTGAGATGATCGAGATTTCTCTCATTTCCTAGAGAGCCAGAACGGAGAGAGCACGGAGACTTTCCAGGTCAGTTTCCGCATCCTGCTGGTTTCTCCTACGTGTCAGTCTTTCGCTGATTAACCGGAGGGCTCGTTCCCATCTCATGCCCTGATGAGGAGACTCGCCCGGAGCTGCTGCTGATGGAGGCGGATCCGCTCCGAATGCTATCCGACCCATTTGGAAAAGGAAGAGCCTCAACCCGTATGCCGTGTCGTGTAAAGCTTCCCGAAGTGGTCTGAAACTGAAGAAGAGTTTGAGCATGTACGGCCACAGCAAGCTCGTAACTAATGGAGCAAGGGTCGTATGGTTTGTCGCCGTAGCCATGAGATTGAACTTCACCAGAATTGGTGCCAAGTGAAGACCCATTATTGCTTAATTTTCTGTTGTCTTGGAAATTCTTCCAAAAGCTCTCTTGTCTTTTGCTTTCTATTCCTATATCTATACGCTTCCGTTTCAAGCAAAAGAAGATTTTGACAGAGCAAAAAAAAAAAAGAAAGAAAAAGAAAAAGAAAAAGAAAAAGAGAAAAAAAAAGCGGTACCGATAGTGTACTTTCTGTGTGATATCCTCTATTATAGTATTAAAAAACCCATTAACTAATAATATAATAGTTGAAGTTGTCCTTTTTTTTTAATTTGATAATTGAATTATAAAATCAATCAATTTAATCATTATATTTTACTTTTTTCAATAACTTAGTCATTTTGTTTAATAAAATAATAGTCACCAATCCTACGTTAATAATATCTTGTGTCTTGATATATCATTAAAATTTTTCTTATCGACTAAATTAAATGTAAAGTTTTACTTTATGTTGTTCAAATTACTTGTCAATAAAAAATTTGATAAAAGAAAAAAAGTTAATGAATTGACGAATATTCTCTCAATCAATATGAAAAACATTAATGATATGGAAAGCCATGTGATATTATCACGGGAGATTGATTACATTCATAACTATTATTTAATCTAACCATCGTGGAATGATTTAATTTTCTGAAAATGTAAAGTATAATGGCTAAATTGCTAAAAAATGTAAAAGATAATGATTAAATTGATTGGTTTATAGTTCAATAGTCAAATTTTAAAAAAGTGACAACTTCAATGGCCAAATTATTCGTTAAGCCAATAAAAAAACTAACACCAGTCCTTCAATTATTTTTGAATATTTAATCTTTTAATAAACATGCATATTTTATATTAATGTATTAAAGAGTGTGATGTAAAAACACCTACCCAAATAATTGGCTTAATCAACTTAGGCCAATAATTTTGAGGTTTTTTTTTTGTTAATCCTTTCCATTTTCGTCGCTGAATATGAACAATTATTGTGTTTGTATCTTTCCATCTTCTGTCCATTCATCTCTTTTTTAATCGTAATAATTTTATGCGTGTTCCGTTAATATTTTAATTGTTTTAAGAAGAAAAAAATGACAAATATATAAACTTATCCATATAAACTTATGTGTTACTTCTTGTCATTATTTATAAATCATTTAAATTAATTCTTTTATCACTAAATATAAGTAATTGTTATTAATTTATTAAATATTTTATTGATTTTTTACTATATTATTCCCATCTTTTCTTTTTCCCAATTAATGTTATTAGTTTGATTAAAATCATAAAAAGGGACATTTTAAGATTAAAAAAAAATTATATTAATTTTTCCAAAATGACAGGAAAATATCTCTCTTTATATTTTCTTCTTAGATTGATTTGATCGGAATGAAAAAATGTCCGGATTTTTACCTTTTAAATTCGTGTCCTTCCGAAGGTCGATTCGCATTGTTGGGGTCAAATTGGCTTAGATCACAATTTATTATAAATATAATAATAATGTTAAAGCAAGTATAAATTCCCATTTTACATAAATAATTCCCATTAAAGAACAATTAATTTGTTTTGCTTTACACTTCATGTTCTACTCCTTGTCCAATTCATTGGTTTCCTATGTCAGATGTCACTTGTCCGCCCCTAGTTTAAATATCCTTATCATAAACCTAAATTAAGTGCTTTCACGATAACAATTTGTTTCTATAATTTTTTGACTAATTATATAATTAAAAAATATATATATTTTATGAAAGTAAAAAGATATCGAAATAAAAATATTATTATTTAATTTTCAAGAGAATAAATTTGTATTCCGTGTGATGACGATGATGATATTTAACTTAAAACCAAAGCAACATTAATTAATTAATATTTCCAATGATGCTTCTTCGATTTTAAAAATTATTACTATGTTCTAACAACTCAACAATGTCTGGAAAAAAAAACCTTAATTCTATTCCCGAAACATTGCAAAGGAAAGCGAGGATACATTTGGAATATTGGCCCCATCTATCATCCTCGAGAATAATCTGAACTGAACATGGAAATAGAAATTGGCTGTTTGGAATTCCTGGTGGGTGAGACGATCAGCATGAAAATGAAACATAACCTCCTGAAATTCATTCCAATTTTTCAAAATTGAATACTCGTATTTCTATTTTTGAATATTTATAATTGATTGTCTCTCTCTTTTTGTTTTTTTTTTAAATCATTCAAAAAACTTTAATAAAATTTCATTATAAATAAATATGTCAAATTCTTTTATTCAAATTCTCACGAAATGAATGTAGTAGACAAATTAATATATAGTTGGTAAATGGGTCGTTAATATTAATGGAACATTTCGTTTTTAACGATATATTGTATGTGGTTCCATGTCAAAAGCATTTTAGGTCGATTTTTGTTAAGTGTATAAATTCAATTTATTATTGCATTATACGCATGTCAGGTATGTTATTGAAAACTTATATAACTGTTTATTCGATAAGCGAGGAAGCATATTAATTTCAACCCCTTCTGTTAACCTTTTTTGTTCTTTTTTTATTAGCGTTGTTCGAACTAATTTAATGTATCTTAAACATATCGCTAGAAGCTGCAACTCATTAAATTAATATACCCTTCTATTAACTTAAAATACATAGAAATTTAATCATTTATACCCTCCAATTGATTCCAATAAAAATGAGATATCGAATTTCGAAAAGCCTACCCAACACCGATACTATAATTGACCTTTGTCACGAGGCAAGATATGGTCAGAGGGAATAGCATATGCCATGAAATCGTGGTTTTGTAGGATACCGAGCAATGCGACATTTCATTGTGGGGCATTGTTCATTGGCCTGAAATTTCCATGAATCTTCCTATTTTGCCATTACGTGAGATTTTTATATATCCGTCCACAAGTACTGTATATAATCATTGTACAGAACCAGCAAACGTCTAAGATTGGTGACAGCTATGGGGCATATCCGTCCCTCTCTGGGACTTCAATCCAAGCTGGTGTAACAACATGAGGAGGAGGGATATATAATTATTGAACTTCACGATAGGTGTATAGATCTCTTGTTGTACCAATTATTTGATTTGCTGCTGTGGTAAGAAGGAAAATAATAATTAAAATAGGATGATTATTGTAAATCTTGTTTGGTTGAGGTTCAAAGTCTATATCAAACTTTATTAGTTTAGGGATAGGCAATAACATTTGGGATCGATTCAAGACATGATGAAAATAAGTGAGATGTCATTATCTTATTACTTTACAAATAATGATGGAGGGAGTATTAAGAAGGTGAGTTCTTTAAAGATGAGTAAGTGTAACTTTTATTTCTTTCTTTCTTTTCTAAAGTTTTAGGAACATAAATTAATTGACAAAGAATGAGAAGTAAGTGAGTTTTTCTTTTGTAGAATTTGTGCATTAAGATTTGAATAAGTTGAATACCTTCTCTTATGTGGTGCACATTCTTGACTTGATATCTTGGGACCGATCGCCTTTACGGACGTAATCCAAGTATATGGTGTACCACTAATCTCAAGGTTAGAAGTTTCATTATATTTATAATTTGTACAACTTTAATAGAGTAGGTAGTGTACTAAAAATATCTTGAAAAGATGTTCTAGAATATTTTCTCGAACCAAAATTAAATCCAACATTGAAGGAATAATTATTTTGTGCGTGCTCGTTAATCTATCCACTGAGGTGTCATCGAAAAGTCAAATAGAGAATTTGTTCAATTACATAATCTTTTAATATTTTTCACAACATTAATAATTTAATATAAATAAATATCAAATGCTTATATATCTATCTCTATACCATATATCTATATTTTGCTTAACATATTTTAATTAGAAAATAGAGATTCTTTAATCATTCAACCCATAAACATTAGTATTTAGCTTTTCAATACTTAATTAACTTTGACTTAGTAATAGATCCATAATAATCCATTAGCAAAGACAAATTTATGGGCTAATGACTAGTCAAAACTGCTGGCCCAATACAAAGGGAAACCATCGCAATGAGTGCACATAGTATAAGTCCATATAATAAGGACTCGGAGTTTCACTTTCAGGTTATGATCCAAAATTCCGATTCGCAGTGTCAATGAAACATAAATAAAAATAATAATAATAATAATAACTGTAACTATAGTTTTTAGAATAAGGTGTTCAAATTCTGGTGTTTTAATCAATCATAATTTTTGAGTTGTTATTCTTAAAATCTAACTCTTTTCTTAATTATTCTTCCATTCGTCATTAAATATAATTTATCAACCGTTATTTTACAAAATTTAATAAAACTTTTTTTTTCCTTAGATTCCCTCTAATTACCTTTTCAAAAATCTAAACATCATTTCACTATATATCATTAGAGGGATAATATAGAAAAAATACTTTCAAATAAGTAATTAATTAACAACAATGAGTTATAATTAGTGATAAGAAAAATTAATTAAAATAACTTATATTTAATGATGAAGAAGTACTTATCTAAATGATTATTTAATTTGAAATACTATTAGTTACTTATATATTATTATACTATATTTTTTTTTTAATATATATTATGAAAAAACTCTAATCCTAGTTTAGTTTGATTGCTATTCTAATTTGTTAATTTTAAATTGTTTAATTTATTTAAAAGAATGAAAATTTTTGAAACATATCATTGCCAAGTGCTACCTAAGCCAAAAAGCTTTATATCAATATGGACCAAAGTCACAAAAAAAAAAAATGATAAAGTATAGAAAAATATTTTTTTAAAAAAAATTTGTTGACTTGTAAAAACAACCAAAAAAATAAAAATTTTTTTGATACCTAAAATACCAAATCCTCCTCAAATCATTCAATACTTTATAAAATAGCGTGAAAAAAAATAATAGCAATAATGATATGACGGAAAATGAAAAGGCAAGCTAAAACCTTCGAGAAAATCACTAGAATATTTGCTAGCAAGCTATAAAGTGAGACATATTCAAGCAAAATCCCTAGAATATTTGTGCATCCTAACACTTTGTTTGGTCATGAAGTCCTACACTTAATTGAAAAGTAATAAAAATCAAGACATGCCCGGAAAAAAGAATGAAATGCTTTACAAAGTGAAAAAAAAAGACACTCTGAAGGTATCAGAAGACATAATACTACAAATTTTCTTCAGAGGCATGCCAAATACATACAAAATTGAAGAGATCATAGAGTGCACAAGTGTTTTTGTATTCCTTTAATATGCTCTGGCTAGGCAAGAACCAGGTTCAATCTCAAAGAAAAACACTCATATTCTATGCACTTCCTGGGGTATTACTAGTTCTCCATAATCGTCGACAGTAACCTGTTTCAGTTGAGACATTGTTAGTCATTTAATACAAAAAATAATGTTAGAAAATATACTTGATTGAGAATACCTCGTAATTATTGCCCTTGTATGTGTATTCTAAATACAACTGTTTATCCTCTCCTGGACAAGGATCACAAAAACCCATAATTCCTGATTTCTTTATCCCTTCGTGTAGCTGCAGGAACACATTGAAAAGCTTGATCACAAGACGATAATGCAAAAATATACTTGTCATCACAATGAAATGTTTCATAGGAAGACAAACCTTAAGTTGCCCACACTCATTAACCAGAAAATTTAGAGGTACAGTCACATCAATGATTTGTGAAGCTTCAGCATCTTTTGTTTCTTCAAAATGATTTTTATTTCTCAAAGCTTTTCTACTTCCGTAAACTGCTTTTGTGACTACTAGTCCGCCTGTCTCTAGCTGCTTGCTTCTTTTCCTATTGGCTACATTTTGTAATAATTGTTGGGCTTTCTCCGCTGCTGCTCTTGCCTCCAGAACCTATCCAGAGAACCAACAAATCAAAAAGGGAAATGAAGGCAGTTTTAAAACATGACGGCACGCAGATCAAACAATAAACACAGGCAACAGACTCAGTTCGTACAGAAATGAATATTGACATGATCGTGCACAACCCACTGAATGAGTCACTTTCAGATATTAGAAACCATTTCTGAAAACTTTCAAATACATTCAGCTTAACTTTAAAAGAGTCAAATATTATAAATCAGGAAGAGGAATAATGTGACCTAAGATTGTCATTGTCAAGAACCGGTGTACCTGGGCCTGGGTCTTGTCAATATTCTCTAACATTTTCTTCCTTTCCCGTCTCAAAAAATAAGGTTTGAAAGCATAAGTCTGCAATTAAACAGGAAAAGAAGTTATGGAGAAGCAAATTTATAGATTAACCAAAAAAAAACTTTGGGAGTCACTAACAACTCTAACTAATCAGTAAGAACAAACAAAAGGTATACAGAAACCAGATCAGAATAAACAGCCCTAACTAAAGACATCACCAACTATGAAAAGCTGACTCCTTATGAGATCTGTAGAAGAGATGCTGTTCAGCTAAAGAACTAGTTTCTTTCTCAATAAATGTCTAAAAAAAAGAAAAAGAAGAACTAAATCTTCTAATGTTGTACTCCATTCCATGGAAAAGGTTAACTAACAAAATGCTGAATAGTTAAATAGTGATGAATATTGTCAGGACACTTTCATGAGTATGCCAACCACAAATCATAGATATTAGATGAGACCAAGAACCAGGAAGGAAAACAAAAGAATAGTAGCACAAACACAACCAATAATGCGGACATTTGATGTGTTTGACAGTTTGAATTTTTCAACCACAATTTCATAGCTGACCATTAGAAGTAAAGGGAAAACTCTATGGTTAGAATCTTGTGCCAGCTTACCAATCAGGAAAATCAAAATGAGAACAATTAATGTAAACAAGTCATTAAACAGAGCAGAGGCCCTACCTTGAGTAAAAAGTAAAGTGACGTTGGAATAATAAATGCTCCAGTTGCAAATACAGGATACAAATGCCTTGAAAGCAATATCTGCATGAAGTATGAAGAAAGTATTTATAGCCCAATCACGTTAAACACAATAAGTTTTTACAAATAAGAGTTGCATGGACTTGGCATGAGTTGATGAGACCACTAGAACTATCTTACCATTACCCTAATATGGGTGAAATGATACCATGATCCAACATAGTCTTAAGGTTTCAAATACTGAGATGCAAATGAAGAAGATGGGTACCAAGAGAATTTATCCAAAAGAGACGGAAGTTTGAGTTACCTTGTACAGCTGATTGGAAAAGATATACATATTTGAGTTTGACAACCCAATAAACACATGCACATCTCTATTTTGGTGCATATTGGTGTCTAAATTCAAATTTCATTTTCTTCACATATTTTGATCCCAATTTAATTGTCGAAGTTGACTATTTAATTTATCACGAGAAAATTCTAAAAATATTTCCAAGCAAACCACAACAATAATGAATTGAATGACAGTTTAACAATGCACTTACAGGAACAATCAACTTTTGGCCTCCCCGATGTAACTCTAATTTCCAAAAAATTCCCTATCAACAACAAACAACATGACTGTCAGGTATCAACTCACACAATGCCAACAAAGGAAAAAAGAAAGACTTCTTGTTGTTCCTAATTAACCATGCGGTAAACAACATAACATAAGCATGAATAGTGTTCACCTTGAATTATTCAGATGAAGGATAACCATGAATGGTGTAAGTATGATGAAATAGAATTTATTTATAAAATGAATATTGTTTCATCTATAACTGAAAAACAGAAACCAAAACCCAAAAAGAATTAAGAAAAGGATGAAAACATAAAGGAATTTTAAATTTATACAACAAAACTTTCAACCAATCAGTACTCAAATGGAATCAATAAAAGTTCATCATCCACTTTAGGTATTATGCATCTGACTTTCTCCACATAACATAGGAACATAATACTTTGAAACTCTTTCATCAATGGAGTCAAGAATGTCAAGAAGAAACTTTCCCTAAACCATCAAAGCACTTTATTGGAAATTTAATATTTCAATGATTAGGGAACTGCTGTGTCATGAACTCTTTCTATTTCAAGTACTACAGACATGTACAGTACATCTTATGGTTCTAGGAAACTAATTACATTATCCGCTTCACTGGTTACATGGATGGAGGCCACATTTTTTTTCAGAAAAAATTACACTATATGAACTATGAATTGAACCCCAGTCAAAAAAAAAAGGGGGTATGACAGACCCCAATTAATGCAGTTTAAACAAAATAGAATCAAACTATAAAAGATTTAATCCTAATAGCGAGTACTAGATTTGTGGAATACTTCATTAACTGCAGGGACAGAACTACATATCTCAGATTGGAGGGATAAGGGAAGACACATACTAAGGTACAATGTAATAAAATTTTGAAAAATTTAACTGGGAAGGAAGGTGGCCAGCAGCTAATAATCAATAGGAGTTTTGTAACAATTTATTCTCTTAAACAGGAAATATAAATTTTTAATATTTTGGGAGCACCAAAACACCCTGCTGCCCTTTGGCCCTGCAACAGATAAACAGACAACCCAAAGCCAGTGGTTCCAAACAAGCCCATTCTGGAAAAATGAAATGCATACATACATACATACATACATATATATACCTGAATTCCAATTGTATACATCATGCGGACAGTGCT
Organism: Parsonsia alboflavescens; assembly: GCA_028571225.1. Classification (NCBI taxonomy): domain Eukaryota; kingdom Viridiplantae; phylum Streptophyta; class Magnoliopsida; order Gentianales; family Apocynaceae; genus Parsonsia; species Parsonsia alboflavescens. The sequence continues at coordinate 10,887,020 of JAOXNR010000031.1, read as the reverse complement.
GAAGTTGGATATTTTTCTTCCACCTCCAATTTCAAGTTCAAGAGCTCCACTGTCGAAAGAGAGTCCAATATCACAACTTCAGGGAGTAATTTGCCATCACACAGGCACTTTAATGTGCAGAAGCATGTCTTAGTATGCATATATTTAGTATATAAAAAACAGGATGAAGCAATTCAAAGCAAATTATGCCTATCAGCCTCAGGCAAAACAATTCAGGTACTTTAAATTTGTACATAAATAATAGGCCGGACAATGATATGTATCCATGTGTCTTTTTTCTTTAGCTTTTTTGTCACAGTCCAATGATGCAGTTGATTATGACATCACATAATGTGGCACATTCTCCAAGAAAAACTAAGTAGTCTGATAAAAACCATCACAAAGTTGCCAAAACTAGAATGTTGCACATCCAAAAGGTTGTCTGAGTCGCCTATTCTAAATGACAAACCTTCATGCAAGATGTTTAGATGCAATCAACCAAGCATTACTTGCAGTTCAACTCATGATAGATACCATGGAGGTCATATCACTAGGAACACAAGATACCTGTACCCCAGAAACTGTTGGACTAGTATTAGCATACATCTTAAATATTATATCCACCATAGATCTTTATAAAATAATGAGGAAATTATAGCCAGGTAAATTCATAATCTTTGCTCAACATGATTGCTGCCATATCCATGAGCTAACTCAACAAGTAATATTTTTCAGATAAGGCCTTATCTTCAGTCAATTGATCATGGCAGGAGATCTTTTTTCTTTCCTCTCTTTAACCTTCTAGTTTCTTAATTGCTAGGTTATATGTTCATACTGACTCCCAGCAGACATCCTCACACAATGCAATCTTTTAAAGCCAATATTAGCATGCTTAGATATAGTTAGGACTAAACATATCTAGAATCTCAAATTTTCTGAAAATGTGATGAAGGTCATAAACTTTATTGTTAAATATAAGAAACCTCCCCCTTTTACCGAGAGGAACAGACCATCGGTATTTTCTAGTGGGTTGAGACTAGCAAATACTAGCTACGAGACTATTAGTTTGTAAAGCAATATTTTTCTCCTCTAATTAAACTACCTTAAAATGATTTTAAGGGATTGTATCTAAATAAAATTAATATTAAAGTCCTGCACTGCTAGTTAACAGATGGTCTAGGTCCAAGTTCACATATATATTAGCGAATAATATCAGGAAGTATCTCCTGAAAAGTAAATCAAGAAGTACAAAGGACAAACCTTCCTACTCTTCCTGCAATTCGCCCATGAGATTTTGAAGAGAATCGGCATGTAGAATGAGCTGCTAAACCAAAGGCACCGACACCAATCTACATGTAAAGAAGAAGAAGAACAAGTCAACAACAATAAACGAACAATATCACGAGAACACAAACACATAATGTCAAACAACTTGGAAGCAATTGCATAGAACTTCAGAAAGGCAATCATTTTCTGCCTCCACTTATCTAAGGCTATATACTTCTAGTAGGAAAGGGAGAAAAAAAAAAAAATACCAAAATGATTACGAGACTTCTCGAGAACCCTTTGTTCTGAAGATAGACAAACTTCCATAGTAATTTTTAGTTATCTTTAGGTGAATATAAGCATGTATAGTCCACATCTTTGTATATTAGTGACATTCTGAGCACATTGAGTAATTTTTTTAACATAGAAATGCAAAGATGTTTGTATGTGGCATCATATTTATAATCAGGTCTTTCTAACTTAAAAGAATACATTGATATTCCAAATGAGTTCATTGATACTTCCAAGGTTATGATAGCACAAGATAGGACACAACCAGACCATCACAAATACAGTGGCCACATTGGAAAATGTAAATGAAACTGACAAACATTTGAGTAGTTAGAGTTCTCATCCTGGATGAGAGAAGAACATAAGATTGAATTGGTAAAGCTAGAGAAAGAGCTTTACATCCCTCCTTGTGCTGAAAGATATACCTTCATAGTCAAATTCTAGTGAAAAGATCTCAGCATTTTTATTGCTTTCTAGTAAAAGACACTTGATTGATTGCAGAAAAGGAAAAAATTTTGGTTAAAAGTAGATTTTTCAAATCAAATATAAGGGCTAGAATATTTGGAGGGTAAAACACCTTAATCTCTCCTGCAGCTGATATCTTTTGCTCTTTCTTTTGCCATCCAACAGCAATAGATGTGTCTGAACCTAATGCAAGTTGTATCTGACAGAAAAAGATGGGAAAAAAAAGCCCTGAATATAAATTATCAACTAGATTACAAATAAATATTGTGTAAAATAGAAAGTTTACATTTCCATTACTCGTCTCAGAGAGTTGACGAGTCCAGGTATTAGACAGATTAATAGAGCCATCCCTTAAAGACATGGCAAGACCCATTGTTGCAGAAGAGTGTTGAGATAGCTTACTGAAGATTAAAAATACAAATATATCATTCTATATTGCATAACAAAATGGAGTTTGTTATACATTGAGAAAACACAAACCATACCGTGACATCTGTACCCCAAGTAATGCACGTAAGCCTGTAGAAGCCATGAACTCCATAGAAGATACTGGAGATATTTGACGTCTAAAGGCAACAGATGCTGCGCCAGCACCCGCATTCCCATTAACTGCCACATTCCCACCAATGGCAATAACATTTTGTTTTGATATTTGGGATTGTAATTCACTTGCCATTGCCATTCTGCATTCCAATTAACATGGGCATTACATCATCAAATACCAAAACTAGGGTGTAAAATCCAATTTCATAATACAAGGTTTATGGTACATTGTAACATGCAAAATCAATATTTTGGAATTTTCAGATTATGGAGTACCAATAGCTACGGGAATGGCAGTTTGTTTCAAGAAACACTCGGTGCACTTTAAACGTTCATAATTGTCCAAAAAAGAACTTGTGGTGATGGATCTTCAGTATCTAGAAACTACTAGTAACTTAAATGATTTAACATACACAATCCAGAGGGGGAAGAAATGACAACTTAGTTAAAGTTTTACCCTTTCAAAATGCCATCGCCCCGTAAAAGATGTGGCAATGATAAATTTGCGAGGATTGAACCAGAAGGCCGGAAATGAGCAGATATCTTTTCCTCTTCCTTCCGTCGCCGTAGTCTCTCAAGTTCTTCTTTAATCTCATCAACCTTACTGAGTTTTGGACCAAGTTCGAGACCAGAAGTTAACCCTTCCATACCATATAGATCATATATCTGTCTTTTCCTCTCATCAGACAAAATTTCATAGGCTTCACATATCCGCTGAAAGTTTTCTGTCGCAATATCTTTCATCTGAAAGTTTTCAGAAACACAATGATCTAAATGTCACCACAT
>JAOXNR010000031.1:10837101-10858920 GCA_028571225.1 Parsonsia alboflavescens | reverse complement strand
TAAATTATGTAGCAGTATTAGATACTTTCTTCTTCAAACTAAAATATAAATCGATTTAAGTTTATTTATTTGTATGTAAATCGTTTTATAAATATAAATACATAATGATGATAATAATTTTTTTCATTTTTATCCATATTAATATTTCCTTTCATTTATTGTAAAAAAAAAAATTATACGAGTTGAACATTAAGAATTAAAAAAATTAATTGACTCAATTCATTCAAAACTCAACACTATCAATTTATTAACAAAATTTTAATTAATTTTGAAAATAAAATATTAATTTACAGACAACTCAAAATAAAAATATAGACATTCATTCAATTTCAGACGTCAAAAGTAATTAACTAATTCTTAATGACAAAGAAAATGAACCCCCCCCTTTTTTTTTTTTTATTAAGCATCAATATCTGAAGAAAGAAACAAATTAAAGTGACCATGGAGCAACTTGATCTTGCGGAAGAACATGTTTTACCCTCAGTTAATTAATTATCTCTGAAAGAGAAAAAGGCAAATCCCCTTCAATTCCTACAACGAGTCGAGATTGCAAATTCTCGAGTACACCAGCCAGCTAGCTTTGAAGGAACCTATCGTCTTTTTACCATAGTCCGTACATGAACAACTATGGAGTCTCTTTTAAGGTAAAACTGTGTAGTAACAGGTTATGTTCCCTGAAATAGTAGTTGACATCTATTCTGAATGAATGTAAAAGGATAAGTATTCAATATTAACTCCTAATTAAAAAACATTGAATTCCTTTTATTATTAGAAAATCAGTATTTTACACTTGAGAAATTAAGAATCAAAAGCCGCATTATTATTATTATTTTAATACACATCCAATGATGTAATTGAGTCATTTGAATGTGAGATCTGCATAATAAGGATAGTGATTCATTATTTCTGCATACTCTAGCATTCTTTTGAAAAGAATGAAGCATTAGAAAAAATCAATACTTCATTCTCTACAAAAAATATGACATGATTATCTTCTTTCTTTCTTTATAATTTATCCAATAATTATTATTATTTTCGTCCCATAAAAATGATCCACGTTTCTTTTTTCATTTGTCTAAATTATAGTCCAATTTCTCTTTTTATGAGAGGTAATTATGAGTTAAAAGACTAAATTATCCATATTAATTCCTTCTTGATATCTACTACTTTAGATTCCAATATATTGCATTAAACGTTCCTATGAATTAAATGTAGGGTATAAAAGTAAAATTATCGTTAAAATAATTAGATTAACTACTTTTCTTAATTCGTATTAAAAAGGAATATGGACTGTCTTTATGAAATGGAGATAGTAATTCTCCTTTTGTCCCGAAATGGTATTTAGATTTTTTTTTTTTTGTTTTTTTATAGGTTATTAGAGGGCATTTTAAGAAAAAAAAAAAGGTTATCCTAATTTTCGTAAAATAACAGCTGATAACTTATATTTAGTGATGGAGGAAGTAGTTTGGGAAATTCTACAAGGAAAGAAAAGAAGGGAAGATATAATTATGAGAGAAAAGAAGATAGGAGAAAGGGAATGGTTTGTGTTTAAATTTGTTTGGAAGTTCTGCTAGAGAAAAGAAACGTAAATAAATTTTTATGTTTGGAAATTTTGCAAGAAAAGAAGAGAAGCTTAAAAAACAAATAATAGTACTTCATCCGTTTAATAACCGTCATTTTGAAAAAATGAAGAAAATTTTATTTTCTCCTAAAATGTCCTCTAATTATGCTTTAAAAATTGTGAATACAATTTCATAAGTATATCATTAGAGGGGTAATATGAAAAAAAATACATAATTAACTAACAATAATGACTTATAATTAGTGACAAAAAAAATTAGTTAAAATGAATCATATTCAATGACAGAGGGAGTATTTGATAAGAACAACATTTTCTATAATTAAATTATATTTTAAATATATTTAAACTATAGACAAAATAATCATTATAAATGCTTATTAAAACCTTCATTTCACTTCTCTTCTCTTCCCTCGCTTCCCACTTTTGAAATAATCCTACATTAACTTGATAAGGAGCACTTCATCCCTCCAAATCTAATCCTCTCTCTCCCACTAAAACTCACAAACAAAATTATTTCTCGCTTTTTTCAAATCTCTTTTCTTCTCTCCATCTTTCCATCCAAACTTAGGAGCCAAAATATATTAAGATTACATTCCTGAAAGCAATTTTCATGTTCATATAATTCTAATAAAATTTAAATTCGTGCAGCTAAAAGACTCAAGGAACTTACCTTTTAATCCTCAACAATTATTCAAATACATAATACTCCCCGTGTCCCAAATTAATTAATCCTTCCGTCCAAAATTAAATATCTCAATTTGACTTGTATGTATTTTAATAAAAAAAAAATTAATTTAATTCATTAACATATTATATTTTATCAATTTTCTTTAATAAAATTTTGACTAATTTAAAAAAGGAACATTCAATTTCATATAATTTAAAATAAAATATAGAACATTCATTTTTGGGACAAAGGGAATATCATTTAGAAGATCTTTCATCAATATTATGATAATCACAACTTTATTTATTTTAGATTATTTCATCCAACATGATTAGTTACGATTTTTTTCACATTTTACTATCCTATGATTGGTTGCAGAATCGAAAATAGAAAATTCAAATACATTTTTACGTTAGAAATGCGTAATCTGGAAAATAATTTGAGATAATAACTTCCCCATAAGTGAGAATTAGTTCGGGAGGACAGCATATATAATATACCGATCAGGAGCAATAAGAGATTATTAAGATTACTCCCACAATTTTTTTTAATGATTCTTCTCTCTTGGGAAAAGGGAGGAAAAGGAAAACTCATTAGAGTACTCAAATCAAAATTCCCAAGACACCAACCAGCCAACAAGGAGTCTCTGTTCTCCTCACCAGAAACTTCCTCCCCGCCTCCAATTCCATCCCTCCCCCTCTGATACCTTTCCTCGCCTTGACCACCCACAGATTCCCGTTTGTATATAAACCTATGATATAGCCAACACCCACTCACCTACTTCCCCGGTGTACATATAGAACACACATTTTCATACTCATCGTAAATAGAAATCCTCCGTAATCAAAAACCAGTACTACCTGCTTTTGATGATGGCCTCTTCCTCTGTTTTTCTCAGTTTCATCATCGTCTTAGTTCTGCAACTGATTTTCCACACCCATTCTTCCGTCTTGGTTCTTCCCTTATCACACTCCCTTTCTAGAGCCCAGTTCAATTCCACTCCTCACCTTCTCAAATCCACCTCCGCCCACTCAGCCACCCGCTTCCAACGCCACCGTCAACAAGCCCACCGGCAAGTCTCTCTTCCACTCAATCCGGGAAGTGACTACACTCTCTCGTTCACTCTCGGCTCCCAAATAATTTCTCTGTATATGGATACAGGGAGTGATGTTGTCTGGCTCCCCTGTCACCCTTTCAGCTGTATTCTCTGTGAAGGCAAGTACAATCCCGCCACCATCCCTTATCCGTACCCTCTTAATATCACCTCTGCTACTCCGGTCACTTGCAAGTCACGTGCTTGCTCTTCTGTTCACTCCTCTCTTCCATCCTCTGACCTCTGCGCAATTGCTAAATGTCCTCTGGAAGATATTGAAATTTCTGATTGCAAGAAATTTAAATGCCCTCCTTTTTATTATGCTTATGGCGATGGAAGCTTGGTTGCTAATCTTTACACAGATAGTTTATCTCTATCGCTTTCTTCTCCGTCCTTAGTACTCAAAGACTTCACATTTGGTTGCGCTCACAGTACGCTGGGTGAGCCCATTGGCGTTGCCGGCTTCGGCCGGGGAAAACTCTCCTTGCCTGCTCAGCTTGCTAGCTCTTCTCCCGATATTGGTAACCATTTCTCGTACTGTTTGGTTTCGCATTCCTTTGACACTACCAGAGTACGAATGCCGAGTCCGCTCATTCTTGGTCGGTACACTTCGGTGGGTGAAGAGGGTAAGGAAAAGCAAACAGAGTTAGCCCGAGATGGATTTGCGTACACGCCTATGCTCAAAAATCCAAAGCATCCCTATTTCTACTGCGTTGGGCTTGAGGGAGTCTCTGTGGGGAAGAAGAAAATTCACGCCCCGGAAACTCTAAGAAGAGTTGATAGAAGGGGAAATGGTGGAATGGTAGTGGATTCAGGAACAACTTTTACCATGTTGCCCAAGGGATTTTATGATTCGGTGGTGATCGAGTTTGATCGTCGGGTCGGGTCGGTTTACAAAAGAGCTAGCGCAGTCGAGGACCGGACAGGGCTTGGACCTTGCTATTACATTGATGACAAGATTAAGGCTTCCACCATTAATGCAGTGGCGGTTCCAGAAATGTTTCTCCATTTTGGGGGAAATTCAAGCGTGGCAATGCCCCGGAGGAATTACTTTTATGAGTTTGTGGACACCGGAGATGATGGGAAAACGAGGAGAAAAGTTGGGTGTATGATGCTAATGAACGGCGGCGACCAGGAGGAGTCCGGTGGCCCTGCTGGATTGCTGGGGAATTATCAGCAACAGGGTTTTGAAGTGGTTTATGATTTGGAGAAAGGGAGAGTTGGGTTTGCGAGGAGGAAGTGTGCATCTTTGTGGGAGAGCTTGAACGGTTGAACCGGCGCTTAAGCTGCGCCGCCTGAGTCGGTTGAGTGACTCTTGGGGAAAGTCTTACGGATTTTCCAATTTTCAATTCCGTAGTTGACTTTGACTTGGGCCCAAAAGTCAAATGCAGTGGACAACCAGTGGCTGTATTTAGGGGATTTGCACTGCATTTTTTGGTTCTAAGAATCTCCAGAATTTCCAATGTATATCTTTGATGGTTTTTTGGGTACATAAGATTGCAAATAAAGCAAAAATTTTAGAAGCATAAAATGCAATGTAAATAATAAATGTATGGTTATTGAACATGTAAATTCCTTGGATTTTTTAAAATCACATTATTAAATTTTAATTTTATGTAAAAATTTTAGCTTGGAGTACTTTTTTTAAAAAAATAAATTAACTTGGAGTACTTAATTAATAGATTAACTTAGTATGATATCAAGTTATTTTAGCTAATTAATTTTATTTCAAAATATATGTTACTTTTCTATCTTTCAAGGATCATTTGATAAAAGAAATTTCAACCATCCGTCTATATTAAATATTAGAATTGAATTAATATTAACTTTATTTAATACGAAGGGTATTTTAATTCAATAAAATATTAATTGCTAAAAGAATCGTTATTTTGATTTGTTTTCAAACTTTATATTACTTTTAAAGAGAAATGGAGGGAGTATGAGTCTTTTTGGAGACATTCCGATAAATAAAATTGTAAGTGCATAGATTATAGAATAAGAATTCTGAATTTAAGATACATGCAAACGGGTCGAAAACGGTTAAAAAAATTTTTTGGAGGAAGTACTTTGTTTGAAATTAAATTTTCATTGTAATTTTATATAAAATTAAAGTGTATATTTGAGTTAACATTACAAATTAATCTTCTTATTAATGTAATTTGTGAGAGGTCCTTCAAGGGCATTTGATGGTGAAGTGACAAGTTGATGAATCATAAGTTTGAATTCAAATTTTATTAATATTCTTTTAAATAAATGAAATATTGTTTTGCATATAAATTAGTCGGATCATAATTTTTACCAAATCCACCGGCCATAATTTTGTCCCTTTTTCACGGATTAAAAGTGCAGCGTAAACTCTGGGCAAAGCAATGAATCAAGAACCATCTGGCTGACACTCTTACAACGCAAGTAAACCCCATCAAAATATGCGTGCAAGCTTGGACAAAGGTAAAAAAAAAAAATCCCGATTCACAGTTTGCTGAATCATAAAAATAAAATAAGTAAATAAATAAAGAAGAAGAAGAAGAAGAAGAAGAAATTGATTTACGGTTTAATGAATAGTAATTTGATTGTAAATTTTTAAAAAATTAATTTATTGAATTGTCATATTTCTTCTTTTTATTGACCTAAAATTAAGCTGGAATGGAGTAGAATTAATTTTCATGAGACTTAGAAATTACTACTAGTGTTTAGAAACGGCATATCCTCTATTTCAAAAATAATTAAATGATAAGATTTACGATATAAATGAATTGGGAGTATGACTTAATGGTAAAATATTAGTAATATTTTAAACATTAATGTTGAATTTCAGAATAATTTGATTTTTATTTGTATTTCTTAACAGAAGGATCGATTTTGATATTGAATCACTTATAGTATCGCCGGTCCAATCCGGTTTCCTTTGAACCTCGTTACAAAGTGAATGCCATCTGGAAAGAGTACGGTATGCAATCAAAACATTGCTTGAGAATTGAAATGAGCAGTAAAGGAACAGAACAGAGCACGAAACATGTCTTCTTTTAAGGTAGGATTGATGGTTCCTTTCCTTTGCATTGTTCATCAGCTATAATCACACAAATGTCAGCGGGGAGTAATGATCACGTCGTGCTTCCGCTGGGTCTTGATTAGGGTTCCATTTAAATCGACAATGAATGAACATTTAAATTTCTTAGTATGGTGTAACTGTAAAAACATTTAAAATTTATAAGTATCTTTATAATAAGATGAAATAAAACTGTGAACTTTCTTGAATATCAAATCCCCTTGGATGATTTTCCTTCCCTTTAAAAAACTTTATTTTATGGAAAGTCAATAAAATATGGGATGAATTCTGTCATTTTAAGGTCAATACTTATCACATTAGAGAATATGAGAATAGGAATTCAATAAAAAATAAAAACTCCAATCCATCTCAAAAAATTCTTTAAACATTACATCTTACTAAATAAAAAATATTGGACGCCTATTAATTGACTTGGGAATCCAACAAATATAGGATAATGGACCACAAATTAAATATAGGTTTCACAGTAATTACATCCAGCTGTGAATGGCGACCTCCGGATTCAAATGATAAATGGTGCCCAGGTCCTCATACAATAGCACTCTTAAATTTTCAAATAAAGAATCTTCCGAGATTAACAAGATTGCATTCATTTCCTTCTAGAATTTAATTTCTATTTATATTTTCCATTAATAATTTCTATAGTAATGCAGTAGTAATTTATTAATATAATGTCTAAATGGACATTTTTTCTTTAAAAAAAAAAAAAATCAAAGGAACATTCATCAAACAACCATAGTAAAGTATGGTCCTTGTCCAATCTACCAATACTACACACTCATGAATGACAAAAGCCAACAAGTGAATAGATAAAAATATTATAAAAATCTCAAATATAGTTTTAAAAACTATACAAAAAATTTATTTCTGGATTGATTAATGGAAAATTAAACAAATTCATAGATGATAATTGTACATATATATAGTTATAATTTAATCAAAAGTTATTTAATTGATAATTTAACTACATTTTTGGAAAGAAGTAAAATAGAAAAAACATGAACTAAAAAATAAAATTTGTTAATGAGTATATGTATCTTTATTCAGTAAAAGAAAAGAAAAAGAAAATAAGTCAATTTCGTTTTGGGTTTCAAAATTTCAAAACTAAATTGTACTAAACCAAACAAGCGTATATTGTTTTGTTCCTCCCCAGTAATCACCTGGGAGAAACTCGGCGGGAGCCGATCGGCCACTAAATTGGAGCCATGCGTGATGGAGGAAGTCGGACACGTGGCATAATTTTTTTAAGAGAAGAAAGACTCCGCCGAAAATGAACGCTTTGTCTGAAACTGACGTCACTAACCTTTTAGTTTAAATAGGAGAGGGGGGCTACTGTGTGTCTGCTCATCGCTAGCTGTCTGGCATACGCGTGTACTTCTAGATACTTCCTCAAGGTTTTTAATATTGTGGGTCCCACTTTCCGCACGAGTGGCTTGTAGGACATACTTCCTCTGATATGTTTTTCCACTTTCGCTTTTCGAATTTTAAATTGGATATTCCCTTAAAATATGGAGTAGTAATTATTTTCATTTTATTTCAAATTAAGAATAAAATACTAATTTGCAATTAAAACACTTAAGTAAATTTAAAAATAAATAAGAAAAATATCCACCAAATAACTTAAATTATACTCGTCCCTAATTGTGAATAATTTATTTTACTTTTCTTGTCTTTCAATAGTGTACTTTTCATTCATTTTTTCGATATTATCTATTTTCCTCTCTCATTTTTTATGTCTTCCTTCCGTAGGATAATTTAAAGAAAAAAACACTTTATTATAGACAAAATGAACGAAATTATATATTTGAGAAAGAGGGATATTTATTAAAATGGCAATTTAATCTAAAAAGGTAAAAGAAATTTTTTGAAAACAAATAAAATCTACTTATTCTCCTTATCGTTAATTATAAATTATTAACTATCGTTTCACAAAGATAAAAATTAATATAAGGCTCAATATATTAATAGGCCTCATCTATATTCAATCTTTTTATTGGACCTTTCACCTATCATTTCAATCATTGAAGTCTTCATCTTGATTAACTTATTCATATTTGCCCTCCTGGCCATGGACTTATCGATTTGGCGCCTCCAATGCATGTGATGGTGTGATTTAATCCATGTGGTATTTTAATTAAATTGATGTGGATTTTCGAAAGAAAGAAAAAAAAGGAAAAACACCATTAAACATTTTTCTTGAAATTTTGACAGTCAAATTTAGCTTCTTTAATTTTTTTTTTTTCAAAAAAAACTTTTATCAAAGTGCCCACACTTTTTTCTGTTTTAATTTTTCTTTTCTTTTCTAAAAGAATTGCTGCTATTTTTTTTCTTTTTATAAAGTTGCATCGATTTGGTAAACAAAAATTCAAATAACAAACATAAAATCCAACATACTCTTCTATAATTTTCAAGTATGAATCCACAAATCATGAGATAAAGGCATCACCAATCCTCTCACTAACTATACATATCCAATACCGGCACCAAAAACGAAGTTGTTCAATGTCGGGCTTGTTCAATTCTATAGTTTTAAAGCATCAATAAGCAGGGTAGGCATACCCAAAAAACATTACAAGTTCTCTGGTGAGAAACAATATCGAATCATCTTGATTCCTTATAAAATGGAATAAGATCGTTGGAAATAAGTGGCGAAGCGATGGAGAGCAATAGGAGAAAATACAAGGCGATCTTAGGATTTCGTTGGCATAGAGCCGAGCCGCCCGTCATTCGACGGCAAACCGTTGTGATGTAGGTGGAGAGGATGATTCTAAAACTCAGTTTTGCTTTCTATCCTTTTTTTTTTTTTTTCTGACTAAGAAGGAAGAGATTTATTTAATAAGGTTATAATTATCCTTTTAAATTATTCATGCAAAGTCATTTTTTCAAAATCCCATGTGACGTACATGTTATCCTATAATTAGAGTGTGTTCAACAATCTCCATCTGAATTAAATTAACTACTGCTTGAAAGGAATCTTATGAATAAATTGAGTAAGGTGAAAGGTTCAATGGATTGAAATAATTGTTAAAGAGTTTAATACGAAGATTGAATCAATGCGAGGGGCAAATTAATATATTAATCCAAATAATAGTTACATGCATAAAAGTAGTAAATGCGATAAAATATTATGCCTAAAAGCTCTATATTCTTTTTGTTTATTTATAATCATAATTGTATCTCTCTATTTTAAATGCAATAAAGTATTAAATGGAGGGTAAGACTTAAAAAAAAAAAATGTATTGATAATTGTAAAATGACTTATATTAGGAGATGAAGAATGACAATTAACCATTTACAAAAAAGGAAAAAGATGTATTATTTAATATTCTATATTTAATTATTAAAATAGACCCTTAAAATTCTAATCTTTTTTGTAATAACCTTTTAAAGGCATCAAATTTTGATTATCGTTTAAATTACACAAAAAATTTTAGAGAAAAATAATTTCCCCCCTATAGTGTGAACTCTTCAATTTTTAGTTTCCTAGTAAAAAATTATACTTTCTTTGTATTATTTATATTCATAAATATTTCAATTAAACTTATTTTAAATAACTTAATATTAAAACATATCACATGTCCTATTAAAATATATAGTTGATGCTTTTTTTTTTTTAACAAAGACTCTTGTAAACCCCCAAAAACCTGATTATAAGTAATTAATAATTACTAGGAAATTTTTTTTCATATTGATTTATGATACAATAGAAAATAAGTAATTGTTAGATAAGGAAAATTTGTCCAAATAATAAAGTAATTTCATCTATAACTCAAGGAAATAGCAACAAATGTCTCAATTTCTTATAATTCTAATTTAATCTCTGACACAACTACTAAAAAAATCTAATTTGAATTGAATTCAAACATTAAATTATAAATTAGTAATAAAATTTTTAAATATGTCTGAATCTAAAAATATTAAATTGTCACGTGATTATTATTATTATTATTTTTTTTTTTTGCCGTACATGAGGGTACTCCTTTTGTTTGTTTTCCCTGTACCATATCAGCCCTCATTTGGCATTACCGGGCAAGAATACTTTCTTGATGCACAAAATTCAAACCATTTTAACAAAAATATTTTTTTCGTTTCTTTTCTTTTCTTTCGGTCCGTCAGACGAGCCAAAAGGTGTTGACATGAAAAAACAAAAAATAAAAGAAATAGAAGAAAAAAAAAGCGGTCAATTGATTTGATCCAAAACTGGTGTCTATTTTCAGACGATAAAATGGACGGCCATCAGAAGTTTTTGCCATTATCGCTGTACTCCAAAAGCTACAGCGATGACAGGCTGAGTCATTCGTTGTATTCGTTTTACTTATTTTTACACACAATATATATATAAATACTTCAAGGTACTACGTAAACACATGATAGAAAAAGTAACAATCATCTTGTGCGACGTCGATTTTTTCAACCCGTAAAGAGAAAATTAAAATATTATGAGGTATATAGATTGAAAAAAATCAATGTTACTAAAGATTGTCACTACCTTTTTCCATCAATAACACATGAATTTATGTGTTACCTGATGCACACACAAACATATATATATATTTATATTTATATAGAAATGTTTGTGTGCACCAATGCACACAGTAACAAATGCATCGATACACACAGTAATAAATGCATATAACGATCAAAATTAATAGTTGACTATTTTATTTCTTTAAAATAATTATTTAAAATTTAATCAAATACCTTAGGGTGGTTTTATTTTATCTTTTTAGGTTTAGTTTTTAAAAAATATTTGAAAAAATAATTTTTTTATAGAATAATTTATTTTTTCTTAACAATTAATTGTTAATTTTGACAGTTAGATGCACCTGTGCACACATTAACATTCCTCTCTCTCTCACTATATATATTTTTTATTTTTTATATATATAAATTAAATAAGGTACTTGATTAAATTTTATTTTATTTTATCTTTTTAAAAAAGATAATTGATCATTAACTTTGATTGTTAAAAATTTAACTAGAGCACTATATAAAGTATGCTCCGTAGTACATTATAACATTTCTGTATAAATATATATATATATATATATATGAATGCTGCTATGTACTACGTAGCATGTAGAATTTGTGTGCTACTGATCAAAACGACGTCGTTTTGATCAACTTTTCAATACTGTTCATGGCAACTCGATGTCGTTTTGATCAGTAGCACACAACAACATTTCTGTATAAATATATATATATATAAATTTTCATATTTCTTTTATTCTATAATTAAATGTAATGTTTTTATTGAATTATTTGATATTAAATGCTTTATGTATTCAATTAGTTAGAATTTAAATATATTATAACAATAAAAATGAATTAAATCAAACTCTTTTATTAATATCTACTCAACTCAAAATAAGATATGGAATTCTAAAAAAAAAAATTTACATTATAAAATTAGATATTTTTTAATTTGAATTTCTATAGATTAAAAATTCCATTCTCACCCTTCCCTATTAACTAAACTAATTTTAATTTAAATATTAGCAACAACTTTTTTAAAAAAAATTTAATAGATTGATATCTTATTAACTCAATTAATATAACAAGTAAGACTCTGTCAATTAATAAAATGATCTCACTTAACAAAAAAAAAAAAGGTAATAAATATAAAGACTTAATTTCAAACGAATGATCATTTCAATAAGAATATTTAAAAATATTTTCGTCAAAATCGGATAATCGCAATTGGAAATTATATGGATGCTTTCATTTTCAGTATATTGATGAAGGGTTTGACGTGAACGCCTTTCTTTTCTAAAAAGGAACTCTGAAAAATAAATGGCCATAATATAACCAAGTGGTTCCATAATTTCTTCGTTGGCGTGGAACGGAAGACCAGAGAATGCACAGAAGACAGCTTTATTGATTCGAGAGTGCCAAACTTTGTCTCTAGCATTGGAAATCAATGAACAGACGAGAATTGTCAAATAAAAAAAATGTAGTATTAAATGAAATTGATGCCTAATTGCGATTTCTCTATTTCCGTGACATCCTGGGGTTTATTTTTCTATAATTTTCAAGATTGGAGAAAGGTAAGTTCTTTTAGTTGGTTGTATTGTAAGTTTAAGTTTTGTCTAGAGTAGTTACCTTCTTATTGGAAATTTACTGTCATTTACCATTTATTTCGAATAAATTAAGGTAATCAGTTGATTGTTTATAAATATTTTGAAAAAAAAAGAGGAAATTATATTTAAAGAGAAATGTTATAATAAGTAACGGAGCTCAAATTATATTTTACACATATTAAGGTTTTATCAGTTAACTGGTTGTTGACTTTTTTTTTAATAAAAAATAAATTATTTTTTAAATACATTTTAGAAATTAAATCCTAAAATAATAGTGGTACTTGATTAAATTTACTTTAATTTTTCTAAAGATAGTTAATTGTTAAAGACTTAATAGTAGCACAATATAATTTGAACTCTGATGTACATTATAGGATTTTTATGTAAGTAACAGTAAATTTAAAAGAGAAAATTTTAAAAGTGACAATTATTTTGAAGGAGAGGAAAGATTAGCATATTTATCTGTGATTACATATATATTTTTGTGATATTAAAGGGTTTGGAGACAAGAACTACTAGTAAAGGGATGGTATCCATACTTTGAAAAAGATTTGGACTGAAATCACTAGAAAAGAAAAGGAAAAAAATTGTTCTTTGCTCCATTCTTAAGTTTTTCTTTTATTTTGGACATTTATTTATTTTTCAGAAGAGGAAGAAATGTTAAAAAACAAGAATTTAAGATCACTCCAAATCACCATTCCACTTAATATACTTTTAATTTTGTAGTTAATATTCTCTCCGTTTAAAATTGAATGTTTACATTTATATTTTGACTTGTTCGAAAATAAATGTCTCATTTCCTAAATTAGTTAAAATTTTTTTAAGAAATTGATATTGTTTAGTGTAAAATGAATTAAGTCGAATTATTTTCTTAAAACTAATACAAATCAAAATATGATATTCAATTTCGAACGGAGAGAGTAATTCCTAAAATGTAATCTTATTTAAAAAACCCATACATTATAATGATTAAACTTATCAATGATTGTAACATACAAAAAAAAATCCCTAGCCCTAGGCCTTTTCCGTCCAACCCTTTGACCTTAGATTAATAAAGGGTCCCAACCGACCAATATAAAGAGTTCTTGTTGGTTTTGATCGGATTGTCTTAGGCCCCATTTATTTTATTGTTTAATATTTCAAGAAAATAACATCCGAATAACTTTTCAAATAAATTTTGATTAATTTTTTTTTACTGAATTTGGTTATTTAATTGTATAAGGTTTATTTATTTTTGTAGTAGTGTTAGTATTTTAAAAATTTTAAAGTAACAAATCCAAAGAATATTAATTACAATGTTAAAGAAACTTTAACTTCAAGTTGTTTTCAAATTACGCAATATGTTATTTATATTGTTAAAGATATTAATTTAGAACTTCAATTATGAAATCTGACAATTATCTTTCATAATTTATCGATGAAGTTTTAAACACAGTTATGAAATTAATTTTTTTATAATAGTATTTATATTTAAAAAATTAAAAATTAAAAAATCTTTGAATATTA
Source organism: Parsonsia alboflavescens (assembly GCA_028571225.1). Lineage (NCBI taxonomy): Eukaryota > Viridiplantae > Streptophyta > Magnoliopsida > Gentianales > Apocynaceae > Parsonsia > Parsonsia alboflavescens. The sequence goes on along the minus strand of JAOXNR010000031.1, from coordinate 10,844,925 downwards.
ATTAAATTGTAAAAAATTAAAAAAAATGTAAAAAAGAAAAAAAAAATGTAAAAAAGAAAGTGGCTTCGCTCCCCCACCCATGAACCTTCTAGACCCGTTTCAAAATCGGGTTTAAATCAGCCTGCTCTACCATTCTCTTCTCAAGCCTCAATCCAATACAGTCATACTGACCCATTTTGACCTGCCCATTAACAGTTGCATTTAGATTACCCATCAGTTATTCCCGTCTGGCCCAATAAAATTCTGAAATGATTACCTATGCTAAATCTGCGAAAGACCTACAGGCCCACACAACTCGACCAAGATCTACTCCACTTTCTCCGTTCTTCTTCACTTGTTACTTTTTCTGTTTTTCGCAGGATCAGTTAAATTCAATAGTATGAAATGGATCAGAACCTCCTATTAAAATGTGCCATTCTCTGATTATATTAATAGAATCTTAATTATTATCTTTATATCTATTGATATAATAAAAGTGATATATAATTATATAAAATGTTAATTATTTAAAATATTTTTATTGAATTTCTTAAAATAAGTATTTTTCATTAATTATTTTTTCTCAAATTATGAACAGAAAGTAGTAGTACCATTGTTCGTTGCTTCTTTTGCCTGTTAGCCGTTATAATGCTGAGTTCCTATTATTCCCATTTCTCCTGGCCAAGGATGGAATAACATGAAATCACGTATCATCTCGTTCAGTAATTGCTGCAACCAAACGTCAATGAAAAAGGGTGACTTATACACTGCAAATTCAGCCTGTTTTAGCTGCCATTTCAAGCAATTTGCTTTCTGCCAAATTCCTTTCGCGGGTTTCTTCGTATTCAAACCTTCGAAAAATGTTCGATACCCTCGTGGGAGGACATCAGAAAAAGCTTGTCCTCCTTCAGTAATAAAATTCATTGCTTCTCACTTTCTTCTGTTCCTTCAGATTTCAAAGGTTAGCAGCTTTCTGTTCACTCTAACCCCTGCAAAATAAATTCTTGAATCTTGATAGCTTCTTATATTGTGAGAACACCAAGAATTTGTGATCTTGATTGGTTGTTGCTTCTTGCTTCAGATGGGGTTCGTTAGCTTTTGCCTGAACATTTATTCCTTTGTTTAATAAACGTGCCGCTGATGGAATCTACTCATTGTTTACTTTATGGGATATCTGTTCCTAAATGTTTTGAGCCTCCAATTGTTATTTGACTATGATTTGTTCATTAACCGGCTGAAGTTATTCTTGAATCAGATATTTGAATATTTGCTGCTTTACTGGCACTATGTAGAAGAATTGGAATTATAATGCGCTAGACGAGTGATGGGAATGAACAGTCTGGTTTCTCAAAATTATTTATAAATAATTCATTTACTGTATGTTGACAAATGAGGGTTACTCCACTTTCAACTAAGAGATTTGTGTTTCAATGTCTTTGGCATTTTTATTTCTCCTCAATTGCAACTGAAAAGAGGGAAGCTTGGTCTTAGTGGTTTGTATTTTATGTGATCATTAGCTAAAAACCATTTCAAAAATACGTTGGTCAATCGATTTCAATATTCTAGATGATGTACAGGAGTGATTTTATGTTATTTCTTTACTGTTGTATTAGGCAGATATGCGGAAACCAAAGGAATTGCTCAAGGAAATAGTTATAGCAGCTCGTGCTGGTAGAGAAGGCAAATGACCAAGCTCCAAAGAATCTCAGTTTGCTAAAAAGAAGAAATTCTTTATCCTCCCTGAATCTCACTGGCACTTTCCTCCACTGAAACAGAAGGATATCAAGGGATCCATTGAATAAAGAAATAAGTTCAGGAGAATGTTGTCGTATCCACTTAAGCTTTTGGATTCTTTTAGCTTGAGGAGGAGCCAATCAACAAAAATGGTTCCTGAAGGAGTTCAAAATTCTAAAGATCAAGAACTTGTTGATTCATTTCGTGAAATGCTTTTAAATGAGGGCCAGTCACTGGGGAAGCACCATGATTACCATACCCTTTTAAGGTGCACTATGAGGGCCACGTGCTCCTTTGTCCCTTCATAATTTTATCGCATGAACCTGGTGATTTGATCAATCATGCTGTTACATTATAAATTTCTCCTGTTATAGAACTCTGGAAATTAATCATGTTGTTAGGTATAAGAGGATAAAAAGCATGAAATACTAAATCCTTTTGGTGGAAACTTTTGTTGTTTAGAGCATGCCGTGATATTTTCCTGATGATTACAGGTTTCTTAGAGCAAGAGATTTTGATCTAATGAAAGCAAGAGAATTGTTTCTGAGTTTTCTGAAATGGCGAGAGGACTATGGTGTTGATGTGATTGATAAGGTAGGTTCAAGTTACTTTCCTAAAGAATTCTCTCATGTTGATGTTTATACTGAAACGATCTTTTTCTTTACAACTTCTTTACCACTATATTCAACATGATAGCATAAATTCTTGAGTGGTAAATGAGGTTATGATGATCTTTGGTTAATTTTGGGTGGTTGACCTCAGTATTCAGTCGGAGTGTAACATACTATGTCTGTCAGCAGATATCTTCAAACATTGAACTTAGAAACAGAAGTAGATACAAGGCTCAGGATATTTTCATAATGATTCTACTTCTTGTTGCTGGCTATTATTCTCTAATCCTTTGTTTTTCTGTACCTGTTGTTGTTCTGCCTCAATACGAATTTCGCTGCCTTTTTCATATAAATTTAAAACCACCATGCTGTTGTTGACCAATGACAAGGTCCTTCTCAGCCCTATGCAGCCATGTAACAAGTTGAAACAGAATGCACCTCTCCTAATCTTATGTGTGAAAGAGTTGAATAACAAGAACCTATTCCTGGTATGTTGCTATTAAATGATAACTCAGAAACTTTGCCAATGGTATGGATATACATAGTGAAACTGTTGCATCTGACGTTCTCTGAGGTTTTGTTATTTTTTCTTCCATTTTGCTTTAGTAGTGAAATTATGATTTTGAAGTAATGTTGATCTCAATTAAAAGTGGGATAGCATTTATGGTTGACATGCCCCTTCTCCTTGTATATGGTTTATATGAAGAGATATCTCTTGAGAGTTCTAATAAATAAATCTGTGCATATATTTTCTTTTGGTAACTTAACCATCTTCCTTGATGTCACAGGTTTTTTCTTTATTTTCACAACACCAACATGTGAAATTTGTCGTTATAATTTAGTGAAAAAAGTTTTCGTCTGCATCTTTGCCAGAATAGTTTGGCTTTCTTGAAACTCAATCTTTTCATGGTGATTTATTTTGGTATTAATGAACCTACTGCATTCTGCAGGAATTGACATTTAATGAGCATAGTGAGGTCAAAAGGTGCTATCCTCATGGATTTCATGGGGTTGATAGATATGGCAGGCCAGTTTACATTGAAAGAATTTGTATGGTGGATGTTAATGCACTCCTTCAGAAAACTACTATTGAGAGATTTGTTAAGTATCACGTGTTGGAAAAGGAGAGAACTTTGAACTGGAGATACCCTGCTTGTTCACTTTTTGCAAAGAAGCACATAACTTCTACAACGAGTATCCTTGATGTAAAAGATGTGGTGAGACTTTAATTTTTTCTTTCTGATTCAAGGTGAATCATGAGTTTTCTGTAGTTAAGAAGCACATTGCATTCATCTTCTTCTCACTGCATAGTTTGGTAGTCTCTGAGGTCGGTTGATTCTAATCTCTGAGTGTATTGTAAGTCTAGGTAGATGGCTAGATCAAGAATTTCTTTAAAATGTGAAAACATTTTTGGCGATTCGGTAAATTGATTTGGATCTTTTGTGCAAGCTTAACTTAAACAAGGCCTCGTTTATGATCAGTTCTATCAATAATTTCGTTTATATGGTTATCTTGACATGTATCTTTGTTTGAGCAGAAGGTTGTCATGTGCCTGCAACAGCTACACTTTGCAAAAGAGGATTATCGTGCTCATTACACAGACACACACACGTATCTATACATAATGCATGTAATACAAAGAAGAGCTTCTGACTATGCAGTTAATGCTTTTTCTTGGTTGTGTTATCCCTGTACCTCTTACTTCAAGCACACATCTCAGTTGGATGTTTTAGTTCAAATGTCCTCATAAAACAAATAATCTACTTATTCATTTGATATGAAATAATGATATCTGTCTGTCTTCTTCTTAAGCCAACAAAAAAAAGGGTGATGTTCTAGCTTAAGAATCAACTGCTTGACATGCATACTGTATAGGAACTGGAGCAGTAAATTGGATCCTATGGCCTTTGAGGTGAAATGCCTTCATTGGATATTGTACTTACTCCTGTGAAATTCTCAATAGAATGAACTGATTGACTAAGCCAATTTTTCCTTTTGCACACTCCAAGACCCATTAATCATTGAGAGTGAAGACTGTCTTTCGTGAAAGTGGATGCATAATTATTGGTTCTATGCATCTATGTTTCTGAAACTTCAATCTACATTCTCTGCCAGGGAACTTCTAACTTCTCAAAGCCAGCAAGAAACATCTTCATGGAAATTCAAAAGATCGACAGCAATTATTATCCTGAGGTATTTAGTAATTCCCTTTCTTTCCGGTGTTCATTTTAATAAAAGGGAATAGTGATTTTAGATGCACCAATTTTTGAGCTTCCTATAAAGCTCCATAAGACATATCTGAAACTATGAGGATTTTCTGGAGCTTTTGCAGATCTGTCTCAAATATTTCCAAATGACCCTAACGGTTCACGAATCGATGTCAATAGAGAAAGAAGACAATAACATATCTATACAGTTTCAGTTCCAAGAATTTGTCCTGATAAAGTGAGATTAAATTTTCATAACAAATAATGTAAATTAAGAGAAACTCCGTAATACTTTTGATGCTCTCATTTCATTCAACTTGACAATTTTAAATTTGAGGCTGAACTATAGCGTTCACAGCCCTGACCTCTGGATTCTGTGTCTGCATTAGTTTTTGTTTTTTCAGATGCTTATGTACAGGGTTGATAATATTAGCTAGTGTTCTACCTTAACTTGGAATTTCTTCTTTCTCCTTCATGCTTTGAAGTTGATTTCGTCATGGCAAAGAGAAGTCTTTGTTTCTTATTTTCTTTGGCATGTATTTTTGTCACTAATATAAATCTTATGTCTCATATACTTTCAAATTCAGACCCTCAATCAGCTTTTCATTATAAATGCTGGGTCCGCATTTAAAGTTCTTTGGAGAGCCATTAAGGCCTTTCTTGAACCTCGGACAATTGCGAAGATAAAAGTGAGCCACATTCCTTTCAATCTCTATGTTATTTGGTTTATCCACCTATACCAGGGAGTTTGAAGAAATGAAAAAACTGAAAAGCCAAGTCTTAATGCAAACTCTCAAGGATGAAATTTTCAGGTTCTGGGAACTAACTACCTAAGTAACCTAGTTGAAGTTATCGATCCAAGGTGGTGTGATTTGTCCATTTCTTTCTTATGCTTCAGCAAACTAAATGAGTATACATCATCCATGCCTACGGAGCTGAACTGTGCTATGGATTTCTTTCACAGTAATCTTCCTACAGTTTTTGGGGGAAGCTGCACATGTCCTGATACTGGTGGTTGCCTGTTTAGCGATAAAGGACCCTGGAATGATCCTGAAATCAAAAAAAGTCTTCTGGTATGTGATGTGGCTTTTTTCAGATTTTCTTTGCTCTTTCTGAGATCGGGGAAAGATTCAAACCACATCCTCTAAGTAGGGAACATCATACCATTGTTTATCTAGGCATCCAAAGACTGGTTTGGCGACAGAGACAAGTATGGTCCAGCTGCCAAAGAAACTGATGCTTCTGATACAGTAAGTAACTCTCCATGTTTTATACATCTCCGTCAATGGTTTAAGAAACAAGTTTTAAGTGGTATACCGGAGACCAGAACAGAGCGGTTCTGCTTACGTTCATCTAACAACTTTCCATGACAAAGTATTTGTAATTTATGTAGGATTAATTCTTGTGCTGGCTTTGTTTTGATATGGAATATAATCAAATGGATATGAACATGTCTGGTTCGATGCAGGACAACATTCAAGTGAGGGGTGTACATGATATCAGCCCAACAACCACAGAAGATGCCCTCGTGTTAATAAGGAAGGAAACGAGCTTTCTTGATCGGCCTCTGATGCAGAAAATGGAAGCATTTGAAGCTCTACTGAGAGATGCAAAAACAGTGAGTTCTCTTCTCAATATACATATACTTCTCGTACTTATGCCTCAGTAAGGATCTTTACAAGTTTATTTCTCACAGAAATTTGAGAAGCTGGAATCTGCACTTGAGGATACTAAAATGGTAACTACTGAAAATAAATATAATTCCTTTTGTTCTTGTCCTTTTCTTGATGATGTTCTTTCTTCCAAACCAGGTCTTCCAAGGCCTTACAGACCTCATGAAAGAGCTCAAAAGGAACTAATGATTGACCAGGAAAATCTTCAAATTTACCCGATATGGAAAGTTGTGAAGCAGAAAGTGACTGTGGCATGACAAAGAATGAGGTTTTTTTTGGAAAAATATGTGCAGAGAGACTGCATTGAGTCTTCGAAGTAGATTATATTTGAGACAACAGAGATAGAAGAATTATGGCTTATTTATTTATTATTTTTTATGTTATTATTATTGTTCTTTTGTATATTTTTTCAAGACAGTTTTATTTTTTTCATTTATTTTATTAAATTAATTTTTTTAACATTTGTGACACTTCCCTAAAAATATATTTTCCATTTTTAAGTGTTGGGTGGTTAAAGATATTTTCCATTCTAAGAGACGGTCCACCAATATTGCTTATTAGATCACCGGTCATCAGTGTACCATAATTGACTCCTACACTGCAACCGAGCGTTAGCACATTATTTGATCATTTAATTTTTTTTTTCTTATGCCTATCATTTAATTTTAAGGGATTTTTAGATATTTTATTTTACAAGATGTAGTTTATATAATATTATTTTCATTTAAAATTGAATTTCCTATTTTGATTCACGTATATTTTTTTAAAAGAATTTGATTTAATTCATTTTTAAAATGTACTGTCATTTTTTTTAAAGAAAAATTTTATTCTATTTTAAGAAAAATGAGATAGTTATTTTTGTACGACTTAAAATAAAAAATTGATATTAAATCCTGAACGAAATGATTACTTAAATATGTGTTGATACATAACTTAAGGTAACACAAGATGTTGTGAATTTTAAGTTTTTTAAAGATTTTTTATAAATTGTTTAAAATATTAAAATGAATTTTAATTAATGTACCTTGTTATTGTCAAAATATTAATGGCCCTAAGTCTAATTATAGGATGTCCAGACTTGAGTCTTATCATTCTTTAAATTTTTTCGAACAAAAGGAAAGCTTCGAATTTTCCGTTTTAATATTTTGCGTCAACAAAGTTTTTTGTATTTTTTTGAATTCAGATTACAGAAAACCAATCCCTCTTTTCCCTCCGGCGTTGAGATTTATCCGGATCACCCTTGGCTTCCCGGAATTCTGCAAACACAAATTGGAAAAAAAAGGCTTATTGAACTTTTCTTTGATTGAATCTTTTCTCCATTGATCCTTTTCTTTTTCACAAGAAAAAAAAGAAAAAAGAAAAAAAGAAAAAAACCATGAGCTCTCAACAAGAGCTTCTAAGCATTGAACCTGTAGAGCTCAAATTCCCTTGTAAGCTTCTCTCTCATTTCTTTTTCTTTCAGTGTTAGTTTTATGTTTTTAATTTCCCCCCCTTTTGCTGTTAATTCCTGTAGTTGAGCTGAAGAAACAGATCTCTTGTTCATTTCAATTATCAAATAAGACGGAAAACCATGTGGCGTTTAAGGTAAAGTATTCTGTCCACCCCCCCAGAACCCCCCCC
>JAOXNR010000031.1:10812259-10837001 GCA_028571225.1 Parsonsia alboflavescens | reverse complement strand
CGATCTCCATTTTCATGTTAATGGGATTTCATATTTTTTCTGAAGCGAAATTTGCAGAATAAATGTGGGGATTTTTTCTTTTTTTTGGAATGATTTTATGCATTATGTAAAGTATAAATTTTTCCTTGTTTTTATTGATATTTAGGTTAAAACTACAAACCCCAAGAAGTATTGCGTCCGACCAAACACTGGCTTTGTGTTGCCCCAATCAACATGTGATGTTTTAGGTAGCTATGCATCTCTTTTTGTTTTATTTATTTATTTTAAAGTTATTTGATTTTTTCTTTCTTTTTTTATTCAGATTCGTAGGAAAAATAAATCAAATTCATTATTCTTATAGATATGCTTCATTGAATTATCATTTTAGGTTACATCTGCAGGAAACAGTAGGGAAAAGTGGTTATGTAGCGTCTGGTTTATGTGTTCTATTAAGGACATTCAAATTTACCTTTTCTAGATTTAGATTGTGGAAATAGTTCTGAAAAATTTATAGATAGGAAACATACAGAAAAAAGAAGCTTTCTGAATAATGTAGTTCATCATATTTAATAGTTATTTAGTTTAGAATGGATAAGCATCTTCAACAATCAAACATTGCATGTGCTGTTTATGTTTCCTCTTATCTTAAATAGAAAACAGAAGTTCACAAAAATGTGGAGTGACATGATGTGCTTGATAAGAGGAAACTTAGTTTCTAACATCTATCTTCTATGATCCTAAATCCTTACTCAACTAAGAGCTGCTGAATGGAGTTTGGGATCAATAATCACATAAACTACACATGTTATCTTTTCGAGCTGAATAATGATAATGTTCTTTCTTTCCTGACATTATGTTTCCTGATGAAGTTTTGGCCCTTATTGGAATAAATGTGACATCTATTTTCTTCTATAGTTACGATGCAAGCACAAAAGGAGGCTCCTCCAGATATGCAATGCAGAGACAAGTTTCTGCTTCAGAGTGTAATTGCAAGCTCTGGAACAGCAGCAAAAGAGATAACAGGAGAAATGGTAGTCATATTGTCGATTAACATTTTTTTTTGTGGTTTACACTATTAGAGAAGGATGAATTTTGTGATAGCTTCTCTTTTAAACCTCAAATGCAACAACCTGAAAGGAAGCGGGTTGGCAAAAGGTTCAGCTTTAGGACTTTTTTTTTTTTTGTCGTAATTTAAGTAATCTATTGGTGATTTAACAGTTCAGCAAAGAGGCAGGACATGCTGTTGAAGAGCGCAAACTCAAGGTTATTTATGTATCCCCTCCTCAACCTCCATCACCAGTTCCAGAGGAATCTGAGGAGGGTTTGTCACCAACAGTCTTCATGATGGAAAATGGGAATTTGAATGGTTCTCAGGTTGACTGTTTAACTTATATCTTAAACTAGCTAACTGGAAACATGAGGCAGTTTATGACTCTTTTCTTGTTGGCATCTCTAGGTCTCAAAGAAATATGTTGATAGCTATGACAGATCTTTAGAGGTTAGATTTTCTCTTGCTATTTGAGTGCCTCAAATATGTGTATATTTGTCTACTAGATGTTTAGTCTCTTCCCTTTCTGCAGAGAATAATACATTGTTGGTTTCTCAAAATAATTTCTGCATTTAGTTGGACTTAAATGATGTCCTTTTAGTGATATGTTAGAGTTTATATGAAGTCTAAATGCAAATATAAACCAGAACTCAGCTTGTGGTGGGGGATTGTCAGTTAATAGATGATGATCGACATATGTGGAAATTCCATTTCCATTTCATCTGGTCATTTACTTCTGTATTGGTTGATATGGTTTGCCACTACCTTCTCTTATTTGCTTGGCATTAGGATCTATTCATCTACAAGGAGCATACCATGTCTTTTCCCGGCTAGGTCATGTAACCTGGTAGTTCCTTTCTTTATTTCCCTTTTTTTATGTGAAACAATCAAGTAATTTAAGATGTGAATTTGCCTTCTGAGACAATGTTGTCTTTCCTTTGGTGGAATAAGTAGCACTATGACGTATTTGTCATTTGTATAGAGAGAGCTGAATATATCCCGGCACAGACAATATGCTTCTTATTCTTTTGCCATGAGATTCTTTGTGTATTTTCTCTTCATCTTTAGTATGTGCTTGTTTTATCCATCAACTTCTCAATCTAGCTTAAATGATGGTATTTTTATTCTGTGCTATTCCTTAGGCAAGATCTCTCATGTCGAAATTAACAGAGGAGAAAGCTAGTGCAATTCAGGAGAGTAGAAAAATTCGCCAAGAATTGGTATGTTTTGTTCAATTTCCTTTCTGTCTCGCTCACTTCTTAGTCCCAAACTCTTATTCATGGTCCTCACCATCGAATTTTTCCGAGAGAATTTATTTTTATTCCACAAGAAGCAACTTTTTCTGTTTCTCTGCATGGTTCATTAATTGCAAGTCACTAAGTTCGTGAGTTATATGAATTTTTCCATTTTAAAGTAGTTTCTTGTTGCAAAGCTTCATATCTGTAAATCAAAATTCCTTCCTCTTGGTACTTGATGCCATATGTGATTTTGATGAAAATGATGAGGAAATTGGGACCTGGATTAGAATGATAAGATAATCAAATGTATTATGTAAGCTATGGTGTGTTCTCATTGTTTAGTTAATTATTCATTACAGGATTTGTCACATGATCATAAAAGCAAAAAATAGCACCAGAATATGAAAATTTGTAACTGATTGCTTTATTATTGGTATTATTATTTCAAATGGATTTTTCTGTTGTTTGAGATCCTATTAAGCACTTAGATTTCATTACTAAATTTTCTTATAGAGCGGAGATTTGGTTTTTAATATGTATGATGATTGGACTTTTATATTATGTCCTGCAGGAAATGTTGAAGCGTGAGAAAGGTGGAGGTGTTTCAGTAGTAGTTGTCATCATCTTTGGATTGCTGGGCGTCTTTTTGGGGTACATATTGAAAAGGTCTTAAGTCTTCATCCGATCCCTTCTAGGTACTCCCCTTCTTGCTAGTAGGTTCCTTCTCCCCCATTGTCAAGGTTGATGCAAGGGAGGGAGCATGGAGTTTCATGAGAGGAAAAACTCTTTCAGTGGGAGTAGGTTTTTTTCAGATTTCCTGTCTTTCATATTAGGTTCTATTCTTTTGTAAACCGAATGCCTATCCGCCCTCGTTACTCAATATAAATGAAGCATTCATACACAGTTTAGTCTCAGGAGAGAAAGAACCTTCTCAAAATGATCAAATAAAGTGCCCAAAATTTCGCGAAATGAATGTTCTCATTTGTACAATTGTCCCTTCCTTCTCAGGTTTCCAATAGGCTGTTCTTTTTCTGGGTTTTTGTTTGCTTTTTTCCATGTTCAGAAGACAATGTTTAGATCATAGGTTCATTGTAATGATGCTATTTGTTTTGGAATGAGCAAAGTTAATTTTCTGCCAAAATAGAGTGCGCAGTGGTCGCAGAGTACTAACAAAGTTTATCATGTGATTTTGGCCTATTTCTAATGGCTTAGATAAGAGATCTTTGGACTTTGAAATCTTTAACTGAACTTTCAATGAGTATAACTTGTACCATATGGTTCACGAAAATCAGATTAATATAGCATTTCCTTTTTTCCTGGAAATAGATGTTAAAAATGAAAAATATTGTATTCATTTTTAAAATAATTATTGTCAAAAATACTTTCTATTAGCTCAGGAGAAGAAATTTTTGGGACAAATTAACATGTTTAGTCCTAAACAATTTTTGTCTAGATTTCTAATGGATTTTTTTTAATTTCATTTTTTAGATTTTAAAAAAAGTTTCCTTTGCTTAGGAAAATTTTACTTTTTGACTAAATGAAATAATAATTTTCCTTTTAGGTGATCAAAAATAGAAAGAGAAGTGAAATATTATTTTAAAAAGCTCATTGTGTTACAAATTTTTTGATAGCTCAAATTTCTTTATATCAAAATTAAATGCTTTGAATTTTATGGAACATATTTAGTCTAAACTTAAATGTTGCATTTTGATTTAATAGAAAAAATTAAGGAGAACATGACTTTTATTAATTTTATTGGTGAGAATGTAAAATTTTAAATTAATCATTGGTGGGACATGTAGTAGATTTTTAAATTAAAAAGATGGTTTTTGAAAATTTATTTTTAAAAATAAAAAATTTAATTTTAAATATGAGATGAACGGATTCTAATAAAAGTAAAAAAATTAAAAAAGATTACGTCTCAACTTAAATGATTTATTGCGTTGCCTCTATCTGGGTCATGCTCGGATGGCTTACGTGGACTCTTACAACCGGGACATTTCTTTTGTCAGAGGCCCAGTGGGTTTTTTCTTTTCTGGTGGGCTTTCTTATACAGCCCAAAATTTGGATTTGTACTCTTAGATTCTTGGAATTATTTCTTAATGGATTATGAAAGCCCAAATACTTAGTCATATTAGTATTTGGACTAATATGACTAGAGAAGTACCGTTTGAAATTCCTTCCTCACATGTGGATTACAATATGGGCCTCAAAAAGGAGTACAGCTTTTTGGTCTGGGCCAATGAGAAACTGCTCCCGCATATGACTTATTTATTTCTTTTTCATTTGCTGCTGGCATTCCTTGAGTCCTTCAAAAGATTGGGCTTTTTGATGGTTATGGACTACTTCAATTATGGGTTCATTTTGAATATTGGATACACACAGGAACTTTTATAAATGGATACACAACAAATATTTGGACTCAAGTCCTCAACCCATAGACTATCTATTCTAATGTAAAATTTAGTAATTTACCCTCTTTTACTTTATTTTAAAGTTAAAAAAAATAAATAACTAAAAGTTTTTACACCTTTAACAATTTTTTTTTCAAACGCTTTATAAAATTCTCCACCCATGTGTAAAACAAAAAATAAGAAAATTTGTAAAAATTCTCAGTTTTGTATTTTACAAAAATGAGAGGATAAAACATTAAAATTAATCAATTCTTGATTTATTTTTCCTATTTAACTTAAAATAAATTAATAATAACATTACCCTTGCTGATGGTTGGAGACATTATTTTTGTTAATAATTCTGGGGTTCATGTAGGTCGGTTTAAGTTGGTTTCATAATATATGGAATTTAATAAAATTTTTCGAGTATTTATTGTACTTTTTTCATGCTTATATTTATTATTTTTTTTACTTCACTTTTTAAAAATAATTTGATTGAGAGATTTTAGTATTTTGACTAATTTAATATATTATTTTTTTTATTTTTGATATGTGAAAAAACCTATATTATAAACATGATTGGGTGTAAATAATATGAATATGGACATTTAATAAAAAAAATTACTCCGTATGTAATTAAATGGTTCATTTTGATTTGCATATATATTTTTTTAAAAAGTTTAACTCAATTAATATTAACATTGTAATATTACTTTCTTTTAATAAAGTTTCGTTAATTAAAAAATTGAACAATCAATTTTTGATATTTCAAAATGAGATACGCAATTTTACATATGAGAAGTAATGCAGATTAAATTTCATATGGGTATAAATTCTTTTAATAGAGAAATCTAGAGTCGCTCCTTAACTCTGTTTTTTCAATTTTACCCCTCGGATTTATGAGAAATCAGGATTCACGTCTGGAACCTTCTACACAGCCAGAAGTTTCCTCAGGTTTCCAGAAGAATCAATTTCCCCTTCTCCAAGTCTAAGAGCACCTATATAAACGCCTTTGTTTCTGTTTCGGAAAACCACTGGATAAGCACAGTACGACCGCCACTGTTTTCAGCTCTGTGTACTCTTGCCTCTTCAATTCAGACTCAGACAACAAGAGGAAATGGCCTCCTACCTAGCGCTTCGTAGGGCTTCTGCTGCCTCACCAATCCTGAAGAGGTTTGTCAATGGAAATTCTTCTCTTCGCTCAGTTGCCGCTGCTCCCTCGACTGTGAGATCTTTCAACACCAATGCTCAGGTGACACCATATGACGATGGTGAGCGGGATGTCGACTTTGACCACCGTGATCGTGGTATCTCTCGACGGCGTGATGGTTTCCCTACCTTTTTCTCAGGTAAACGTACGTTTTTGTTTCAATAATGGAGGAATCAGAATTCAGAATAGGGAAATTGATTAGAAATAAAGGTGGATAATGAAAAACTGGAGGAAAACAGAGTCTCTGTTTTTCCGAAAGTTCCCTTAATTTGATTTTGGAAAACTGTTTTATCATGTTTGTTTGGATGAATTTCCAGGCTAACAGGAATAGTTTGCATCATTTCCTGTTTCAAGTTTAATCAATCGCTGGATTTTTCTCAGGAATTATGAATTCTTTCACTAGATCTTGAGTAACAAGGGAAGAAGTTGATTGATATCTGAGTAATTGAGTTGTCTGTACGTCTCTGCAGATGTTCTGGATCCGTTTTCACCACCAAGGAGTGTGAACCAGCTGTTGAACATGATGGACCAAATGATGGACAACCCATTCTTCGCAAGTCGAGGAATGGGGGCTGGGAGAGGCTGGGATGTGAGGGAGGACGACCATGGACTCTATATCAGAATGGATATGCCCGGAGTGGACAAGGAGAAGGTGAAAGTATCCGTGGAGCAGAACACACTGGTAATCAAAGGAGAAGGAGAGAAAGAAAAAGAGGAAGAAGAGTATACAAGAAGGTACTCGAGTAGGCTTGATTTGCCCACAAATATGTACAAGATTGATGAGATCAAGGCAGAGATGAAGAATGGAGTCCTCAAAGTGACTGTTCCTAGGGTGAAAGATGAAGAGAGGAAGGATGTTTTCCAAGTTAACATAGAGTGATAGGTTTCAAATTGATGCTCAATAGTAGAAGACTAATGATGATGTGGTGTTAATAATCTTTGTTTGATGTGGGGTTTTCTTCTCTTGTGTTTTGTTTGTGTAGACAGAGTATGTTTTGGGAATCTCTCTTGGATTAATCACTCCAAATGGATCTGATCTGATTTCCTTTTATTCTTTGGCTTTAGATTGCTTTGCTTTCTTTTTTTTGTGTAATTTGATGGAGAACAAAATCCCTAACTTGTTAAAATCGTTCAAATTTTGGCTCCCGTCCTTTCAACTATCTAACATTAACATTTTTTTTTCCTTTTAATTCACCAACGAATTTCGGAATAACTCAAAAGAGGAAAAGACACCTTGTTTGAGGGACAAGTTTGTACTAAAATTTTTTTTGTTAAGCGGTTGATATGATCAAACTTGAGTCTAAGCACAAGTAAACTAATACTTCCTCCGATTTTTTTTGTCTGGAAAAATAAATATACAAATTTTTCTTTCAATTTGAACTAATTTACAAATCATATTAAACTTTAGAACCCTGTAATATATATGCACATGATTTAGAAGGAAAGTTTTTTATCTTCTTTCAATTTTCCGTTTAGGTTTAAAATACACTGACAATAATATTTTTAATCAAATAATTATTTAGTAACTTTAAAATTAAATAAATATCTGGATTTAATTTGTCTTATTTAATTTTTTTCTCTTTTTATCCTTCCCTTTCTATGATTAATTAAGAATATTCTCATTTTTAATGTTTGGTGAAAGATTATGATATTGCCTAAGTTTCGAAACTGTCTATTCAACCTGGTGCTTCTCTTTTCTTTTTCTTTCTTTTTTATTTTTTATTTTAAGAAAAGCATTTGAACAAATTAACATAATGTATTAGGTCAAGGAATGGATTTTGAAGTGACCATTTTTTATTTGAAGGTTTCATATTAAATTTTTGAGAAGTTTAAGAGGTATGAATATTTTTATAGCATATTGGATAATAAATTTTCTATTTCTACCCATGGACATTTGTCAATCAATTAATTGAACTACTCATTTAATAATTATCATTCTTCACTAAAAAAAAATAAAATTGAATGTAATTATTATTATTATAAATTAAATTAATTGAATACCTTTTGTATTAACATAAATATAATTAAGAAAATGTAATTCAATCTATTTTTTCTCCCGTCTAAATAATTTTCTCTACATGGTCACATTCTTATTTTATAATTTTGTTGTTATAATAAAAGATAATTTAAAAGAACTTTTTAAATGAAGACTCCTCATATTTCTTCACATTTTTTTAATTATTAAAAAAAGAAAAGAAAATAATGTAAGTTTTTTTAAAATTATTAAAAAAAGGGGGAAAAAAAGGGACTGTAGACCGTATGATTGTAGGGTGATTATAACTTGCGCTATTCTTATTTTTCTCTCACAGTTACAATGATTTTTTTTTTCCTTCTTAAAATTTAAATGAAACCTTCACTTTTTTCTTTCTTTCTAACTTCACTCTTCTTTCTTTAATAGTCATTATTATAATGGCTTTTTTTTGGAAAAATAAATTATACAAATTATTGCTTGACACTTGTTAAGCTATGAATCTACCATCTTTTCTTTTAATAATATACAGATGAATTAAAACTAAGGTTTTGTATAAGTACATTTTAATCTTGAGACACAAAAAGTAGGTAGTAAAAGGGTTGAAAACCTTGCTTATTTTCCTCTTAATGGAAAGGATGAAGTGTCGGTTTGGTTCTAAAAATTGGATTAATTTGATTCTAGGGATGAGAAGTACGTTGAGAAGGTTATATTCTCGGCGGCGGTTGGCACTCAGTCGATTTTGGGCCATGGAAAATTCCAGCCAAATTGAACCCTGGCCTAACTCGGTAGTCCATGATCAGCATACCCGCATGCATGATGCACCATTACATCATTTCATAATTTCCTTTGTTTATCTATAGCTTCTGCATCTTTGAAGCGTCCATTTACATCTTCTCAATCATCATCAATTCTTCTGATATATTTTTCCCCGTCTCCCTTTGAACACTGATCTTATAAGGGCTTCGTCTTCTTCATTCAATTTCTTTTCCTTCTCCTCTTTTGCCGTTGGCAAGAATTGAAGCATATCAAAATCCTTCCACATAATAACAATTTTTTCACAATCTTTTTTAATGAATATTGAAGTCTCCCCTTGCAATCACTTCTCTATTGCACACATCTATTGTGTATTCTTTCAATCCTGCAAAAGTTTCTGGCATAAAATAAGTACCCTAATTCTTGATTGTAAGCAAGAAAAGTTCTCAACCTAAGAAGGAAAAAAAAAACCAAGACTCACCACGGATCTTCGAAATAACTCGGGAAACTCTCCACCAGCAGTGAGAACAACCCATGTTCATTTTCAGTACTACCACCTGAAACTGGAAAGTATACACAAATTTGGCTTACAATATATTACAAACACACAGAAACTTGCCCAAATGAGTTAATAAAAGGTTCAGAAACATACTGCAGGAAGTGTTAGATTTGCAACATGTAAAAGAGCTTCCTCTCCAAGGTTCACCATCCTTTGGATTTCCGGGGGAAGTCCCTTGCGGGCGAAACCCCGCCCACAGGCACAGAGGCCCCTTGTGCCAGACATGGGCCCCTTGAACCATGACAGAGAAGCCATGGGCTTCTTTATATTTCAGGTTTCGGCATGCTATGGATACCAGAAAAGATTCCTCCCTACAGTACTCAAGACTTGACATGATATTATATTCTAAGAAGATAAGGTTAAAAACAATGAATTATCCAGTGACAAAGATTGTGTATGGAGAATATAATTTTCTACTTCATCAGAGCAGGTGTACAGGTGGAACTAATTTTTTGTTTGGCCAACTTGATATCTACTACCAGGAGCAGATGGGAGAGCAAATGTGTTTAAGCTACCAGCTAAGCTAATCAAATGTATTAAACTATCATATGACTGTTGCTTCCTGGTTCAGCCAAGCAATTCCAGAACATAGTTATGTAAGAGATAGAAGGTCAATTTTGGGATATTTCATAAATCATAGCTAGCATTCTGAAACTCAAGCAACAACCATATGCTCTGCACACAATTTGTGAAAATTAATCTGACATTAATGGGAGCTACAGAATGTGCAAGGAAAGGAACAACTCAGCCCCTAGAAGATAGAACAACCAGTGACCAACAACTCCTACAAACAGTAGTAGATAATTATTGATGCCATATTATCTGCCCGACCCATAGAAATGATGAAATATTTCCAATTTTCTTTTGAGCAGCAGAGAGATATACTTTTAGGTGAAAAATTCACATACACTTTGCACCCTCCTTGACCAAACATGTCAGAAGCTTCCAAAGCTATGCACCTATTCCTCCATTGCTTCCTTCTTGTCCACTTGTAAATGGACCAATTTCTACATCTGATCAACAAACATCCCATATGCATCTGAACCAAAGAACATATAAACAGAACACTGTGGCCATGAACTGAAGAATTGGCTTAAGGATAGCCAAATGATTATCACAATAACATTATACAGCAGTATGAAGCCTCTTGTGATGTCTCCATTTTCCTAAGTTCTTATACATCAATAGACAAACTGCAAATTCAGGACTTCACCAGAATCCAGAAAAAGTCATTTAACATTAGAGCTATTGGGACTTGCGTTGTAGAGTTAGATGGTCGCCCAAGAACACATTAAGAGTTGTGAGACTGACTTGTAACATTGCATCAACAAAGTCCACTCTGATAACTCTTCTGTTTTTCCAGAATCCTTCATAATGTCCATCATTCAAGTCTCACCATTCTGTACAACATTCAAACTATTAACACATAGAGACAGAACACAATTTAAGAAATTATAGTTCTTTGTTTGTTCCTTGCAATTTAAAATTAAACAAGGTTGTGGCCTCAAACCTCAAACCCAGAATTGAGATTGGTCCCAGATACTAATTGAAGCATTGATATCTATCACTGATTTTTGTGTAACCTCAACTCACTCCAGAAAGCAGTCTTTAGGCACACCAATAATTAGTGAAAGCATTGGTGAATGTAAATAAGTGAGACAAACAGTAATGCTTTCATTTGCATAATCAACTAGAAATGCAGAGATAAGCGCTCATTCAGAACATTTTACTTTAAACGCAGGACTGCAATCCCACAAAAAAATGGAAAATGTTTTACAATAGAAAAGAAGCAAAATTTTGAAGGGGATTTGTACTCAGAATTAATTATACTAACTGGTCTGCCGAGGTTAATAATCTATATAATCATATGCATTAAACGTTAAAAATTTCTTGAAATCAATTTTCTTTAGGAAGGTAGATTGTTGCTCATACAAATACTCTGATTTAGAATCTAGAGCATAATCTGTTAAAAATTTGAATACAACATGCCTATCACCTTGTCACACTTAATCCAGTAAGATTTAGCATCGCATCAACCAGTTAGCAGGGAATGAGACTGGGCATTTCTGAAACCATTTGACACTAAATATAACAAAACATTCTCCAATGAATTACAATTTTCCAAAAGCAATATAATTTGCTAGCTCATGCATCTTCAGCTTTTAACCCCCTGCTTTCTAGATGGCCAGCTAATAGCACCTATTTCACTATCCAATCTCAAAGAAATAAGTGAATTTACTGAAGATACCAGATAGATATGAAGAAATTAACCAATAACAGCCATTCTTCAAGCCATTCCCTCACAGATTTTCAAGGCATAAAAAAGAATTGACCACCAAACTCTCAAACCATGTTGCATCAGTATAAAACCAAAAAGAATTTTCATTAAAGAGAAAGAATTCGTGTCATTATTTTTCATTGAAGACTTTCAAAATAACCAAACATTCATATCCAGGGGACTAGCAGACAAGTCGTTACACAGCAACCAAAAAGAACCTTTCAGTATAGCATGCAAACCTCATCTGCGTAGTGAGAAACCTCCATCTCTCCTTGACTTATCCATGAGCAAAGCTTTTTCCCTTCCATTTTCCTTTCTCTCTCTTCTCAACCTTTCCTCCCTCAACTCCTGCAAGGTCTTCTTCTTCTTTGGGTCATTATCACTGCTAACCCTGTACTTTCTTGTACCAAATTCTAACTCACGGACAGAATCATCATCGTCCGAATCATTCTTTTCACCAGCATCATCGCTCGGCAGCTTAGCCATATACCAAGGCAATTTCACACCTTTCCCAGCCACACCATACCCTAACCGATACTTCTCATCCTCCGCAGTCACAACCCGAGGTGCCTCCTCTTTTTTCATTTTTTTATTCTTTTCCTTCTTCTCGTCCCTGACTTCAAAGATCGGATCAAAGATTCTAATTCCTTCAAATAAATTAATGTGTTTGTAATCCTTCTCTTGTTCCAATTCTACCGAGGATGAAGTTGCCTTCTCAATTTCGCCTCCGTCAATTTCGCCTCCGTCTTCACTCCGGGAAGAAGTTGAAGTTGTAGATAAGCCCCGAGCTTGACGTAGCTTTTCAAGGCGAAACTCAGAGTCTCGCTTGCGAGATTGCTCGCGTTTGAGCTGCTCTTCCTTTGCCGCTGCTTCCTCATCCCGCCGGACTTTTTCACGGTTTTCGTAATTGTAAACGTTCCATCGTTTCTGAGGGAGAATATTGAGACCGCCGTGACCTCCCATGAACTTTTTTTGTTCGAATTCGAGAAAAGTTGTTGCAGATATTCAAGGGTAGGGTCAGGGTACAAGTCGATTCAATAAACCCTAACTTTGATTTATTCAAATCAAGATAGTTTCTTTGAGACGGAGGATGCAGTATCGACTAACTAAGAACACCTATACATGTTTGAAGCGGTTTATATTAAAGGTCGCCATAAAATTTCATAGGCTTCCCTTGTTCAGACTAGGAAAATTATTTTATTTTAATATATTACTTATTATATTTTTTAAAAAATGGTGTATATTATTAATAATTATTTTTATTCAAAATTATGTTTTAAAACATTAATAATTAAAATTTAATTTTTCTAATTATTATTTTGAAATATTATGCTATGCAGCAAAAAGAGGAGGAAATTGTTTTTTTTAGCTACCAAACGCCGACGAAATTCTCTTACTCCAATATTCAATATGAAAACAAATTATTATTTATTTATTTAAAACAAAAATTATAAAACTATAAACTATGGTAGTTTTTTTTCCCCTAACCCTCCATATTCTAATAGTGAAACTCCTATTAAATATTTGTACTCATTTTTAGTTATATTACTAATAAAATATTAATAAAAATCTTATATATAATCTTTTATTATTTTTTTAATATATTTTATATACTTTGGTTTAAGGAAAAATTCCTTACGGGGGACCGATCACAGAGGCCCTTTATATCAGTGGTATGTAAATCAAGGGATGTGCACGAACTGATAAAGAATAAACGGAGAGAACGTAATAAGTAGGCTGTCAATTTGAAACATTGCCCTTGTATCAAACGTAACGAATAGACTGTCAACTTAAAATATTACCTTTATCGAAACAGTCACTCGCCGAGGTACCTGCCGTTGGAGTTAACCATTGTTGCTAGCCTCTGAAACCCATTGCTCATGTTGTCCTCCACACCGGAACTTGCAGGGGCGAAGAACATTGTGGTATAGAATCATAAAATAGGCACTTGAGCAAACCCATCCTAACACATGTAGCTACCTTCTCTAGGTAACACTTCAAAAGATCAAGTCACTTAATTGAGCACATTCCTGATCTTGGAAATGGTTCTTGATGATATACGCACTATCTTCAATATTTGCACATGAGCAATTTATTCTGTGCCTGGACAGTAAGCAACTAATGGTTAAGCTTCGAAAATCACAAACATAAGATATGCAAGTACAATCTTACCATTTAAAATGATCCTCGCAACAGATTGAACCCCAAATAATAGAAAGCCCAGCAGCTTTCATGCATGTGTATATTTCCATGAGTTATCATCTGGCATTCTCAACTCATAAAACAAACTAGATCCTTTAGTTTTAAGACAGATAATAATAGAATCCGAAGAAAATTGAAAATGCAGAAGTTAGTATTGATTTTGATATTTTCCATGAAAAATTCCACGAATCTTTCTACTATTACCCAAGACATGGTTCTTCCAAGTACCAATGTCCAAACGGTCCCTCACTCAATTCTTAACTTTTGAAGCAAGCATAACACTTTAGGTCTTTCTCCTATCATTATGCATCAACAATAACGTGGCAAGAAAATATTCTTGTATTTTAATATTATTAATTATCGTAAATGTATATCATATAATATCTTCTCCTAAATTTTACTTTTATGTTTGATTAAGACTGAAAACCATCAAATTCAGTTATATTTAAAAGAACCCTTTTACATAGAAACATAGGATCCAATATGTTATACTTCCGATTCAGAATTCAGTATAAACTTGAATGAGCAAAAGATGTTGACATCCATTTATGATTCACTTACCATGTTGCACTGTACATATCATAGAACTTGTCAACAGCTTTGTTCAAACAATACTGACAAGCTAAAAGATCTCTGATGTCAGTCACCTTGCATGTTGATTTACAGCATTTGACCTATTTCATGAGGTTAGCATAATTGGGCATAAGAAAAAGATCAATATCTTAAATTAAAGAGAGAATCAAATCAAATTAATTAAGAAATAAAACTCGTAATTTTTCAACTGTTGGCATCTAATAAACATGGGCAAAAGGCAAGGCATGGTATCGGCACAGCACTAAAGCTCAGCTTCTTGCACGAAGCTTACTTAGCTCATATGTCCTTGTCCAATATTCTCAAGACAATACACAAATTGCAGCTTAATACTGTTACTGCTTTGATTCCTTGTGGCTTGAAGATTTACTGGAATTTTGCTTGCAGAAAATCTTATCAATATCGCCACAACCCTTCTACTCATTCCTATGGTGCTAATTTTTGGACTTTTCCTCACAAGCACTGATATTCAATAAGTTCCATGTATATTTAGTATCACAAATAGATGGCATGACACATCCAAAAGAAGAAAGAGCACACCTATCTACAGGGGCAATCTATGAAGCTCCATGGAGAAAAACAAAATTAGACTGTAGCATCTAAAATAAACCCTTACCAAACGCTTAAGCTTATATGAATAAAATTGTGAATGAGAGTTGTGTGCCTGAATGTGCTCCTTTAGGTGATCTGCACTGTAAATATAATGAACCACATTTCCCAGTCAGTGGCCAATTTTGAAGATTTAACTTGATGAAACCAAATGAGTAAAAAGCAAAAAACATCCACAATAATGAAGTTTATTTCAATGGTGTGTACACTTCAATCTAAAAATCATCCAGCAGACTACTGAATATATATCTGCCATCAATTAGAAGAAAACGGGAAAGCATTATTCCACACCGTCTTCTCAAGTAAAGAAATACCAGTTTCGCTACTCATTATTAATTCTCTATTCGTACTAGATTTGCGCCAAAAACCCCTTAGCTCATAATTTATTATCAACTAATTCTTGCAGCATAATGGATTTCCCAGTGTCCCGAAAACAAATGGCAAAATCCAAAATCACCTTGTTTATACAACTACGACAACGAGTACCTACTAGAAGTCAAGACCCAATCAATTTTAAGCTGAGAAGGTAAAAGGATGCAGATATTGAAAAGCGATGTACTAACATACATCACACACATATAACAAGAACTAGAATATCTTTCCTAATGTAGTAAAACTATGTTATCCTACAGGTACTGTAATAAGCCAGCCAAAAATAATTATATAGCAAATGATTCTGAATACCTGTCACAAAAGGCATTGCTACAGGTCAGACATGTAGCTAAAGTTGTTGTACAAAGCCAAACACTGCACTTTGCAGTTGATATGTCTTTGCCAATAAGATAACATCTACAAATTTAGCAAAATCAGGAAACTAAAATTTTAAACCAGTACCAAATGGCAATCTTATCAGTATCTGATAATTGTATATATCAATTAATCATGTAAATTTGATCCAGAACTGACGGGGAGAAAAAGTTCCAGATTGTGAGTAAGATTATAGCTGAAAATTTTGGAAGGAAAAATATAGGATAAAGTGTGTTTTAACATCTTATTCTGTTCTGAGATAGAGTATACAGAACTAAACAAATTCTAGCTACAAAGATAATTCAAGTCAGTGAAATACAGGAATGTAACAAGAACTAACGATCTTCCATCTTTTACCACCCATCCTTGCCTCCAAAAATCCAATAAACCAAAAAGGAAAGAAATGGGGGAGGAGAGAGTGTCATAGCAACACATACTAGGGAGCATAGGTGCTAAGATAAAAAGTCCACGCTATCAACAAATTAAGAGCAAAAAATTCTGATAGATATGATGAAACCTTTTGTATAATTCAAGAAGATCTCTGCATATTGAACTTGATTTATTTTGAGCAAATGACACCTGTTCAATGAATTGATTGTTATGAGCTGAAACAGAGTATGACTTCTAGACACCGCAACTAGATGGTCTGCAAAATATTTGATAAAACTGAAAGACACAGGTATCTTGTTGCATGTCTCAACAGATGAAATTGGTTGGTGTTTAGATGTCATCACCAGACAATCTTCAGCTAGGTGCCCAGGCCTTTGACATTTCCAACTGAAAGACGAAGATAGCAATCATGATCTCTGAAAATGGCAGTGAACAAGTACTTTCAATTTTTTTCTTGTCCTAAAACATCAGAGATATATCTAATAAGCCCAATCCATTTCTTTCCTATGGAAATCAGTAGCATCTGCGTAATATCATGAAGCATATAATATAGAGTCAAATGTACCACTCATAAGTGCAAAGACTAGATCTCTTCTTGGACCAGCAATTATGGTCATAGTTCCAAGTGTCCCCACCAGATTCAGGCACTTCTAAAGAAGTGTTATCTCTAGAGAAGGAATCAATTGTGATACTACTGCTCAAAGGAGCCTGCAAAAGTGAAAACTGAAACATTTAAACCAATGCTACTCAAGAATCTCCTTATCAGTGCTAAAAAGGAAATGCATGAAGTGCCTCTTGCAGTCTAAGATTTTGCAGAAGCTCACATTTGCAGTCCATACTGCATATGTCATCATCTGTCTACAAATTTACTAAATCAGATCACTGCAAAGGCAAAGGAAAAGAACATAGCATATACAGATTAGACAGGTAAATAAGCAGATGAATGAACACTTACCTCATCACATATATACTCCCCAAATTTCCTGCATACAACACAAACAGGTTCACCAGGTATAGGATATCTCTGTTCACATTGGCTCTTAACATTATCAACTTCATTTGTGCGAGCTGGCAATACAAGAAACAAAAAGATCAACAAAAACCCAAAGAGATAACATATATAGAAAATTCATTGACAAGTCTTAGTTTTAACTAGAGTTTCAGGTGAAAGGCTCCAAATCTGAATCTCCAAGAAAACAAGAACATATCTGATATTCACAAAACAAAGTGTGTATTAAAGCCCAGCTATTGTGTTCTCAGAAAATTAAAGGCATCAATTGATTACTAAATAATGATAATATCTACAATACTTTATTAGTAATTCTACTTGGTTGTCTCCTAGAAACACAAAATTGGGGAAAATGCACAGAGCAAAGTACTTGGGTTAATGATTGCACAGATGTTGTGTCAAATCTGGAGGTTTCAACTAGAAACTGAATCATGACAATTCAACTAGGAAGATTAAAAAGATAAAAGACAATAACCTGCTGGCCCTTCTGATTCTATGCAACTCATGCACATAACTATTATGTTTGTTTAAAATACCTGCAGAATAATAGCCAACCTAGTCCATTTTTCATCAAGTTCCTCTACAACTATTATATATCTAGCATCATATAACATGAGTGAACAAAATATGGTTACATTTAACTTGGTCTGACAACCTAAACTTCACGAAAATTTCAGAGACCTAAAATTAGAAAAACTGATTTGTTTTCTCTTCACAGGTCCCTGACTTTGCGCAATCTGAAGTGTGATAAAAAGGGCTGTTAAACTACAAAACCAGTTGAAATGTAGGGGCATCTAGCAACAGACCTGATATGCGAGGACACAGGTTTTTCTCTCCAGATGTATCAAGTGACAGACTAGAACTACAAGGAGGATTAGGCAGCTCTTTGGGCTTGGGGTCGCATGAATCATTGGAATCACCTGCATGTCCATGACAAAGTACCAAGCAAAAATGAGATGAAGTCATGAGGCAACTGCAGTTTTGTCTTACTTTTTTTCCTCACACAAGGGAACCTATGGCGAACAGTGATCAAGAACACAACTTCCATTCCCTTAGATGATCTCAGTTCAAGCAGAAGAAAACAGGATTATTCTTTTAGTAGTTGATGTCCCCACAAATAGAGAAAGCAAAGTAATGATACAGTAGGAAGAATGTTGGATAATGGGTTCTTCCTCATTGTCTCCAATGATAAACAGGATTAGAATAGATAAGAGATAAACTCTAAAGCTGAAAAAACAAAAGCAAGCAATAAAAGTTTCGATTCTAAGGTTGGATACAGTTCAAGTATAAAAAACGATATGGTCTCTCAATGCCAACCATAGGCAACAGAAGAATACAGAGGTTTCAGTGGCATACTTGCATATAATCTACGAACTTACAGTCACAACCAAAACCATCATTTTCCAACCCCCGAAGAGATTTGAGAACTTTACTTTCGTAGGCTACCAAATGCAAAGCAGATCCTGAAGTAACCTGCAATGTGATCAGTCATGCCAGTAGGAATTTCGCACTAATATCCAAAACTGGACTCCAATCCAAATAATTTTCTAGTCATCTACTCATAAGGGCAGATTATATATTGCATACCAGCAGATCAGCAGTTAATTCTTCATAAGCCTGTACAGAATCAACCTCCTTCCTGATAATAAATTCATAAATCCACACGAAAATTAAACATAAACTAAAATAGATGTTGAAGGATAATTTAAAAAAAAAAAAATGTTTAAATTAACCTTCTCTTCTGATATAGTCCAGGTGAGACATAGGCCCGTCCATTTCTTTAAGATCATCCCTTTTAACAGGCGGTTGAGATAGCTGGCGGTGGCGCTTCCGGCTCGCTGTTCTACCGTTGACCGGGAATGGCTCCTCGGCCGCAGGAACGCTACCGGTAACGACGTTGTAAGCTGAAAATTGAATTGCATTTAAAGAGTAGATCAATTTAAGAAATAGGAAATCCATATATGAGACTACCGAAACACTTGATTAAATTCCATATTACCGAAACACTTGATTAAATTCAATACCTCTGAGATTTTGAATAACTGAATTAAGATTGAAATCTTTGTTGTACGCATAAGAAGGATTCTTGTAGAAGTTGCTTCTGTTAGCCATATCTTGCTCGCTTTCGCCTTCACGCGAGGCACCACGCAGCAACTGATTTGAATTTTGATCAATTAGTTCCCTTATGCCGTTTTTACTCTCTCCATTTTAAATTAATTGAATATTGAAATTGAATGTTAATGTTTAATTTTAATTTTAGTTATAAAATTATTTTTAAATTTATATTGAAAAAGAAAAAGAAAAAAGTGCTATCAAATTGAACATTATTTTTTCACAAAAAAAAAGAAAAAATTCAACATTGTTATAAAAGAAAATTCAATAATGTTGTTAAAATAAAGAAAGAAATTAAAAGATTAATAAAGGTTATTTTGGGCTCAAATCTTCTAGTCTTTTTTCTATAGCATCTATTACGTTATTAATGATAAATATATATATATATATATATATGCTTTTACAGATATATTTTATTAATAGAACCAAATACTTTATCTAAATCGGATAATATATATTACTTTATTTGATGGAATAGAAAATGATTAAAATACCGAATTAGAATGTCCCAAACTATTATTATGCCTAAGTAATCATTTTTGACTGAATTTTAACTTAAGCATAGATATGACACATTTAGATTTACAAAAAAATTATTTTGATTAGTGATACAAGAATAATGTCGAAAAGTATGGTTAAACAGAAGAAAAGTTGGAAAATTCTTCAAAAACAAAAAGTTTTTGGGAAAACGATCAAAGTTAAAAATTTTAATTAATCAAAAGTTGTCGAAGAGAAACGAAATATTTAAAGCCAAAAACAAACCCTAAACAGATCGAAATCAAAAAGTAAAGAAATTATAAAAATACCCCCAAAAAGGGTAAATTACGAAACTGTCTGAAAAATTACGACAATGCCATTGAAAACAGAAAAATGCCTGAAACTCCATTACGATGACTCCGCATGGCCCAAAAACGCCTTGCATCATGACATACCAGTGACTTTTGATCGTTGGGCCGTTCCGGGTCACCCGATCAAATTTGAGCCCGATCCAAGCTCAAACTAGTCGCCTCAAGAATCATGCCCGGCATCATCCTCTCCGACTGGGAAAAGATTCTCCCTCGAATCTGACTCGGCCTCGTCTGCTGCATCTACTTCCTCCAACTTTTACAGATTCGCCATTTAGATTGCAAGTTCTTCCTTTTAATCCGTGAACAATTCTGAGAATGCAGTTCCTTGAACTGTCTAGCACGTCTGAATTGACTGTGATCCGGTAACAAAGCAACCTACTCAGGAAGTTCGAACTGACTTGCATTTTTTTCCAGAACAACCAATGCAAAATTTTCAATTGCCCTCCTCGCCTTCCCATGAAATTCTATTCTGGACAGCAAATTCCTTATTGTCTCCTTCCTCAAATTCGTAGGTCCCAGTGTGATATTCTCGCCATCCTTGCTGAAGGAATATGTGTTTCGAAATCCGTCATGTGTTGCCTACCTATCATACTGCCATGACCTCCCTAGTAGAATGTGACAAGCATCCATAGGAACAACATCACACCAAATCTCGTCCTTATATTTTTTTCCAATAGAAAATCAAACATGGCACCGTTTGTTAACTTTTACCTCATTGCCCTTCTTCAACCACAACAATTTGTAGGGTTGCAGGTGCTCAATTGTTTCCAAACCCAATTTTTCTACCATCGTCGTGGAAACCACATTCTCGCAACTATCGCCATCAATGATCATGTTACAAACCTTCCCTTCGGAAGTACATCAAGTATGGAAGATATTATGTCGCAACCAAGACTCATCTTCTATTGTCGCCACACTTAGTACTCGCTGAATCACAAGGGACTCTCCCGAATCGACATATACAATATCCTCCTCCTTTCGTGCATCATCAGGCTCCTCTTCTTCATCGTCAAAACCTGGCTCAAGCAACTCCTTGCTGAGAGTCATGAACTGCCTGTTTGGGCAGTCTGCGACAAATTGCCCAAAACCTTGACAGTTAAAACACCGCTTGGCCACCGCCCTCGTGGCCGCATTGGACTGTCCTTGGTCACCGCCTTGCCCTTTTCACTCTTATTCATAGCTGTCGCCCCTGAAGATGATGATTGCTCGCTAGGTTTGTTCTGGAATCGACTCGGAACCCTAGAGCCCGAACTGTCGCAATTCCACCTAAGCTGCCCTTCGACCTTCAAGGCCAATCTGCAAACATCCTCACATGTCCAAAATTGCTGTAGTTGAACCACATCAGCAATCTTGAATTTCAGCCTTGATAAAAATCTCGCCACCGTCTGCTTGTCTTATTCGGTGACGTCGCACCGCATGCGTAGCAGATCAAACTCCACAATGTATTGCTCCACTGATAACTCCCGTTGCCGAATGGAATGATAATCAATAAACACCTCTCGCCGATAGTGTACCGGCAGGAACTTTTTTCGCAGCAATTTCTTCATCTTTTCCCAAGTCGAAATTTTCGACTTTCCCTCTGTGGTGTGTTACTTGTTAACGTGCTCCAACCAAATTGAAGCATGTTTCCTCAATTTAATCGCTAGGATCTTAACCTTCTGTTCTTCCGTCAAATCTCGAAGATCGAAAATTCTCTCCATTGTATGTAACCAATATAAAAATTCATCGGGATGCGAACAACTTTCAAAATCGGGAATCTCGATTTTCATGCCAAAATTCTAGAAAGAAGACGAATGTCAACCACGTCGTTCCAGTCGGTTTTGTCGCCCTCGATTCAACGTCGCAAACGGATTGTCATCTTCCTCCTCATCGTCGGATTCAATCTCTGATTCCACACCCTCCTCGGACTGAACATCCAACCGTGCCTCCACCAGTTGCCGCTCCAAGTCCTGGATTAGCCTTCTCTGTTCTGAGTTTCGTTCTCGACTTCCTGTAGATCTCATTGACGAGGCAGTTCGTCTTCCTCAAGAACGACTCCACGTTCCCTTCCAGCATGACGCCGTCCACGACCTCCACGAATCTTCTCAGCCATTGATTTTAGCAACCTGAGTCTCTGATACCAATTGATGCAAGAATAATGTCGAAAAGTATGGCTAAACAGAAGAAAAGTTGGAAAATTCTTCGAAAACACACAAGTTTTAGGGAAAACGACCAAAATCGAAAATTTTAATTAATCAAAAGCTGTCGAAGAGAACCGAATATTTAAAGCCAAAAACAAACCCTAAACCTAATCGGAATCGAAAGTAAAGAAATTGCAAAAATACCCCTAGAAAATAGTAAATTACGAAACTACCACTTAAAAACTGAAAAGTTACGACAATGTTACTGAAAACAGAAAAATGCCCAAAACTTCATCAAGACGACTTCGGATAGCCGAAAAAAGCCTTGCATTTATAGCTGTGACTTTTGATCGTTGGGCCGTTTTGGGTCACCCGATCAAATTTGAGCTGATCTGAGTTCAGACCAGTCACCTTGAAAATCGTACTCGACATCAATTAGTATTAGAATCAAAATGGGATATTTATGAGTAGAATTTAATCGAGTAGTAAAATAGTCTCACTTATATTCAAAGGTATAGATTAGAGTTACAAAAATAACAAAATATTATCCTACTAAGGTTTTGTCTCTAATAATGTCATTGGATTAGTAGGATCTATATTAAACTCCCAACACCCGCCCAACCCACCCCCAGCCCCTCAACTCACACAGAGACACCATTTTTATTATTGTTT
Organism: Parsonsia alboflavescens; assembly: GCA_028571225.1. Lineage (NCBI taxonomy): Eukaryota > Viridiplantae > Streptophyta > Magnoliopsida > Gentianales > Apocynaceae > Parsonsia > Parsonsia alboflavescens. Next base: position 10,814,271 of record JAOXNR010000031.1, on the reverse strand, counting down.
TTATTTTTTATTTTTTAATTTTTTAAAAGAGGATCAGCTCTTATATTGGGAATGCATATGTAAATTTATATATGGGGGGATATTTCTACTATGATAGAATTACAGCTTTCAATATATGACAATTTTTTTTTTATAAAATAATAAAATTCAAAGACTAATTATAAAGAACTTCTGTATTTCGAACCCCAAAATAAAATCTTTGTCCATATTGCTATTGCTCTAAACAAAAAATAAATAAATATTGTTTGTTCCTATATTGATATTCACAATGGTAAAGAAACTCCATAAATATAAATCAGAAGAAGTCTTCACACAACTGACAGTAGTTTTAAGAATTTTCCCCAATCCTCTCCACTAATGGAAGGAAATTCAAGAACAAGCCAATTTCTTCACCGTTGTCTCTTCTCTAATTTCCATCACCATCATCTTCAGTTCAGGTCTGCATTCATTTCTGCAGAATCTACAACATTTCTTGTTCCTTCGATTCTGGGTTCAAGGCCATCTTTCCCCATGCCCCTTTTCGCATTTGTATTCACCTCTGTTATTGAATTGTTGCAGCAGGAATATCACGGGAAAGTTAAAACACCATTCGATACACATCCCATTATAACTCATCTGGAATTGCTAGTTTGCTAATATACTACTTGGGATACATCATGGAATTCAGATTTTCGTCCAATCTTTGCTACCAAATGTGTGCTAGAAAATACGTTTGCTGCTGTCTGTTTTTTTGCTGGTTCTGTTTCACTAGCAAGCACAGCATCAATCTTGTTCCCAGACTCAATAAGGCCATTTTTGTTTGTGATCTTCTTCATGTTCTCTGCGGGTGAACCACTCCTGCATTTGTTGATTTGCAGAGTCGTGGGGGAAATAAAGAAATTTATGAGATTATAAGGAGGCCGCCTGAGCAGGAAATCATCAGGAACAGGGGTAGAAGAATTTTGAATCACTCGTTCACTTAATATGGACAGCTTGAAATGGCCATGGAATTTCAGGAAGGAGAACATGTCAGAATTTTTATACATGAATAAAAAGGAATTATGGGCTCTTCAGCTCAGCTGCTATTAATGATATGTTTTTGTTGGTAAAGATGTTCTTTGTATCAAAAAAGAAAAAGGAAAAAGGAAAAAGGAAAAGATATGCAGATGTTTAGAATTATAACAATAAAACAGGGCAGTGGGCAGCTTGATTTTGATTGAGTTTTTCAGCCAAGGATTTCATAAATTCTGAATCTTACAGTGACGGTACAAAGTGAAAAACAACTTCTTACTTCTAATTTCTAAATAAATTCGAGAAATATATTTTAATTTTTTCGTTATTATTAATAAATCACTTTAATTATCATTAACATGTTAATTTATTAGATATTTTATGGATTTTTTAACTATATTACTCATATCTCCTTTTTTTTTTGAGCCTAGTCACATTGTCACTTTAATTGGAATCGTAAAAAAAAATGTCCCCTATTTATGATTCCAATTAAAGTACAAAATCATTTTCAATAACTAATAAAAGTGATGGAGGGAATATTTTATTAGCTTAATGTATTAATGAACCCCTCAAATTGTAATAACAACCCTATTAAGGCCTTAATCTTTTATTTAATCTTATCGAACCCTGTGATTTGTCATAATCACCTTATTAAACCATTCATCATTTATTTTAATCTATTAAGCCTTTAATATATCTCAAATAATTCAAATAAACTCTTCACAAAACAAACGTACTTCATTTTTCATCTTTTTATACTAATCTTATCGTTGTCTTCAGCCATGAAATAGTTTAATTTTAACAATCCGACTTAATATCAAATTGAAAAATTTATTAATTCATGTTTTAATGATATAACTATAGTTAAATTGAAATTGAATAGCAACTAAATAAAAAATATTAATTAAAAAATTATATTTATTGTAGATAAGAAATATTTATTAATATTAGAATGCACTATAGGTAAAATTTAATGATGGAAAAATGATCAATTTAGTCCTATAATTTTTTTGTTTTGACCA
>JAOXNR010000031.1:10775579-10812159 GCA_028571225.1 Parsonsia alboflavescens | reverse complement strand
TCAGAAGCTCAAACAGTGGAAAGAGTGCCCATTGGTTTTTAGAGTCTATGGTAGGCATTGTAGAAAACTTGCACACTCCACAAAGAATAGAATTCTGAACCTCTGTGCTGGGATGCAGATTGGAATCGTGTTGATGAGCAAGCTAGTGAGATTCATCTCTGTAATTCTTGTTGTTCGGCTTCTGTTAAGTCTCCAGACAATCAAGAAACTGATAATGTTTCTCAAGTGCCACTATATTGTACCCTGCCATGATTCAGAGTCAGGCTCACGGTCCAAAACAAGGCAGCATCTAGAGTCTTATGTTATGCACCTTGAAGGAGAGAAACCTTTGATAGATATGATGATAGAAAGGAACCATGATCCCATAAATAGCTGGATGAGGATTGGCAGAAAGAAAGAACCAAAACATCTCATACAACTGTTGGAAAAACTGAAAGGCTCGCGGGAGTTTGAAGCAGTTAGAAATTTTGACAATGAACTGCTTCCTCCAATAGAATCTGAAGAACCTCCCAATTGCTGGGCTCTTCCCGTGGTGACACTTACAAGCATTGCAGTTGCAGTTCCTGATATTGGCCAAGTTTCGGTTAAGCAGTTGATGCAGTGCGTACATGAAGCAATCACATTTATCAGGATCATAGAGGACAACCTGGATATCAAAAGAGACTTGCTAAATATCAGGAAGGCAGCAGAAGTAGTGTGGGTAGGGGTGGATCTCCATTACAAGTGGCTGGATGTGGATCTACGTATGATAGCCACCCAAGGAAAAACCCCAAGAGAAGTACTTGAGCAACTTGGCAACACAGCAAAGCAGAAGTTCATGGAGTTCAGGAAGAAAGAAATAATAAGTTGTTTAAGGGAAACCCCTTCACAATGGCCCCTCAATTTATTGGCTGCCAACTCTATGTACAGAATATGTCAAACTCTTCTGCAGGGTTCTGATAGCAAAGACAGTGCGAGTGGTGAGAGAATGTTTGAAAGATTGTCTACAATGATAACTGAAATAATTGGAGCTTGTTTGACAAACCTGCAGCATGTTATATATGCACAATGTCATCAGAGCACTGTCGAAAATCGGGAAGAGAGAATCCGCAATGCTGTTATGCTTCTTGGAAAGACAGGAAAGATATTGGAGATCCTTGAACAGCAGAAGCTTCCAAGTTCAGATCCAGAGCAATGTTGGTTCATTGATAGTTGGAGAATGTTAATCAAACAAAGAGATTTTCAAGAAGGCAAATCTCCAGGCACAAATGATGGAACAGCATCGAGTAGTTCACCAGACTTGTATCTAACAATTGACTGAGAATTCAATGTCTGGAGATGGACATAGGCAGGTTCAAATAACATAATTACATTACTGAATCTGAGAGTAAATCTAAGATAGAAGCCTGCTCTGTACATTGATGTGTAATATCTAATTAGTCATAGATTCTGATAATATATGATTAATCCACAAAATGTTTATTGGTTAGGATGGATGCCAAAACCCCAACTTCCTTCAGCAAGTGATTGATTGATAACATAACACACCAACAAAAGCCAACGCCTAAAATCTAATGAACAGCAGTAGGAACAAAATGTAGAAATTCAAGTACTACCATCTGGAAGAAAATGCAGAAGAACCAATCAAGCGCACTATGAATTCAACGAAGTTCAAAAGTTTAATTAAATTAACCATGCTTTCTTGTAATAAATGTAGGCATTCTCAGACGCCAATGCATGTCACTCATCTTGTAAAGATTGATACAAAAGCTGCAGAATTTAATTAATTGTCATACAGACATAAACCAAAATAAACAGTAACTACAAGGGAAGAATCAATCTCTATGAGATGAGATGGTATATTGAACAGAATACTCTCGAGCAATTTGGAAAATTTTCAGGATAAGTGGCATTCACTGACCAACACATTCATTCTTGTATCATGAAAGTAGAATATACAAAATCTTTCCCCAGATTACTGAAACATGTGCTCGAAATCTCCCTGATTAAATTTAAAATTACCAGATAGCAAGGAAATTCATGAGCCTACTATTCTTCTTCAAACGGAGGCAAAACTGAGAATCCAAGGCAGGAAGGTTCGCAAAATTTCTTAATTGGCAAACCCTTCATTTATGTAATTCAGATTAAAGGCACCAATCAAAATTAGAGATATGAAAGTAGAAGTGTAAATGTAGAATACAATTCCCACATACAAAATTACTTTCTCCTATGTTCATGAAAATTTATGGCATCCAGAAAGAAACATCTACTTCCCATGCTGAATTCTTAAGCATTATCTAAAAGGTTATACAACCACAACAACATCAATAGTTAAAAGATCAAAATGCAATGAATTGCAATTTTCTTCAATTGGTCCACAGAAATTGTAGCACTGTAGAGAAAAGAGAGATAAGAAAATGCCATCATGATATAAAAATCAAACCCTGGCAGAACTCAGAATCAAAGAATGGGTCAAGTCATCTCAAGCAAAAACGCACCCTTGAAGCTGCAGTTATTGACTTATTGGTTTCAGAATCCATGACAGTGTTTCTGAGTTATGAATAAATAGACATTCAAAACATGAATTCTGATACTTTTATAGTCCTGCAAGCTCTGCTGTAAAATAAGATTTTATGAAAGTTCAAGGCCCTCAACTGTAGGCTGAAACAATGCTTGGAAACTAATTAATCCAAAACAGAACAGAGATTAGCTGAGAAATCATGCGTAAATAAGATAGTCAAAGCCTAAACTGCACTGATGTAAATGAATTGACCCAACAAGATTGCAAGAACTTGGATGATCAGAAGTCAAAACAGTGCCTTGACTAGTATGCGATTTTATTGATCAAGACCAACATCCTTAGCACCTTTGGAGATGAAAACAGAGAATAACCCAATTGGACCATTAAAACAAGTTAAAGACATACCATGAAAGCACCAAAAAAAATATGGCCTCATTCAAGGCTCAAAAGAGGCCTTAGGTTTGATGAATTTGATTTACAGCTTAGCTGCAGACGCATAGATACTGTTAACAATAATGTATAACTAGAAAGGATCAATTTTGTTTCACAATGGTATCATTCAGATCCAATCTGACTTCATGAACTCATGATGCATCCTTGTTCGCTTTGGTCATAGCACAAAGGTCAATGGAGACCTTCACTTGGATTAGGTTGTATGCCCCCAAAACAAAGAAGAAGTGAGATGCATTTGGTTTCCAATTTATCCATTTTGATGACTCCTATCTAAGACAGCAAACAGCTTTCAGTTGTCATCAAGGATGCATAATACCTAACGTTATTGTGAGAAGAGATATATTAGGAAAAGGTATAGATATGGTTACAAGAATTCTATTTCAAACTGAAGAAGGGGCACAAAAAGAAGTTTATTCCTGTTGACTTCATCACACTTGGATTATCATTGTAGGATGTTGATCATAAACAAGAAATCCCAGTTCACAGCAGATATAGCACACAAGAGCTATGCTCAATCAGCTCTTTTACATAAATCCTACAACATCAAATTTTCATCCCATATTTTTCCCAATGAATCTTAAACAATGCCGTTGATATAAATATAGAGAAAATACTTATAGTTAATATACTTCTACCTTAAAAAATTTAGAAAAAACATATAGTTGTAACAGGGCATTCAAGATCCTCCCTCCCAAATAAAATCCCTCATATGTAAACCAGGAACGTGAACAGTGAGTACATAAGAAAATCCTTAATGCAAAGAATGCATATAAACACAAAAATAATTGGACACAACATATACATAAATTTAGCAATTCACCTTACCAAATTTTAGGATCTGTCCCCTGGTAATTTATCTGGAATTTGGTGATTTAAGGAAATTTACATCAGACATTCTTTGCAAGGTTTTTTGGCTATAAGGAGGTAGATTTCTGGACATGATGCAATCTATGAAAAGAAACGGAACATATTTCATGGAGCTTGCCCAATACACTCCACCAAGTTTAATGCAGTTTCCCAGCAAGATGGAAACACTTAGTTTACCATTGATAACTAGAAAGAATAATGGGAATGGGAAAAGATATTTCATCATTTCTCAAGAACATAAAAGAGAGTTTTCTTTTAACATTTCATTTCCAACCCAATGGATACAATAAGTATTTTCAACAGATTTAAAACATTCCAATCACCATTCTCTGATAAATAAACCGTGCAACGATCACAATTTATTAGTTTCCATATTGCTTTTTTTTTAAAAAAAAATAATAAAGACATTAATATCCCCTACTTCTCCTAACCAAAAAATTAACCTTAGCCGAAATAAACAAAATCCCATCAAGAGTATCCCAAGAAAGTAACAGGAAATGCAAAATCAAACATCTTGATGAACAAATTCGACTCCCAGGGTTGCGATTCTACTCGTCATCATCTCGCTTCTTGGGCTTACGGTAATTTTCTTCAATATGCTTGCCGATTAAAAGGCCAGTATTGACGAGCTTCTGAACATTGGGGACGTTATAGTTCTGAGCTAAGTAGACTCCAAAAACAGTGCCGACCATGAATGAGAAAGTGCTCTTGATTATCCCCATTCGAGGATTTTTCTTCCTCTTTCTGTACTAAATGAGATTGATGATACTCCTTCCTTTTCTCTAATTTTGCTTCCTGATTTTCTTTTTCTTTTTCTTTTTTTTCCCCCTAGGGTTTTATGGGAAGATGGTAATTGGGGAGGATTTATAAAGGTTTCTATTTGATGGTTGACCCCCTCCCCAAGGTTCTTGCGGAGGAAGAAAACGTGGGACCCACTTTAATAATTTTTTTTATTTTCTCCATTGCTTTTTGTCCCTCCCTGTTGACCAAATAAAATATGAGAACGGAAATACTTTTTTTTATTTAGTAATTTTTTCCTTTTTCTAATTTATGCTTGAAGATTCAGTTTTTATATGAAAAATACTCAAATTTATAAATTTTTTTTTTTTTTACTTATTCTCTCTAATGTCTAAAATGTTACTTGTATTACTTGCATCTAAATTAGTTGAAAAAGAAAAGGTTCAATTCTTTAGAAATAATTGAGAAAAATAACACTTCTTTCATTTTTAATTTAAGATATTTAACATTAGATGACTTTTTAAAAAAATTAAATCAAATATTAATGGAATTGATATCTGAATAAATCTATGAAAATAGATATTCAATTTTAAATCATAAGGATAACTAATATCACTAATTTCTTAATGAACCACTTAAAATAGTACGAATGGGACAGAAAAAGGAAGGAGGGAATAAAAAAGACTCCTCGATCCGAAATTGGATTGAATGTCTTTTTATCTTTTAGGATAAGGTTAGGGTACTTTCATTTTATGCGCTTTGTGCTTCTAATGCAAGTCCATAATGAGTTTTCGGTTTGGTGAAATTACTGACGGGCCAGCCCACTTCTATTTGTCAATGTGGGCCTTCAGACTTAGATCTCATAATTGTTGAGGAAAGACGAGAGACTGTGGGCTCAGGTAGAACTTTTTTTCATTCTCTCCATAACTGATTTTTAAAATTTGAACAAAATAGTTTAACTGATTTAATTATTAATTCACACATAATATTTTAATTAGTTTAAAAAATGAACATTTGGAGCAAAAGCATTTCAACAACATTTAAATTTGACTTTTCACATCAACTTCTTAAATCATTTCTTAATTATGCATCAATGAAAGCGAGGTTGGACGATTTAGATGTGAAGCCTACATAATATAAGTATAAGGTTTGACTCGATCTTCCTCATATTTAAAATTTAGTGAATTGCAACTATTAACGAAACAGACAACAAGCATGCAAATTGGATCGAAAGCTACTGAAAAAAAAATATATCATTTCCCAATATCTACATTACACCAATTTGTGATAACTTTTCTAAAATCAAATACCTTTCTTAATTTTTGCATTAGGTTACTAATTATCTTTTACCAAATATTGTCTGAAAAATCAATAAAAGGCCAAAAGATGCTACAAAATTAGCCGAAAAGTATCATATTCACATCACGGGTATAGTTGCCCTCCATTATTTTGAAGTCTCCGAGGTTCAAAATCATTCACAGTCCAAATCCCTTGTGGAGTGTTCCAATGTGCAATGGTCCAAATAACTTACATTGTAAAGATATTCCAAGGATGGCAACTTGAGGAAGTTATGGGAGCGATATTCATTCATAACGCTTGCTTTATAACCAAGTACCATATCCTATTTTTGGCATAACTATTCTTGAATAATAAAACAAAAGTTTTTGACACGAATCCTTTAAATATAAAAAGATCGATCATCTTTATTTAGTCGAAAGTTGAAAGATAAAATAACTTTAAAATTAATATGTTGGAATCGCTGAATTAGAACCATAAAATCAATTTATTATATGAATAGTAGATATGTTTATTAGGGCATGAACTATCATATGGATTGCTTCAAATTTGACGTGAACGTTTTGGAGTGGCAAATTTCGGTTTTAGGATTTGTGTCCTACAAAATTGGCTGGATTCTCCCCACTCCCATGGGGATGAAAATAACAGGACAAAAGTCCAACCAAGAAAGAAATGAGACTTGACAAAATAGATTGGCCATAGCATCAAAGAAAAGGCTATTGATCATCCATCCCGAGTCCTTCTGCACAATATCCACAAGCTATGAACTCTAGAGGGGTAGGTGGGTCGGGCTGACCCCACCCCCCATTCGACCCAGCCTGTCATAGGTTCATCAGCCCATCCACCTGTAGCCCAGTCCATGTAGAGCCCATATCGAAGTTCAACCTGATCCAGACCTACCAACAACACGAGGCAAGGATCAGGTATAGAATAGGATAGCCTTTAGCCGGGAATTAGCCCGACCTAGGCCCACCGGGATCAAAGGCCTATTTACAATTGCCATTAATGATTACTCACCCAAAAAACCCACATATACACCCCCCCCTTCCCATCCACAAAAATCCTCACACATTCTTCCATACTCACATCCTCACATTCTTCTCCTCTCTAACTTCCAAACTCTCTATTTTACGTTCTACTTTTTGTAATTTTGGCAATTGAAAGAAAAAATTTGGAGTTTCTTTGATCTTCCACCATTTCCAACTAATTCTTTCAAATTTCAGATTGGTTATTCTCTACTTATTGTTTAAGCTTTAATATTTATAATTGTTAATTTGTTGTTCTTTTTTTAATTATTATTGTTCAATTTGAAGTTAATTTTATTTATTTAGAATTGTTTTTGTATTTCTTACATACTTGTTTGCTTTTATTTATCCTTATTGCTTTTTATTTGTGACTTGATTGCATATTATTTTCATTAATCCACACTTAAAAAAAAAATCGATAGATCAAGTTCTTCCTCCCACCGCATTAATTTTGATGATAGTGAGTTTGCAAAGGCTAATGAAGTTTTTGATAGTGATACCTACTTTCCCGAACCCGATGATGTAGATGTAGAATCATTAGGTGATGATGTTAATGAGGACGATGTAGAAGAAATGCCTACCCCCATTAGTAGGTCTCCTGGTCCACCAACTAGCTCAATAACAAGTAAAACTAAAGAAAAAAAAATCATCACTAATATGGAGTTTATTTACCAAAATAGGTGACAAAGCAACTTGTAAACTTAGTGAGAAGTCACATATTCATAAAAGTGGGAGTGAGACGGGAACCTTGTCTAGGTATATGAGAAATGAACACTCAGATTTTAATGAAAATTTGTTAGAACAACAAAAAATTAAAGTAACGCCCGCGGGGTGGGGGGGGGGTGTTACCGGTAGTTTTAAATATGATCAAAATATGGGTAATTTCGCAAAATCTGTACAAACCGTTTGTGAATGTTTACAACCGGTATTTCATAAAATTCCTAGATCTACACTTAGATGTGATGTCTTTCATAGAAAAATGAAAAAAGATCTTCTTGAACAATTTCATGAATTAGTTACTACAAAATTTCACTTACTTGTGATTCTTGGATGGGTATAAATGTGTGGAATTATTTGTGTATTATTTGTCATTGGATTGACCATGATTGGATTGTTCGAAAAATAATGCTTACTTTTCGACTATATGATCCTCAACACATCGACATTGCTATTGCAAATTATGTTTTATCTACTTGTCATGAATACAATATTTTGGAAATTTTTTGTATTTCTTTTGACAATGCCAGAAATGATGATTCTCCCATTTCAATTATTAAGAATGAAATTCATCCCATTCTAGATGGACAAATTTTTCATAATAGATGTGCTTGTCATGTGTTGAATTTAATTGTCAAAAGTGGATACCAATTTGAAGAAGATATAGTTAATATTTTTCATAATATTGTGGTCTTTATGAAGTGTTCTAGTGTTAGAAGTGCACAATCTAAACATATGTGTAGAGAATAAGGTTTAAATTACAAAAATTTAAGATGGATGTTAACACTAGACGAAACTCCTCACATGATATGATAGATAGTATTCTTCATTATAAATACATAATAATTCAATATTACAATAGTACCGGATTTCAACCTCTTTTAACTCCTAATTATTTTGAAAAGTTTTAATTATGCTACACAATTACTTTAGGATCAATATTATCCCATTACTCATCATATGATTCTTACTTTAATTAATGTATGTCATACTTTTTCCGAATTTAGTGACCATAGTACACATAATGTAATGATAGAATTTATGGAAGAAAATATTTCAAATATTATAAAGACATATCATTATTGTATTGCATTACTTTTTGTATAAATCCATGATTTAAGATTTCAGGTTTAGAGAGAAGCATATACTATTTGTATGGCTTGTATCCTAGTCGCAATGAACATGGATTCTTATGGCAAGTTAAGGCAGAGAGACTAAAGACATATGTGAAGGCAAATTTGGATGTCTTATTTTCATCCTATCAAGATCAATCTTTCACCACATCATCAAGAACAACCATGGAGCCACCAAAATCGAGTAGTGCATCTCGAGAAGGAAGGTTTGACGTTTTATCAACACTTTTGCACCTCAATAAAATTTCTAAGAAAGGAGGCTCATCATCTTCAAATAGCGGTTTGAATGAGTTGGCAACTTACAACGTTGCCACTCGAGTGATGAGTAATGAAGACTCCGAAGATTTTTTTTTTGGTTTTTTTTTTTTTAATCTAAGACTCTGAAGATTTTGGCATTTTGGGATAATGGAAATTAAATGAAGCAACTTATTCTACTTTGGCAAAATTAACACAAGATGCTTTGACTTCATCCGTTTCGACTATGACATTGAAAAGTACCTTTAGTGAAGGTAATCTAGTACTCTATGAGTATAGAAGTGTGAACTTAAATTTTTAAAACTTTATATGTAAACAATTAGTTAAATATGTTGATTTTGAACCTTTGGAAATCATTTTATACGGAAAGGAAAGAAAAAAAATTGTTGAATGTTACTTTTCCAACAAAGGGGATCCGACGCTGGCATCAGCATGTTGTCCGATGCCAGCACCCCCATTTTAAAAAATAATAATAATTAATTCACGAATCAAATCGAATTAAACCGATCCAGCCCACCCTAGGTTCGACCCACATGTGACCACCCAGGATTCTCAACCCCTCCCCCAATCCAGAACTTATAAGAATCGATATATGAATTATTTTAATCTTACTAATTTGAATGAGACTAAGCAAAATCGATCTATCGCCTATTTTGATCCAATTAATGTAATAAGGATAACTCATAGTAATTTTTAAACAAAGTTATTCACTCCCTTCGTTTTGAAATATAAATCATTTTATTATTATTAAGACATAATTATGATGTCTTTTTCATTCTTACCATCTATTAATATTATTTTTCATTTAATATAAAAAAATAAAATTAAAATTATTAGGGAGAATTTTGACTTGGTATAATTATATTTAAAAGTCCTTGATCCAAAAATGATGGCTAACAACTATATTTTGGGATGGAGATAGTATCATTTACTATGGAGAAAGGTGAAAGGTCATAAACTGCAAATTGCCTTTTTATTTAACTGGGGAAGGTTGTTAAGGAGACAGTGCCCAGAAAGCGTTTGCTACGGTGCATCTGATCTATTGGTCAGTTGAGAATTGAGGGGAGGAAATAAAAAAAAGCTCAAATAACTAGCTGGGGTCCTCTGAGTTCTTCGTGGTTGTTGCCTTGCCTTGGCTTGGACAGAGGAGCTTAGCAGATAGCAGGCACAAATCGCAATCAACAAAAACAGGTTTCGCAGATCTCGAGACTGTAAATCTTAACACTTCCCCTTTTTCCTTCTTTATTTTATTTTCCTTTTCTTTACAGCTTGACTTGTGAAGAGGTCTTTTTTTACAGTTTAATTTACTACAACACGGCTTCTTCAGAGACATGAACAGGTATATGACATTCCAGATAGAATGATGGCAAATTGCAGTGGGAGGTTATGACCTCTAACTTCTTTGGCTTCTAAGCTAACTATGGAAAAGGAAAAATGACTAGTTGGAGTAAATACGCCCTATCGAGAATCAAAGATTTTGAGGGCTTTAATGGGTGGGCAGATTTTATGTCTGATCTTTGACGAATTTCAATAAATGAAAGGCTCGAATTTCACCTATAATTTCACTAAATAAATTAGTCAGGCCAAAAAATAAAATTGCAGGGTATAATTCAATGAAAACCCATGCTTTATTTTTGACAAAAATGAGGTCAGGTTGAGTCATAAAAGTATAAAAGTGAGGTATAGTCCATTTTTAACCTTATAAAAAGCAAGGTCGGGTTTCTCTTTCACTTCACATCCCATTCATCATCATATTAATAAAGGAAATAATAGTAGTATGGTAGTTTTTTCCACACTAGCAGTCCTTAGAAGGTGTTTCCCAAAGATGTCTTGGTAATAGTAGTAAGTAGGATTTTCTTACCTGTAATAAAGAGTGGTGATGATTATTTTAGCAGAGGCAATGATGGTCCTAAATCTAATCAAGAAAATGTGTGCTAAAAGCACCAATTTTGCTGGGGTGGAAATTGGACCACTTGCGCACCCAAAGGACAAAACACTGTATGGATCATAGCCATTCCCCAGACATGATTGGGCTCTAAGAGAGACCCTTTTTCTATCTTTCTTGTGATTTTTTATAACTCAGAATGACTTCTTTTCTCCCACCTCTCTCTCTCTCTTTCAATGGTTCAAGATCTCACACCAAGGACAGAACTTTACAATCCTTTTCCCATTTTTTTTTCCCTCTCATCTTTCCTTTTGAACCATATAACAAAGTCTTTTTGAATTCAAGATCAAGAACACCATTTGGATCCATCCCGCACACAAAGACAAATTGGCAGGCCTAGTAGAAAGCTTTAAAAATATTTACCATTATGGATGATAGAGATAAGAGAATCGATAGATTGACGTCAATATCAAACCAAAAGTTGACACAAATTCCACACTAGATAGGCAAGAGCATGAGAGAGAGGAGACCACAGCACATTGTCTTGCATACAAACCGAACCACTACATCCGACAAAAATGTACATACCAAGGAGATGAAAGGTCTCAAGCAAGCAAGCAAGCATTTCTGCAGGAACTTCTAATTTCATGTTTCTTGGGAGATTCTGCAAATCAAAGAGAGGAGGCAAGTCTCAATGCATAAACTAACAAATAAAATTTAGTTTTAAGCTGCTCAAGAAAAAGCTTAATTTAGTTGTTATTGTGACAATGATGGTGTGTGGCCCATAAACAAATCATCTCTATTCCTTGTCCATGAGTAGTTTTCATATTTTCTGCTACGAGTCCCCACCCATAATTAGTTTCCCCCAACACACTTAAAATAATGAGGTCCCTCCTAGCATGAATTTCACAGCCGTCTGCTTTTATTATACAACTCAAATTTTGTATAAACCTACTAGAATAGAAGAAGTATACTAAACTAGAATTTTTAGTTCAAATGCGACAACGATTAGTCGAACAAAGTATTCAGGTAAGGTTTCAATCAATCACAACCCATGTGGTCTAGTCATGCTAGTTTATAAAACTACTTCAAACCATATTACAATTCAATGAACTAGGAGACAACAACTACATGCATTATGCAAATCCAAAAGACCGTCTTCCTAAATCACATAATAATGGAAACTACTTCACCTTAACCCTGTGTTCAGCCAACTTACATTTAATAAATTTCGAAAGAAATAAAATAAAGTTTGTCAATGACCAGTACTAAAAATACTTCATTAGTTAATGTTTATAAGAATAGATTAGCAGAATACATAATTGATCACCCCAGAAAAATATGAACACATAAAATTTGGAAGCTTAATTTAACTCGAGTATCGTTGATTTACCTGCCCATACAACACCTCAAGCGATGCATCTTATTTCAACACTCAGTCATCAAAGATTTATACACAAAAAGGGAGTCTCAAAATCTAAAGGTAGAACGGGTGTTATCGACAGGCATGTTTTCTCATTCAAAAGTAAGTAAAGTTTGCAAACAAAATGAGTCAATGTCTGTATGCCAACAGAGTTACGAGTTCACAGCAATGAGTAATTGATCATATGAAACTGTATATGTAAAATTGATTTTGAAATCAAAAGGGTAAAACATGCAGATAACAATATTTTGCTAGAAAAGCAAAGTTCGAAAACAATTTGTATAAACAAAATCGCAACATCATGCCCTCCAAGAAAATATATCATGTCCTAGAAAAAGCAAAAAAAGAAAGGATGTAGCAGAGATAGGCCAGAGAACAAACCTAAGAATGTCGAGTGGGAATCAGGCTTGAAATGAAATAAAAAGAATGAAAATTCTCAATATTCTCAAAAAAATAAAAAAAAAACAACTTCGTTCATCTAACATAGTATATATATCCACTAGAAACTTCCGAAAACAGCTTGATGGCTGAATCTCCTCACAAGACAAGATCAGAGACTCAATGGTGAATCCTTCTAAATTTGACTAGCCCTCTATTAGTACTTTAGCCAAAAAGCTAAGATTAGCAAAAACAACCAGAAACCTAACACAGAAGAATTTGACCAAAATGAATAGTAAAGTGACATCCCTGGTGCCAATTTCTGCAGCATGTGGTGGTAAATACCCTAAATGTAATTTAACTACCATACAAATGCAGCAATAAAGACCGTCTAGTTAAGTTAGATGTCTCAACCCAATGACAGTCCAATTGCATCAACATTGATCATCTACAAGTTACTTCTGCAAAGTAAGATCATTTATAAAAAATAAAAAAAAGGTAGATATAACACATCCCTTACAGAAACAAGCCGCAAGGAAATGTTGAACCACAATGACAATTTCATATCCACCAAGGATTACAATTTAAGAAACAAGATCTCCTATTGCTAATAGAACAGCTACATACGCAGTAGGATTTCCAAGTACAAATAATAGAACTACACTCAGCAGTTAGGCCGACATTTGCAAGATGAAAATAAGTCTTAGCAGAAAATACTACTTCAATCCGAAGAGAGACATGCAAGCAGGAAACATTACAACAATTAACTCACAAAGAAGGCAGTATCAAGGTACCAATGTAATTCAGAATTTATTGCCTTGACAACTACGCATAATAGAGTTAGTCAGAACCTTTGCAAGTACATTTAGGCTCTGGATTCTTATCTTCTTAATTGATAACTTGAAGAAGCTCATCAAAACTTCCAAACTGATGCTGATAGAAGCTCCCTAAGCTGCCAATACAGGACAAGGGATGCCTGGCGCTTCTCAACATGAAATCCACTCACTTGAGTTTTCATCACCATATATTTGGCCTGAGCTTCAGACAGACTGCTGAGTGGCAAAGATGAAAAGCCTGCAGATGCAAGTAGGTTTGTCCATGTTGGCATATGAATAGGCGAATGGAGGCACCCGGACACTATGCTCTCAATTCGAGGCTGGAAAAGGAACTTCTCAATCTTGTTAACAGCATCTGAGGCCAAATTTGCAGCATCAATGGAGTTCAACAGTACCTCGTAGTATTGAAGAGCATGAAGCAGATGATGAGTTGGAGGAAGGTCAAATCTCTCACAACCACGATCCAACAATACGACAACTTCAGGTGAAAGCTGCTTAAGAAAGCAGAGAAGGGAAGGAAGCACGGATGGTCGATTAGCAATGGACCAGATTGGGAAATTCACAGCTATTGCTTCATTCTCAGAACATCGAAAAGAAGATGCCGCGTGAGCACAAGGGTCGAAAGAATCAAAGTTGACCACCTCAAGCTCAAAGCTAACACCAACATCATTAGCGAATTGAGACAAACTTTCATGCATAAGACTAATGTGAAACGAGTCATGAGTTGATGGAGAGGCAAAAGCAGTAATCTTCAGCGAAACTGTCCCTTTGTTCCTCCTTGGAAGTTCTTGCATAAAAGAAGACCATTGAGCACCAATACCAATATCAAAGTCTATGATGTGAATATTTTCAGCATTATCAAGAGCTTCAAGGAGAGCCTGATTGGAGGTAAAATTCACAAATTGGAGAAGAGGTGAAACTTCGGTCAGTGTTTTATAGGCCCCCATCTTAAACATACTGTCAAATGGGGTGGGAATCTTTAGCCCCGGAGAAACGCCTGAATTGGACATCTGTAAGGACAATTGCAGAGCCTCCTTGAAATAAAAAGCAGCCCTTTGGAAAGGCTTATCAACAGGAGAAAGTAGGTGATTGAGCCGCGCCAATATCCCTTGCGCGTGGGAGAAATTTCCGACCAGAATCAACTCCGTGGCCTTGAAAAGTTGGTCATATACAACCTGTTGTTGCTGCTGCTGAGGGGTGAGTGACGACATGGGATTGCCATTGTCCTCAATCTTCTCCTGCTTGGGCACCACCAAAGGTTTCTGCTGAGGATTTTGGGTTGGCAACAAATTCAGTTGTTGACCGAATCCTAGCTGCATATGCTGCATCTGGGAAGCCTGCGGCTTCCAGAACGGAAAATCGTTACCTGGATCAAGAAAAGGGACTTTAGGAATCTGCGAGCCTGAAGTTGGGTTTATAATCCCTGGATTGTGCCGCTTCGGATGTGGCTGATCTTCGTGAGTACCAAACAATAACGAGTTCAAAAGAAGCAGATTTGGAGCATTCTGAACTTGGAGTTGGTTCACTGCAGACTGAGAGTTAAAATTTTGTGGCTTCTGCTCTACGGTAGCACATTGAACCTGCTGTTCCTGTGCAACACCCAGCCCAGGGGGCAAACAAATCGAACTGTTAGCTGAGGCAGACAAATTTAGGTTTTGTTGGCCGTAGCTGTAAGTCAAGCCCAAAGAATTCGAAGAACTGTCAAACTTTCCATTGTTACCAGCCAGAGAAAATCCTAAAGCAGAAGAATTTGAACTTGTCAACATATCACCCCCACTGGCTGAAGCACCTAGAGTCAAGGCCTCAAGTCCAGAGCTTCGATCAACTCCACCATAACCCACATTATCTTCAATCCCAGTTGAGTTCCCTCCTTGTACTAATTGCTTCATATTCAAGGATGAATCTTCAGCATCGCCAGAAATCCACCGAAAAAGAGACTGCTCCTGGCCAGTAGATTCAGAAAATAAACTCTCCCAATCTTCCAACCCAACATTAAATTTCTCCGGCATTACCTGATTCAACTCCAGACCGGGAGGAATATCCTGCATTTCCGCCATCCATTCCTCCTTATGGCCACCAGCTAACTCACCGAGTGCAACGGAGTTGCTGTGGCCACTCACTGAAACGGTTCCTTTCCGGGTGCCTTTCTCGGAAACCACAACCAGGTTGGTCGTATTGTCACCATTGCCACGACTATTTGTGTCACCAAAGGAGGAAGAGAGAGTGGAGGTTGAAGTGGAAGGGCTGGGACTCCTAGTATCTAGCACGGATACGGGCTCATTGCCTACAAAGCTTCCATCTTTTTTACCCTTCACTTCGGAAGAAGAAGACGAAGAGATTACAGAAGTAAAACAGTTAACTTCGAGCACACCTTTCCCTTGCAAATTATTGGTATACTGCATTCCTAACATCTGAAATTCAAAGAAACAAGAAATCAGCGCCTAAAAATGGACAAAAAAAAATCTATTAAAGGAGGAAAAACATCATCTTTTCACTTGCCTGCTGCATCGAGATGAGCTTTTTCTGTTCCTAGATTTGAAGAAGTTCGAAATCTTTAATGTCTTCTTTTCTGACAACTCAAAATCAAACCAGCAGCTAAGAATCTGTAAGGAGACCCATTAGCCCACGTAGAAGATAAGGAGGAGCCGTTCTTCCAACAAGTCTTTTCTCTTCCTTTTGAGCTCCATATCACCACCTCAGCTCCATAACCCCGGCTTTGTTCCTCCTCTTCCCTTCCCTTTCTCACTATATGTCTTTCCCCTGGTCTTCTCCTTCCCGGTTACCCTGCCACTCTATAGATTATAGCCTCAGATAGATAGATAGAATAGAATAGACTGCTTAGTTTTCTTCCTCTCCTTTCTTTTCTTTGTCCTACTACACCATACCCCTCTTTGCGTCCTCCTAGCAGTACTGTGTACCCCCTCTCTGTTCTGCCATGGATGCGTGCATCATGAAAAAGGCAATAAAGTGGCCCTCTCAGGTCCTCTCTCCTCTCGCTCCAGTCCCTCTCTCCTTCTGTCTCTCTCTCTCTCTCTCTCTCTCTCTCTCCTTATCTATCTATTGTTATTTTCCCATTTACAAATGTTGGTCCTGTCCTGCTGGGTGTAATGGTACACCACCATTGTCCCTGTGAGTAAACTGTTTATTGTCTTTCGCTGCAGCTATTTTTTTCTCTTTTTTTTTTTTTTTTTGTTTAAGTAACTGGAGGACAACCCCTCCTTCTTCAATAGCAGAGGCAAGGCCCCACCCCAACAGGCCCACAGACCTAGGACCCCACGCAGCCTCACCAGTCATTATCATATTTGACCGTAGAAAAATCCTTTGTTTTTCTTTCTTTTCAGGTTCGAATAAAAAAGAAAAATTCATTATTTTTTAAAATTGAATGTATAAATTATTTAAGCTCACTCTATCAATTAAATAATTTGAAAGATTAATGGAGGAATATAATAATGCTAATCTTATCCTTACCCTTTGTTTTGATAAAAAGTGGAAGAAAAATGTGAAAAAAACTAAGTAATATTTTATTTAGTAAAAAATATAAATATTGAAGATTATACTTTGAAATTTTTATGCATTGATTTTTTTTTCTTCCCCATCTACATAAATTGAGCTTTAAGGAAATTTACTAGTAATTATTTTAGAATCTAATGGTTATTCATATATTTATGATTATATATATAAATATTCTACTGTTCTTCAAGAAAATGACGAACAATTTTTTGGTCACTGCTTTTTTTTTTTTTGTGGGGGAACTTGACGCAAAACATGTAGACAAACAAAGTTTGAGTTTCTGAAAATTATTGTCGTTGTACTGTTCATCAAGGTACTGTTCACCATCGTTGTTCCGGTATATTGTTCATCATCACTATTCATCAATTTACTGTTTATTCGAATTAAAAGTTATGATTTTTCTTAAGTTTCTGTTATTAGATTTTTTCCAAAATTTTTTATTCCTCAACCATCATGTCCATCTACATCAGTTGGTATCAAAGCAAAGATTCGAGATGTCGGGCGGAAACATAGATCCGACTGTGGCCGCTTTCTTGGAAGAGTTACACAGTGGCAGGAAAGAGCGTGACCGAGTCATGCAGCAGATCCTATAGAACCAAATTCGAGCCATCAGATGGTTATAATATCTCCAATGCGTTCAATGTGTAACATCTTTCTCGTTTCTATGGAGACACGCAAGCTTGAGGACAAGCTATCTTCAAGAGGGGGAGTCTGATGCAGAACAAATAGACAAGTAAGATCAAAATTGTTTAATAATTTTATTTCCTTAATTAGATGGAATTTTATTTAGAAATTTGTTTTTTTTTTTATTATTTTCTTCCTAATTTTTATTTCCTAATCTGATGAGAAACACATAACTTAGCTATTAGTAGTTTACGTGGTTTCTATTTCATAATCTGATTATGAACATAGAACTTCTAATATTATAAATAAGGATGAATGCCTAAGAGTTATGAGAAGAATCTATTATTAATAATATTTTAGAGTTTATCTCTCTTTTCTTGTGATCGGAAGGTATTTTTCTTTCTTTCTTCATCTTTTAACTACTTTATATTGAAGTTTTATTATAGGAGAAGAATTCTATTTTCGTAGTTTTGATCTCTGACGAGTTCAGAAGTTAAATTGACGAAAAGCCTCAAACTTTGACAGGTTATTCAAAGTTTGAGTTTTCAAAAGTTTTTTCGAAAATTGTTATCGTCGCATTGTTTATCAGGGTACTGTTCACCATATTTTTCTGGCATATTGTTCACCATCACTGTTCATCGATTTACTGTTTATTCGAATTAAAAGTTATGATTTTTCTTGAGGCCACGTCCACCTGCACCATAACTTAAACAGATTATCTAAAAAGGGGTTAGGAAGAACTTTTATGGATAATAATTAAAAAATAAAAGAGAGAGAGGAAAGAATTTTCAAGTTTTGTTCCCGTTTTAATTCAAGGAGAGAGAAAAGTGTCAATTCTAGAAAACAAGAAAGAAAAATGTGTAAAAGGTTTGGTTGTTAAGAAGTGTAGTCTAAGAAATGGCGTCAAAGAATTCTGCGTCGATAGCAAAAACACTATTCAACAACAGTAATTTTGTTTGTAATTTTCTTGTAATTGTCAATTAGTTATATATTTCAATCACTTTACCTTTTTTTTTTTTAACAATATCCGAAGTAATTTTCACCGATCTTTGACATTTTGTTTGTTCAAACAAACATTGATGAAATTCGAATTCAAAATCTCTATACTTTCACTATTTCATCCAGTGGGATATACCCGCATTTATCACTTTACTTGCTTTATTTGAGAGTTTGGACAATCTTTAAATAGAAAAATCTTATACTCCTTGATATGAATGGTTAGCTAAACGACTTCCTCATTTTAAAATAAATAACTGTTTAAGACTATTAAATGATAATCAAGGTAAAAATCATTTACTTTCTCCCTTTCATAAGGATGGTCAATGGTTTTTTTTTTCTTTCTTGTCTCAAATTATAATACAATTTCTTTTTTGAATAAAAGTAATTAGAAGGTAAAATTCAAAAAAATTAAAATTTTTTTCTCGCCCATTTGTTCTCAACGAATCACTTTAGAATTTTTTTTTTTTACTATAATCTATGTAATGTTATTTTCCTTTTAATATTTTAATATAATTCATTAAGGGTTTGAAGTTTTCCAAGTATTGACAATAAATGAAAGGTACCTTTAAAAATCATTACACTAACTAATGCTTCTTAATCTTAAAAAAAAATAAAAATAAAAAACAATGAAATGGATTGCTAGGTCCGGAGGATGAAGGTGAAATTCGAATTTGAAATTTATAATTTATCCACTTATCACTCTACCTACTAAAATGTGACTAATATCAGTTATATTAAAAATTACTCAAAGTATAAAATGTTATGTATTTTAAAACAAAAATATCTACGTTGAGGGAGTATGTATTTTATATCAAAAATAAATTTATTTACCATGGTCAACATATAAGAATCATTTTTTTAAAAGAAAATATCGCCATATTTGATATTAGTATTTTCTTTCATTGGTTGCAAACGAAGATATTTATAGTTAGAAATAAAAGTATTCTAACATAACACAATTTCATGTAATTATGATTAAATTTGAAAAAAAGGAATGGTAACTAGATTCTCTTCATTTATAATTGATTGCCTCCATTTGACTTGTACCTATTTAATAAAAAAAAAGTTTTACTTAGTTCGTTAACACATTTTCAGTATCACTTTTCTTAATAAATTTTTTATTAATATAATAAATGAGACATTTAATTTTGGACAATTTAAAATTAAATATGAAACATTTATTGCCGAATGGAGGATGTATTATATGGTGAATGAAGAAGTGATGTTGAGTTTGATAAACATTTCCTAAAAATGAATGACTCATATCCTAAATTAGTTAAATTTTTATTGAGAAATTGATGTTGTTAAATTTAAAATGAACTAAATCTAACTAATTTTATTAAAATTTGTTAAAGTCAAAATTTTTAAAATATATATTTCTCAAATTTATATATATATATATATTGTAACAGCCTAACTGGGGCTTTTCATTTTTAGTCCTTAAAATAAATTGAATATTTTAGAAAATCATGTACCAAATATATATATATATATATAAATCTCTTATAAATTTTTTTTTTCGATATATTTTATAAACTAAACTTTAAAACGATAAATTAAATCCTAGGTGTACTTAATCAAAAAAATTTTTTTCCTAAAAAAGAAAAAGATTGACTATTAACTTTAATTATTAAAAATTTAATAGGAACATTCCATAATTTGAGCTTCATGACACTCCATAACATTTTCGAAAATATACACACATATATATAAATTGTATTTTTTTAAAAAAAAATTGACCATTAAAACATAACTAGAATATTATATGATTTGTACTTCATAACACTATATAACATTTTTATATATTAAAAGAAAAAAAGAGAGAGAGAAGGTGGAGGTATCTGCAATTAAAGAAAAAATCATGGACTGAAAGTGCAATCGTGATCTAAAAAACTTTCCACATTTGAATGAAACGCGAAGCAAGGGCGCTTGGAAAGCCAATATAAATGGCGGCGACCGGGAGGCCCAGATTTCGAGTATTAATATTAGCGGTTACCACCGTTGGTCAGATTTTACCGCATCTCCCTTTTTTTTCACCCCTTTTTCTTTTCTAAGGGTAACTGTGCCTGCAGGAAAGGTAAAAGCGGTGAAAAAGTATATTGATGATGATGATGATTCATCTATTGGACTTATTTCACTTTGGAAAAGCTGTTTATGGGTTATATTTTAATCCCCTGGTCTGTTCTCGAGGGGCCTTTTGGTCCAACAGACATTTTTATGCCCCAGCGATGTCTCCACCTCGTCCATCTCACTTTTTTTCTTTCACATGTTTTAAACTAAAGCTTTAAATTTTTTTATTTCTATCTTTAAAAATTTGACAGTCTTTAGTCCTCTTTTTGGATTATCAGAAAATGAATATATTATTTTATCAATTAGTAAAAATTATATTAAAAAATTATTATTGTTAAAATATGCAATTTTATAGTTATATAATGGCAGCTTAGAGTGATTGATAAGTATAGTTATATAAAGCAGTTATGCTACATAAACAAGTAGTTATACTACTTTTGTCGTGTTTTATAAAGTATTATTATTATTTTCTCAAGACATCAAATTGAATATTTTAAAGTTAATTAACTAAGTGATTGGACAGTACGCAAAACGTCATGCAAGTGTTAGAATACTCATTAGTCAGAAGACCCTTTTTCTTCAAAAACAAAAATTATCCAATTTATTTATTACTCTCTTATCCCTGATTCTAAATCATCAAACTTTTACAACAATAAAGGTAATTTTTTTTTCCTAAAATATCATCCCATCAACTTTTTAAAAATTTAAATATTATTTCATTCTATTCGTTAGAGAAATGATATAGAAAAAATATCTTCAAGCATCTAATTAATTAATAATAAGAAAATCTAAAGATATGATCGAATAATTCAAAAATATAACTTATGTATTATTTTTTATGAATTTAATTCAAATTTTCATAAATTGCAGATTTCCCAGAAGAACAATGTACATAAATATTATTAAATTAAATACTATAATAATATTAATTTAAAGAAAAAAAATCTGGAAACGATCTGCCACGAACGAGGTGCAACATGACGAAGATGCCCTCGAAGCGTTACAAGGCAAAAGACAGTTCTTTTTGTAGGCGGTTCCCAAATCTCCAAGCTCTGGGCTTGGTTAGAGTAGTTAGTACCGTAGCGGTAGCTTCTAAACAGACAGAGATTTTTGAGTTAAAGCTGTTTACCTCCCACACGAAAAATAAATAAATAAATAAATAAAATTGGTATAATTATTATGTCTTCCTAATGTCTCCTCTTTTCCTGGCTAGTTTTTCCAGCTTACCTTTCATCATTTAATTTTATCAAACACAGAGCAAAGCGCGTCCACATTATATAATCCTTTCATTTCATAATGATTAACGTTAATGGTGAGAGTTTTTATTTTAAAATAATTATCGTTTACGTATTTTAAAATATAATAAATTATATATTTTATCCATTATTTATTAATTATTTTTAATGATATTTATTGCATTTATATATCCAATTTTAAAACTCTTCAATCACATTCTCGTTAATCTAAACTTTCAGTAAATTCAAGGATGGATAAAATTATTTAAAATATGTAGTATTATGATTATCTTAATTCAGGTAAAAAAATCTTAAATGATAATAATTTTGAAACAACTGGAGTTTTCACTTTAACATAAAATATTTAAGTTTTATTTTATCTTGAATTTTTATTAAAAAAGTAAGATTTGTTTAAATAATAAAACAGTTTAATCTACAATTGAAAATATATAGATTCGAGTAATAATTGAACTACATGTTTGAGCAATTTAAAACTTATTAACGTAATAAATTATCTCAAAAAGTCTTGAGTAGATGAGGCCTTTTTTTTGACAAAAAAAATTTATAAGTTTTATATTTTAAAATATTAACAGAATTACAATATATATTATATATAAATTCATAACAACCAAGTAAATAAATCAATATTTTGTTCAAGTCAACGTACAAAAATTAAGCTACCAAACATTATCGGTAGTTAGTATAAACGTGTTTTGTCATATTTTTAAGCTAAGTCTTATATTAGTGACCACTACACGTACGATGAAACATGTTGTCCCTAAGATCAACTCTACCCTGTTTTGACATTTTGTTCGGACATGCAAGTCTTCGCACCAACCTCGATTTAAAATTTTTTTTTTTTTCTTTAAATTGAAAATTTCTCGAACAAGATTGATAAACCATCTCTTCTCCGAATTAGTAACGCAATTACTAGCCCCTGGGGCATAGGCGACTTGGTAAAATTGATGTGACGTTTGATTAATTCCAACGACAGGCGGGGGTTCGAAATACATTGGGTGTAGAACGAAGGCTCTCAACGGTTGGTTCACTCCAAACGGTCATTGCCTCTCGTAACATCCTCTCCGTTAGTCCTCTGCCAATTTGTGCACATCCCTGATTTACATCCCGCTGGCACGAGGGACCTTGTCATGATTAGTGGAAGGAATTTTGCCCATAAGGGACTTTCCCCTTCAATCCAAAGTAACGCAATTACTAGTTTAGATAAAAAAAAAAATATATAGTTTTATAAAAATAGAATTAAATGTTTTCGTGGGCTCATATGAAATAAATTCCTACATTATGAATATGTTAGTGAAATTGTATATTAAAAACAAATTTTAGTCTAAAACATCAAATATTTAATTTCAGACATTTTAAAATAAAAATAAAAACATGTAATTTTTGAAAGAATTTTGAAAAAAATGAATATTTAATTGTGATTTTTTTTTTTTTAATATGGACAGGGGAAATTTTCACTTTTGGAGCAATAAATGTGGCTAAGTCCCTAATTTGTTAAGAAACCGAAATTATTATTGATATAATAACTTATAATAATATGGTGAATGAGTAGAGAAGGTCCTACCAATGGCAGACTTTCATATAAAAAGGTCTTTTAGGTGGAATCATCAAATGGCATTCATTATGCCGAGACCTTATAATTGGATGTCTCATTGGAGATCACTATTCACCACTGTTACCATAAAAAGAAAGAAAGAAAAAGTCATTTATCTATATAAATATATTTATATATTATTTAAGATGACAGGTTGTTACATAAAAATTTAGTTGATAAAATAATAGAACAAATTATCTATAATAAAAAAGTAATAGGTTTCAAGTGTTTTTTTTTTTTTTTGGCCCACAATTGTTACATGTGGATGCACATAAGGTTCGACTTAGGAAGATCTTAATGGGATTCAAAACTTTGATCTTCGCACTCGTCACTCTATTCATTGAGATGTCCTCCAAGGCACTTATAGAATTTAAGTTAATAATATATTTGGAATTTTTTTTATGGAGTAAAATTATAGTTATATTAAACTAGAGCTAAATCTTTAGATTTTTGAATGGAAGAGTCTTAAAAAAAAAAACAACACTGACTAAATTAATAGGGTTGAAAGAGTAAATTCTCACAAGTTAAGAGCCTTGTATGTAATTCAAGAAAATGTTTAGTTGAATTATATTAGTGTCATGTGTTGACCTTTCATGTGGATATATATTCATTAATTAATAAAAGTGATCGAATTTTTGGTCGTTTCTCTCGACCAAAAGAAACATATAGAGGAGGGGCAACCAAGATGCCTTCATCACGTCTCGTCTCAAAATAACTTGTTATTTTACCTTTTCTTTTAGTTAATTAAAAAAAAATGATTGAAACAGCTCACCTATAAAAAAAAAAAAACCTTCTACCAAAAATTAATATAAAAAACATTACTTACTTAAATGAATATTATATTAATTAATCTTTTTTTCGTCCTTTTTTAACTCTGATTAGTATAAATTTAAAACCAATTTAAAATATAAATTTGATAAAAATTGTGAACTTATGCTTCTACACTAACGTACCTATTACCGTATATTATTGCGATCATTATTTCGTGAAAACATAATTTGGACATATCATGAGGCATGGTTTAATTAAATATGGATAGACCCATGTGGAAGGCCAACAAATCCCTTCCTCATGTATATTGTTATACAAGGAACGGATAAAAAATAAATAAATAAATAAAAATAAAGCAACGTACATATATTTTGAATAGTTTCCTGTCCCTCCCATTATCACATTCGGAACAGCTTTTATTTGGGGTTTGTCATTTGTCAAAACCTTTGCTTCATGGCTACTTTTGTCCATAGCTTTGTCCACTTCTCTTGTACCTTAAATTGATTAATTAGTTTTATTAGGGTTTCATGAATTTCAACTTTGTTCCCTCATATTTGATTGTTTTTAAGAACTTTCATAGATGCTGGATTTTTTTTAAAAAAATTGTCTTTTGGGTGTGTGTGTGTTTAATGAATTTTTTTTTTTTTTAAAAGAATGTTAATTGAGTTTATGATATTTTGGACGCCACTTAAAAAAAAAAAAAAACACTTATGATATTTTTTTCCCTTTCAATGTGAGTGAAAATATGAAAATTTTATTCCACTCATGGTATGGTTTGGTTTCTGCAGAATGACAAATTTAATTATTGAAATTGCACTTTCTTAAAAAAATTTGATCATTTAACTTCACTTATTTAATAATTTAATTTTGTAAAATTTAAAGATTTAATTCTGTGGTCAATTTGTCAAATTTGTAAAGTTGAGCGAACAAATTGATATGACTAAAAATTGGATGGCCAAATTAAAAAAAAAAAAAGGGTATAATTTCAGTTATTGAATTAGGGATTAGGACTTTTTTTTTTTCTTTTTGAGGTAAAGAGACTAATTCGGTATGGTCAGTAAAAAATAAAAATTAACTCTTCATCAATTATTAAAATTGAATTCATTGTAATTATAAGTAAAACAATTTTATCAATTGAATAAATTATATTTCAAATCAAGACAAATTCTCATTTCTTTCTCCAATTGGGATGGCAAACCATGACCTTCTTCTCTAGTTAGAAAGTTGCACTTCCGAACTGATAAAAATCCAAGAGATAAACCATAAAAATTCACAAAACAAAGTCTCCATTTAATATCCATAATTTTTAATATATAAAGTAGTCTAAATTTATAAATAAAATATAAATTAATTTAAAAAATAAAAACATTTAATTCTGCACATCTTTAAATAAAAATAATAACCAATACGGAAGTAATTTTAACCATTGAATTACATATTTAGATTTGTCCCTACATGCATGTGCTTTCCTCTCTTCACAAGATACCTAAACATGAAGTAAACGCAAAGGTGGGTTTGAGTCTTGAAGGGCTACAGGTCATCATCGTTTATCGTGCAGTGCTATTGACGGTTTAATTGTCATCTGAGGCAAAAATACACTTAGTTTCTTGAGCCCCACAAAAACTACAAATCTTTTGGTCTTAGAGATGAAGTGTCCAATCTTAGAGGATAACGTTCTAATAATATTAACAACTATTTCCATTTCAAAATAATTGTTATTTAAGATTTTTTCTAATTCAAATTAAGGTCATTATGATATTACTTAATTTTGTATAATTTTATCCCTCTTTAAATTTATTAAAAATCTATAAAATTAGTGATAACGTGATTGATGAGTTTTAATATTAAAATGTATGAATGTAATAAATGTCATTAAAATGTATAAGTGACAATCATTTTAAAACGAAAAGATTAATTAATAAAATTAATATTTAATCAAGCCATGACTACGTGATTCTCATTGAAAGGTACTCTAGTCACTAATTAAGACATTTGTAGTGATTTTATCAATATTAATATAAAACAATTTTTTCCCTTAAACAGTCCTTATAGAGAAAAAAAAATTAAGAATGAAATAAAAAAAAAATTTTTTTGAAGAGAAAGAAAGTAAGAGAACACAGACGATATTGAAAAAAATAAATAAAATATCCGTTAAACTACCATATTAAGGAAAAAAAATAAATTAAAATGAATTATAAAATTAAGAGGGGATATGAAGTACAAGAAATCCTCATCACCTTTATTATTATTATTATTATTATTTTCCAGAAATAAATCCTAATCACTAAGTACTACAGAGAGACCCCAATTTTGAATTACTAGCGAATGTGATCAACTTTGCTTAATGTGGTTGACCAATGCATTGCAGCCACCTATGGTGGTGTCACAACTGATTTCTCTAATAAATTGGGAAAATTACACATCAAAAGGAAAAAACAAGTGAAGCCTTCACGAGAGAAACTAGTTTGGGAGCTAGGGTGATGTGAATAAGATATATATATATATATATATATATACACTTTCAACACTACACCGTACGATGGCATTGAAACAAAGTTGTTTTGGAGCTAAAAAAAAAAAAAAACGTATAAGTCAAAACAATATCGTTTCAATACCGTCGAACAACACAAAAGGATTGATATACACACTTTTTGCTGTGCAGACAGTCACACTATACGATGACACCATAACAACGTCGTTTTGGCATTGCAAAACAAAAAAAAAAAACCTGAATGTCAAAACGACATTGTTTCGGTGTTGTCGCACAATAATGAAGGACCATATATATATAAATATATATGCTACTAAGCACCATTTTCCTTTTCTTTTGTGATTATGTGGAGATGATTATCAGACTTTATACAATTTATATCATAAAGCTATTTTACTATCTGAATAAATTGTTTTCGATATTAAGCACCATTAACATGCATGGGATAATTTGCAATACAAGACACAATGCTCCTTCTTTCCTTTTTTAGTTGTACCTTTTAACAACAATAGGGCATAATCATTAAGCATATATAACCAAGAAAAGGAACATCCACCAAAAGAGTTGCAAAATAAAAGTCAGTCAAATTTTGCAACAAATTGAGCTTGACAAAGTTTTGACGATTATAAGGCTTTTGATTATGCCATTTGAAGGTCTTTACAGGTTGGAGGGTTGAACTCTATCGGCTCGTTAAATCTAAAATCGAATCATTCACGACTTTTAAATTGTCAAAAATTGAATTAAAAAATTTCTTAATTTCATGCTAAATCAAATGTTCATATTCTAAGAATCATCGGGTGTTGTTTAATGGCTTGAAATAGTAACTCTTCGGATGCATTTTGGGTAAATCACACATCGTGATTTTAACTGGCAAAAAGCTACAAGGAGATAAACTAATATAGGTAAACCCAATCTGATATGTTCAATCCAAGAAGTTATTGTCAGGACTTGAATTTGAAACCTTTAATCTTCATATTCATCACTCTATCCATTCAACTATATTCGAGGAGACTGAAATAGTAACCCCTTTATCCCTAGACAAGAAGAGTTGGCTTCAAATCACCATATCCATATGGTCACCATGCAATCGCAATAGTTGTTCAAATCCAACATAACATGCTTTGGGATGCATTGTAGCCATCCATGGTGCTGTCACAACGCACATATTGCTTTTAGTTTTTGGCTTGCCTAATGAATTAATCAGGAGAATCATATATATGCATACAATTAATTTAAGTTTGGTTGTTGCCAAATTAAGTAGGCAAAGCAACCTACAAATTAAGAATCATTTTTCTTTCTTATATCTAAATGATCAATGCATTTTTTCTTTTTGCCTAATTCTTCAAGTTTAAATTTTAATAATTCCATTTTTCACTAGTTTTGAATATTTACATTTATATTCCGATATTTTAAAACTGAGACGTTAATTTTCATAAAATAAATATTTTAATTTTAATTTTTTGTTACTAGTACTCTTTTAGTAAATTCATATCCCACTAACATCTTAATATTTTATAAAACATCCTCTGTTATTTTTTGTATTATGTTGAGAGTTAGAACTTCATTTTAATGGGGATTACTTTTTTTATTTTCTACTATATTTTAGTATGGATTATTTTTAAATATGGAAGAGTGTATGGAAAAGGAGAAATGTTGCAATAGCCCAGAAAGGAAAGTTTGTGGTCTAAAATTTAAATAGACGGGAAAGTTCAGGCACTTTGGGCTTCTTTTGTTTCTTGGACCCAATTTTCTGTCCCCTTAAAAGCCATTGCTAAGCAACTCATACAAGTACCACTAATATGGGTCAGTCAAACTTTGGAGAATTGTAACAAGAATGATTGATTCAAATTAATCAAACCTATAATTGAAAGATTATGGAATGAAGTATCTTTTTTATTACTATGTTTAACTTCAAATGTAAGCGGCATTAAGTTTTGGATGAAATTAATATCTTATCTTTAAACCCTAATCAAGTGATAATATCATGTTAGTTTTATGAGTATTTGAATTAATTTTGTCATTCGATCTTATTATGTCTTACGAGAGTAGCATAAAAAATGAGCCATCTATCCTAAAATGATGCAAGTTATTGTGAAAGAGGTTGCCCTTTATTCATGATCCAATAAATAACATTAATGAGTATGAGATCTTACAAGTATTTGGACTAATCTTGACTTGAATGGCTTGAGATATGTGAATCCACTCTTATCTATGAAAGTTCTGTTTTGTTTAGGTTTTTTTTAAAAATTTTTATTTTTAGCGATGTTCGGATCAATTTGGATGCACCTCGACATTCCCTTTATTTAGGAGAATATTGTTGTGATTCAAACTCGAGATTTATGGTCTACGCGTTCATCACTCCACTCCCACTGGGGTATCCTTGAAGAGATTTTGTTTTGTTTGGTTGAAGAGTTACAAAAGTCAATTTTATTTGGATTATATGATTAATCAAGATGTTAGTTTGATAGGTATGATTGAGGTTCTCCAACAAGTTTCTACTGTAATTATAATTACTGGCACTTACTAATTTAATTGGGGTTGGATTCATATCTTAATCACTTGATAAAGCTGTTTTGTCCAAGTTTCTAATAAATAGTAGTCCATTATTGGGATTATCCATGTATAGATAATAGGTAATAGTCCAACTTCTTCTTAGTTCCTAACTATACATACGAAAAAAGAAAGAAAAAATAGTACCACCTTTCAAATTTTAGTTTCTAATTATATTCAACTTTACAATTAACATCTAAACAAATGATTTATAAGAGAAAATTTTCATTGGAAACAACTAAATATTCTCTTTATTCCATTAAAGAGGAAGCATCAATCTTCTTAGTTTCTATTTTTATACCTTCGCAGCTTATTATTCGAGTTTATATCCCTTCACCAATCTTCTAATAGTTGATATAATCATCAATCTAATCATTAAAGTTATACATGTATATATAAATATTTATATATATATATATATATATATTTTAATTTAACCCTTCAACTTTATAGATTTGATAAAATCCGCCATTACAAAGCTAAAATTTTTAAGAATTTTCACAAAGTTAAATAATTAAGTTAACAAAACTCATAAGTTCAGTAGTTAAATTGATGCTTATGCCCATTTGTGTCATACTCTTTACTACGTCAATGAAAAACTCATCTAAAAGATCAAGTACCCACTAAGAGTTTAGTTAATAAAATATATGTCTTAACAAGTATAAAGTGATACACATAATTTTTTTTTTTTATAAATGCAATTAAAAACAAAACACAAATTGTGTAATAGAATTTCGAAAACCCTAATCGATCCTTTCAACTTTTCATATTCTCATAAAAATATTATATATTTATAATTCTATTTAATTGAATATAATAGATTTATCCTCAAAATCAATTATTCAAAACTTTTAATCTTTTCATAAAAAAAATTACTAGTATATCTATATAATTTTATTTATTTAAATATAATAAGATTTATCCTCAAAACTAATTATTCAACTTTTCATCTTCCAATAATATATTCTTTGCATTCACTAAATACCGGTAATTTACCTAGTTTAGTATACAATTTTAGTACTAGTTTGAAATGAATAATCCTAATATTGGTTAATTTTTATTTCTTTGACTCAAGAGGCAAAGGGCGAGGGGTCCACACTTACAGGCTCCCGCACGGAAGTCACGCCTTCCTCAAATTTAGAAAATAGAAGTTGGATATAATAATAATGATTTTAAAAATAGGATTCAAGAATTATTAATAGCAAAGGGGCAAACTCTTCATCCATTTGCTTTTTTTAGTCCAGTTCTAATTTTCGTCGCTTTGGTTTTTATCTCTATCCCATCTTTATTGACGATCATTCTTTCCGGGAAAAGGTTGGTCTTTGACTAATTTGGCTCTATTTTCTTGATTCAGTGTTCGTGTTAATTTTCGTTCGATATTCTTGGTTTATCATGCTTGATTGGTTTTTATGCTACTTGGCTTAATTGATCGTGTTTCTCATACTGAATTGCGGGGGGATTTCTTATGGGATGCTAATTATCAAATGGGTTTGATTTCTTTCATGAATTTTAGGTCAGACTAAACTTCTTGTTTATTGATGATGTATATCTTGGAAAATCCTTAACTATGCAATAAAGAACTAAAGGGAAATACCGTTTTGTTACTAAAAATATTCTTGTAGAGGGTAGTGATATTCCTGGCCCACAGAAATTGAATATATTCATCCTTTGATGTTTCATGAATTGATTTTATTGTTATTCCCGTAAATTGGTTTATTTATTTCTTGTTAGGCTGTGATATTCAGCAGAATGGCAAAGAGTTCATTCAAGCAAGAGCATGATTTTGGTAATTTCTAGCCCTTATATTTTGAGTTTTTTTCGTAGGCAAGGTAGTGGGTATCCTGAAAGGTTGATATATTTTTTCTGTTTAATTTTGTTATCTCTCCAGAGAAGAGGCGTGCTGAGTCTGCCAGGATTAGAGAGAAATATCCAGATAGGATTCCGGTAAGAATCAATCCCTTTTATTGTTGATCAGTTGCACGTGGATGAATCATCTTTACTTTTTCTGATTGGCGCCTTTGTGGATGAGTTTAATGTCAAGAATGCTGCTCTTCTTGTTTTCAAATTGCTTGTGGACGAATTGTTTGAATTATTTTAGATTGATGACATTGTGAATGAAATTCCTTCTTTTAGTTTTGATAATGAATGGTTGTTTGGGAAGGGTTTAACCATGCTCTGGAATTGCACTGCCTCTCTTTGTTATACATTAGCAAATCACTCGTTACTGCTTATTCGGTTGGCTAATGCACATTTCTTTTAAGTTACTGTTTTCTGTAACATCTGAATGTGATACGAAGTTTTGTTTACAGAAAATATTTTAAATGTATGAGTAAAAATCTCTTTTAGCATATAATGATTTAAACAAAAAAATGTTTGGAAGTTTGGGTATGGAGCTAAGATTGTTGTCATTGATATTAATTCTCTGATTTTCTTACTAAATAACTTCCTTGCATTTTTTATTCCTTTCATGTTATATTCATTTATCTGATTGTGTTATGGACTGAGCACAAGTCAAAATTCCTTTTTACTCCTGTCACTATTTTATTCTCCGGTTGGGGGTGTATCTGTCAAAGATTTGACAGAAATTGCTGTTGAAACTTCTAGTTATCGTTGAGTGGAGATTGAGAACTAAATAATGCCTTTGATTCGTGTAGATGTTATGAAACTTGCAATTTCTTTAAGCTTGGTACAGTTCTTCAATATTGCCGTGATTGCTTTATGAGAATCTAGTGGTGACACATATGAGGAAATAAAAAGATTTACCCTATGATTTATTGATTACTTTACTATCCACTTTTGTACTCATAGTAACAGGATGAAAAATCTGACGGGCTAAATATCATTTGCAACCATAACTTTTAAAGGAAGTGCCAGATTTAGTATTAAATATAATGTTGTTTAGAGTCGGGATGAGTGAACAAGAAGACTTTTAACAGGACTTTCTGAAGGAAATCAATTGTCTTAGATACTTACATTCTCCTTTAAATTTCGAAGTGATATTATTTATTTGCTTTCTCTTGCTCACCAGAAATCGTTACATTTTTCAAGTAACCTTTTTTAACCCATGTCACTGAAATCTTGTAGTTTAACTCTTTGTTACTTATCAGTCTCTTCGATGCATCTTATTTTTTGGATTGACAGGTGATTGTGGAGAAGGCAGAGAAAAGTGATGTTCCACATATTGATAAGAAAAAGTATGTGTTTCTCTTGCATTTCAGTTTTTCCTTTCAATACTTTTTCTTGTATCTGCAAACAGATAAAACATATCTGATATATAACAAAATAAAAAGAGGAAGATAGAACAAGTATTCTTGTTCTTCCGAAGCGTGAGATTCAATTTCAGGCTTCAGAACCCACAACATAGTGGTGTTGAATTGGATTTCCTTGTTTACCTATCTTCTCCAGCCCCGCCCCCTTGTGTTTATTTTCATCTTTTTCCATTTATTTGAACCTTACTTTTGAAAACCTACTCCTGAAGAATGTGATATTGATTCTCCTTTATTCTGCATTTATACTCATGTTCAATGTATTATTTGATTGAATAGGTATCTTCTGTTGTTCAGTGGGTAACCTGTAGCAATTAAATATGTAACCGAGTGAGGATTGTTCAAATTCTTCTCTTCATTCATACTGTTGCACTAGACTTTGGCTTTATGTATTTATTCATGGTCATCTCCCTTGTTTCCCATAATTAGAGTCATAATATACCTGTTAGTCCCTTGATCATGAGGTGTTTTGGTAATCTAACTTGATCTCAATAATTGGATTAAACAAGGCCTACATTTCATAATTTCTCCTTATCAATCCTATCCTACCGTGATCATGGTCCAGTTGGGCATGCATATTTGTGTAATGAACTTTTGAGGTAGTTCAATTTTTAGGCGAAGGTGACTCTTTATCTTCTTCATTCACTTTGTTTTCTTGTTCAGTCTTTTGTGGGTGTATATGGTTCTGCAAACAATATAAATAACTTAGTAATATAAATCTTTTTAAGATATCTAAACTTGGGAAGTTACAGGTACCTTGTTCCAGCTGATTTGACCGTAGGCCAGTTTGTTTATGTGATTCGTAAGAGGATCAAACTTAGTGCAGAGAAAGCAATTTTCATCTTTGTAGACAACGTGCTGCCACCAACAGGTAAACATCCCATTCTGCTGATATGCATTTTCTTGATCCCAATACTCTTATGGCACGACCAAGTTTATGCTGCCTTTTCCAAGTCTTGCTGTTGATGAGGCCCGTGTTTCTTTTCTGTTTGCTTCTTGGCAGGGGCAATTATGTCAGCCATCTACGAGGAAAAGAAGGATGAAGATGGCTTTCTATATGTTACTTACAGTGGAGAGAACACTTTTGGAGGGAAGATCCTGCTTTGACAGTCATTTCTTCTGACGGTTGGTGTCTTGCTGCAAGTATCTAAATGCTCATAACTTTGCAGTTTCTTATCTTTAAGAAGTGATAATCATGAATAGCACATATCTTTGTATAGTTTCTTTAATCGTCAAACTACATCATCGTCAACTGCTGGTGGTGCATGATTTAATAACCATTTGAATCCAACATTTCTTCATTTTTCCTGCTTCCTGAGATTCTTCTATGGCATGGATTTTCGTTCGTTTTCCTCTGGGTTTTCGAACTATTCTACAATGCTCTGACTTTTTCCTTTTAACAACATAAAGGCTAATGTACGGTTTCTGTTGACACTTGGCAGAGATGTCATTGCTCATAGGCTTTAATAATATCAAAATTACATTTGACATTCTGAATCTTGCCCCATCTGTATTACTAAAAATACAGGACAAGATTCGTTCATTGGCCATTATGAGTAAATATTTTGTGTGGACTAGAATTGCTTTCTAATTCTAGTCTTAAGTTGTTCGGCCCGACGCAACTCAATTTTTTGCCACCAGATGTGCAATTTGTGGCCGAAAGTAGTTCATCATACAATTAATATTTAATATTTTCTTCATAATATTAAAAAGAAAAATTGAGTGAAATATTTATTAAATTATCAATAATGATTTATTATAAAAGATAAAAAAAAGGAAGGGAGGACTTTGATAAAAATTTCATGAGAATTCAACAATTGGGATGAACTGGTTGATGTGACAGTGTGGAAGAGGGCAATTGAAAAATAAAATAGAAAATCTGTAAATGCGTTTCTAAAAATAAGTTAGGGGATCATTTGTATTATTCGTACTTGATATATTTTTTCGTTTAAAATTGAATATCTTATCTTATCATAGTTTAATGATCTCCTCAATTAGAGGGATTTATATCTACTTCAACAATGTCACCACTAATTATATGAAAAGAAGGATAAATCGATAACTTTTAATAAAGTTAAATGCACTTTTTAATTTTATTAAAAATACAAAATTCTTGAACACCTTAAAGAATTTGCTGACAGTTATTGAGCAGTATATTTGAAACCAAGTTCAGTGTATGAGGTCAAATTTTGAAGCATCAAATAAACCATAACCAACCATGTTCCCCCATGATCCTATAACCAAAACAAACATTTAAGATGCAATTATACATCATTAGTACTTCATTTTCTAAGTAAGTACCATCTGCGGGCATTTTACATTTTTATAATTCAAACTTACGACTTTTAATTATGGATGAGACTATAATTCCTGTTTATTTAAATCCTATTTATTTTCTCTTCCATACCTCATTTCCCCCCTCTTTTTCTAGCAAGAAGAAGCAAATTTTAATATGACAAAGATTTTTTCTCATATGGTCAACAGTCAAAAAATACATTATAATAGTGACCCAAGGTGGCCAAAATATTAGGGTCACATGGAGAGTGGGCACATGGGCCGTGGAAGAAGGCCTGCGAACGGTGGGGTTTGCATTTGCCCTAAATGTCTTTGCCCGCTGCTGCAAATGCCGGTTTCACCATGTAAACTTGTCTCCCCTTTTATTTCTTTTTCTTCTCTGCCGCCTGCCCCTAATTTCCCACTCCCCATAGGCCCTACCTGTCTCAACCTGCAACGCTTCACTGTTACCAACTTATATAGTAAGATTCTAACATAGACAATGCGTGTCTATACGTTTTGCTAAGACACGTTTTGGAGCGCACCGTAATGAAATTTTTACTGTGGTGCTTATGAAAAGGAAGAGAAAATATATGTTACGTGCATCACTCCTCACCAAAAGGAAGAGCATATAAAATTTGTCGAGAAGATTCAGTGGTTTTTTGACTTTTCTCACTATATAAAGTGACTTGATTGACTTTAAATTAATAATTTTATCTCTTATGTACGATAGATATATGTCTTATATATAAATAGAGAAATGTTATAAAAAGTAATAAACTTCAAAATATGAAATGCTCTTGATTTCGTATTGATTATCTGGCTTATATGCTTCAGTAAAAATTGCATGCTAGATCTTCATGTGTATCAAAAGAAGACTAAAAAAGAATCATTAATTAATCTTTTCTTATCAATTGATTCTTAATGAGTTTTTGAAATACCAAATCTATACCAAAAGTCTAATATAGACAAATTCAGCCATTATATGTCAACAACATTGATCCTAATCCTCGACGTTCCTACACAGCATGAAGTAGTATATATATATATATATATGGGATCATATATATATGTCTAAGAGAGAAGATTGAACCAACATCAATTGGACACAACAATAAGGTAGTGTCATTTCTCCATCCATACACAATATATATGCAAGACTATATATATAGAGTCATGTAAAATTTTTTTTAATATTTTAATTAGTGATATCCAGGTCAATTCATATACATCTCAATTGTTTTGATAGAATATGTAATTTATCGAACTAAAATATACAATAAGATTGAATTAAATTTATAATCGGTGTTATACAATATCTCTTCCTAACCATTCAACCAATCTAACTCACCCAATTCATTAAATAGTTAGATTCACAGGATTTGCAATGATTCGATCATTGGAAAAAAAAAGTTACTTGACCGGTCTAAACAAGCAATAGGCCATGCACTAGTACACTTATTGACGTACGTGGTAGAATTCGGGTCAGTTTCTAATTTCTATTTCTATGGCTAGTTATATTACATGGGGGTGTTTTCATTTTTACCCAAATTAAAACAGTAATTTCTTATTTATCCAATTCTTCACAACATTTTACAATTATTCATATCTAAAACTAACTTTTCATTCTATACCCATTTTGACTTTTAATTAAAATAAAAAATCAAAACAT